>JAAALK010000284.1:42742894-42902891 GCA_019279435.1 Zizania palustris
GTTTGATCAAAGTGGACTACATAAAGAGTGAGGATCAGTTGGGGGATATATGACTAAGCCACTCGGCAAGATCAGATTCTGTGAGCTGAGGAAGAAGATCGGGCTCATTGATACTGAAGATTTGCACCACAAGGCTTAGGAGGAGATTGTGGAAAGTAATCCTTGGGTGCTAAATTTATGGTTTCCTAGTTTATGGTTTCCTAGTTTATGTCTTCCATAATGGCTTAGTCTATATTTGGTAGTCTATCCTGAGTATTTGGCAGTCCTCTATATTTGGTAGTCTATCCTGAGATAATTAAGGGCCTAAATATCCCTTGCTATGTATTAAACACTGCCATGTATTGCTCTATATAATCTGATTGAGGGAGTCATGGCTCAGTGCCAAAGTTAGCCCAAAAACATTCTGTCCCTTGTTCTGTCGGTTTCCTGTTTTGGCCCGGGTGCTCGCCGGTGAGTTCCTTCTCTCCGGCGTGTTCCCAAAAGCAAGGAC
Organism: Zizania palustris; assembly: GCA_019279435.1. Taxonomy (NCBI): domain Eukaryota; kingdom Viridiplantae; phylum Streptophyta; class Magnoliopsida; order Poales; family Poaceae; genus Zizania; species Zizania palustris. Next base: position 42,743,385 of record JAAALK010000284.1, read on the forward strand.
AAGACTCACAATCAAATCATTAGTTTTAGATTTCAAAACAGCAAGTTCCACGGATAATGATTCAATTTTAATCTTAAGTTCTTTTCGTTCTTTGGCAGCGAGTTTAAGCAATCCATCCTATGAAATCATAGCATCATGTAGCTCATCGTTTGCAACACGTAATTCATCAAAAGATATACTAACCTCGGATGTGTCGGATTCATCGCTGCTATACTTGCTGTTGGTCATGAAGCAAAGACCATTTAAGTCCTTCAGCTTTTCTTTCTTCACATCTTTCTTGACTGGTTCCTCTTCATCAGAACTGGAATCTTCACTCGAGGTGTTGTCGTGTCACTGAGTGCTGCCACGAACACCCGAGCCATCCTTTTTGCCACCTTTCCCTATTTTTCCTTTTATAGAATGGTTTTTTATCCTTTTATGAAATTTTGTTCACGTTCAGTTTTGGCTTTTAGTTTTGGGCAATTGGCTTTTATATGATTTAGATCTCCACACTCGAAACACCCTTGAGAGCCTCCTCTCATCTGATCTCTTCTATCATTATAGAATCGAGTGAACTTTCTAACAATGAGAGCAAGCTCCTCATCGTCTAAGTGTCCACTTGCTCTTTTGTGACAGAGACCAAAGAAGACAAGGAAAAACCTCCAAAAAAGCACACACACCAGACAAGTTCCCAGACATGCTCCCTATAGATGAAATGCCACTACCAGAGCTAAAACACAAAGCAATCGAAGGCAACAAAGATTGTCCAGCTCCTGGTTGGGATGCCTTGGCAATCTCGGTGGACTATAAGCTTGCTAAACAGTTCATCGCATGTCAATGTGTCAAAGCTCGTGGATTCCTCAATACTCGAGATCTTAACTTCCCAAATGCTACGGTCCAAAGCATAGAGAAGTTTGATTGCTCGATCATGATCCGAGTAAACTAGCATCCCAGTGGATCGCAAGTTACTCACAATGCCATCAATCGGACAAACATAACATCTACCGATTCACCAGGGCCTTGCACAAACATTTGGTACTCCTGATTATATGTGCTTTGCCTCCTGGCCTTGATCTGGGTAGTGCCCTCATGAAAAGTTTTCAAAGTGGTCCAAATATCACGCGCAGTTCGTAGGTGCTGGACCCTGTCAAACTCTTTGCGACTCAGGCTGACAAAAAGTATGTTTCTCGCTTTGCTGTTGCACTCATACTTGCTTTGTCAGTCTCTGAGGTTCGAGTTTCAGGAATCTCATATTGGGAATCAATGATTTCCCAAATCGCACTTCCTTGGCTTAGAAGATAAGCCTCCATGTGCACCTTCCAATATGAAAAATCAAGACCATCAAACATTGGGATTTTTGTGCTTCGCTCCATGTCGCCAAAAAAAGGATCACAACCGGTAAAGGTCAACTCGTGATCAAACCGGCTCTGATACCAATTGTGGGATCGGAATGGCGACTAGAGGGGGGGTGAATAGGCGCCTTGATAACTTCTTTTGAAGTGATGGCCTAATCAAACACCCAACGCTCCTCTAAAAACACAAAATCATGACTCAATTCAAACAGTACGAAAGTGAAGCTCAAACAGAGACAAATTCTCAAAAACAGCTTTGTTTCAAGTTCCTAGATAACACCTATCTGAAACACTCACACTGAAGAACAATTTTCAAATAAAAGAATAGCTCAAATCGTTTCAAATCAATCTCAAATCAGTTTCATTCAAATCTGAAATTTATCGGACGATGAATAGTAAACAATGTATTTAACAAATCGAGTTTCTGATTGCAAGGTTTCTTCTCAATTTTCACTTCAGACTAGCAAAACAACTTCAAAAAGGATATGCAATATGAATTCTGAAAATCCACATCTCTACTCAATCAAAATCAGAAACTAGACTTTCGGACGGTGAATAGTAAAGAGTAGTTCCAGCAATACACACTTGTCCAAATGATGTTCAACTTACTTGGGTCCATTTCAGAGATACTGTAATTCAGTTACAATCCTCAAAATCAATTAGATATGAAAATAGTACACAATTCCTTGAATCTGCTGCAATATAGAACTCTGAATATTTTACTTAAGAAACGTTCAGATGATGAACAATATGAGAATCAGCAACACAGTTGACAAACAGTAATCCATATTTCACAAGTTTTTATCACTTTCTCTTCACCTTAGTGCAACCTACTTCTGAAATGAAACACTATGTGAAAACTTTGACATCCATCTAAAGACTTGATGCTACACCGGAATCAGATTAAGGGCACACAATAAGAGTACTGTTCACTATCAAAGGTTCAATACAGACATCCTGGAGGAAAGCAGAAATGGAATGTATATGCACTTTGTATTCTGAAGCAATGTGAATACTGTATGAACTATGTGCTGAAACATACAACCCACCTAGACAGATATAGTTTCATTCAGATCAAACAGACACCGAGTGTTTGAACACTTTGACAATAGACACACACAGCTACTAATGAATTCACCCTTTCAGCTTTAAACACATTTTCAGAAACTGAGATGGAGTACAGAATTTTTGATTGAATTCAGCAATTAGTAAAGTAACAACTACTAGGTACTGAAATGTGTATAACAAATCAGATTTGAACAATCAAGATGAAACCAATTGACTGATGAACAGTTTAGCTCAACTTGATTCAGATTTCAGACCAAATGAACATGAATATGAATCTGATAAACAATATCCCAAACAGCAGATAAAATTCAGAATACTACACAGATATCTCAACAACTAACCAAGAGGTTAATCAGCTAGCCCTCCCAATATGAACATATTGAAATGAATCATATCAGTAACCTCAAACAAAATAGAACAGCAGAATGTTCTTTACTCATACACAAATATCTCCAAGACAGAAGTACTTGAACACATGCATGAACTAATAAAGGGATTCAGTAAATTTCAGAACAGGGAGTCTATTTCATCACAGAAACTCAGGGATCAGTACTGATCTAACACAAGTTACAGAAAAAATCTAGGCGAAAAACAGATTAGAAACTCACCTAAATTTCGCTGAAAAATTGTCGTTCCAGGAAGAACTGCTGAAGACTTTCTGCTTCTGGACGATGAATAGCTTCCGTGTCGACAACGCTGTAGAATCTTCCGGCAAAAAGCTTGCGACAGACTGTAGGGGATCAAGCGCTGGGAAAATCCATCGGAAGAACACACGGCAGAGTAAAATAGAATTTGATTTCTCAGTTTTTTTTTTCTAGAAAGCTCTGGATAAAATTTCTGGTTCAAGGCAAACAACAGAACAGCAATCGCAAGTAAAACACAGTTGCCGGCAAACAAGCAGCTCACTGTACACAAACACGCACAGGAGAAATCTCGTAGGATGAACAGTAGCACGGCAAACACTATAACTTCATCCGGCAAAACAGAAGAATACTGCAGAGAATCCAACGCAGGAAAAGCAGTGCAGAAAATATATCTTCAGATGCACAGCACGGCAAGAACTGCAGATATTCTGGCCAAATCCCCTGGGATGAACAGCACAAGCAAAAACTGATTTGGCTTTGAATGTTTTGTGTGGAAAGTTCTGGATTCCACCTAAAAGCTGTGTCCAGCCGGCCATGGAGAAGGGGGTATTTATCCCACCAACTCCAAGGTTCTAGAAGGACCCATTTACAGACAACCCCCTAGATTTTATCTAATAGCAAAACTGAAAATAGAAAAATTACATTTGACTCCTTTTTAATATATTTCAGAATATACATTCCAAAAATACACTAAAAAGTATACACTAATACACTAAACATTTAGACTCACAATTTGACACTATTTTATTGAAAAAGTAAAAACATTAAAAGTTCCGACGGTTTTTTAGCGAAAACCGACAAAGCCTCTCCCGATCGTCGACGCCCGTCGTTAGTTCGCGATCTCGACCGCCAGCAAGTCTCTCCCCTCTCTCAATCCCTCGAGCCGCCTTGGCACTTGCACTGGCTTCCCTTTCACTGACTCGAACGACACTTCGTCTCGATCAATCTCCAACCCGACGTCTTGTTCGACCTCCATGCGTACTCCTGAGTACACTCTTGACTTCGACTGACACCCTTGACTAACCAGCATTAGACTCCCCGTCTAACCCTGATCCCGTGCCATCGACAGTTGACGAGTAACTCCAGCCTGCACACATGAGACAAACACAGACACACACTCCAACTCCAACACATCCTGACTCAACTCGTGAATCAAACCAGACAATCACTCATCATTCCTTTGAACAATAGTGACACAGCTCACTATGTTCCTCACCACTGCTGCTCCAAGCTCTTGAGATTTCTCGACGCCTACTCTAGATGTCATTAAATATGGTTAAAACGCGAAGATGAAGCCAAGACAAGCTTTGTAACTCTTTCGGGATTGTTTTGCTATGTAAGAATGCCCTTCATCTTAAGAATGCCTGGACAACTTTTTCAAGATTACATGCTAAAGCTCTAGGTCACCAAATAGGTCATAATGTCGAAGCCTATATGGATGACATTGTAATAAAGAGTGCTTTAAAGCCCCAACATAGTCTAGACTTAGCAGAAAACTTTGAGAGCCTCCGAGCATGTGGAGTTCGCCTCAACCCCGAAAAATGTATCTTCGGGGCTCAAGCTGGGAAATTGTTAGGGTATTTAGTTTCAAGCAGGGGGATCGAAGCTAGCCCAACTCAAATAATGCACTGCAAAGAATGGCTCCACCGGAAAATTTTAAACCAAGTTCAGAAGCTTACCGGACGCCTCGCATCCCTTAGCATATTTCTAGAAAGGTTCACAGAGCGGAGTCTTCCAATATTCAAAGTTGTAGGACCGAAAGTAGTGACCAGAGAGGGGCGGGGGTGAATGGGCGCCTAAAAATTCTGGCAAATCAATGGCCTTCTCCCAACACCCAACGCACCTCAAAAATATCCAGAGGAAACTAAAACGAATCACAGGTGCTAAAGATAATCTAGCCTAAAAACGACCGGTGTCCTAGATGAAAAGACACCACCACAGTGTGATCAACAGCGCAATCAAGACATAAGCATTTCACGTATTATCAAAATAATTCTCACATGCAATCAGTTCAAGTACACGAAAGTCTGTCGAGTCTGTTCGAGTGGTCACTCGAAGCGTGGTTGGTAGCAGTCGAAGTCTGTGAAGTCAACTACCGGAGTCTTCTTCGAAATCAGTATCGAAGCCTACCTTCGCTCGAGACTTCTCTTCGTTCGGTACCAGCAATCAAAGCCCCGCACAGACCAAAAATTTCTCCGCAGTCCATGTGAACAACAAATACAAAACGAGCCTTCGCACGACAAACAAGATGCTACTACCAAATGTTAACACCAGCAGAGCTGCAGCACAGCTTCGAGACACGCGCCCTTTCTTCGCACACCTCGCGAAAATAGCTGTGCCGCTTTCGGTTACGTTCACTCGATCAACAATGTCGCACGAAGCTCCTATGCAAGCTAGCTGCGCGTAGCTACGGCCCTGCAACCTTGGCTACTGCTCCTGTACGCATAGGCTACTGCACTGCTAAGCATCTTAGCTAGCTGCACACATGCGCTAGGCCTAGCTGTGCAATAGCTGCAACACTCCACAATGAACAGACAAGCAAAAACTAATGGCAGAAAAATCTATAACAAATCACCAGCTATTGCATACAGGCGATCAAACTAGGCATGCAAAACGAGGTAGCAGAAAACAAATCAAAGGCGTGACGCTCGATGGCTGAGAGAGGAAAAATAAAACCTGATTAGCGATTTCTCGGTGAGCCAACGATGCAAATCCTGATGTACTCGTAATGAAAATGAGGCCAAAATGCGGCGGCGCTCACGAGAAGACGAACGTGGAAAACCAGAAAAGTGAACCAAACTTTTGTGGGATTAAACTTGATTTCAGAATGGGTAACCCTAACCCTCGGGATTGGGACCCTATTATAGGCAGCCCAATAGACTAGGAAAAATACCAAAAGACCCTTAGGGTTTTTATAGACGCTGAAATAAAATGGAAAAGACCAAAATGCCTGTAGGATTTTTTACAGACTCGACTGACAGACTGTGGTCCTAAAGGCAAAATAGTAAAATCCTAAATATAGATGACTTGTCCTGATGCGGAGCTTTCGTAGCAGTTACGGCTTCACCTTAGAACAGTCAGATCCTCTACTGCTCCTAGCTCATGTACTCGGATTGGGCCAGCCCGACTTCACGACCCTCTGCCCGACAGTCGCTCGCTGCCTATGTACCTAAGTCACATGCGGCCCAGACACAGCAGGTCTTCTCTCCTCTTCATGTCCTCTTGACTTCCGTTGATAATCACTCATCACATCTGGAGCCATGAGGTCCATGCTCTTCAACATGACTCCTCAAAAGCCTTGAAAGGGTCTAAAGATTTTGCATTGACACCGAAGTGCCAAAATAGTTTTGATGATATTAAAGATTATCTCAGCAACCTTGCAACACTCATCGTGCCCATTGCAGATGAAACTCTTCTCCTCTATCTTGCGGCTACGGGCTCCGCTGTCAGTGCGGTCCTTGTTCGAGAAATGGATTTTAATGGGAAGTTGGTACAAAATCTAGTATATTTTGTATCAGAAGCTTTATCCGGAGCAAAAACCAGATACTCCGAGTTGGAAAAATTCACTTATGCTCTAGTGATGGCTTCGAGGAAATTACGACATTATTTTCTAGCACATAATGTAATTGTTCCAACTTCTTATCCTTTGGGAGATATGCTTCGAAACAAAGATTCTATAGGGAGAATTGGAAAATGGGTTGTCGAGCTAGCACCCTTCGACATCTCCTTTGTAGAAAAATAGCAATCAAGTCACACGTGGTGGCTGATTTTGCAGCAAAATGGACTCCATCTATAGTATGGGCTCCGGAAGAATCAAGTGAAGGAATGTGGACCATATACTCCGATGGAGCTTTTCAAGCATCCAGAGCAGGTGTCGGAGCGGTGATAATTTCACCTTTAGGACAAAAAGAAATGTACTCCGCAAGGCTCAACTATAAGTCCACCAATAATATTGTGGAGTATGAAGGAATTTATCTAGGTCTTCGTAAGGCACGTGCCCTTGGTGCTACAAGAGTTGTTATAAAAACAGAATCCCAAATTGTAGCAGGCCACGTTGATAAAAGTTTCCAAGTTCTACATCCGCAACTTGCTAAATACCTAGAAGAAATCTGCAAAATTGAAGCAGCATTTAAAGGGATTTCTGTTCAAAGCATCCCAAGAGCCGACAATGCACAAGCCGATATCTTGGCAAAAGCTGCAGCCGGAGCCATAGATATTCCGGAAGGGGCTTTTTATGAAGAGCTTGCTTCTCCTTTGGTGCCCCAACTCCCACCTACGGAGGTCCTTTGCATACCAAACACCGACTGATGGAGTTCAATTATGGAATTATTCCAAGGTGAAGTTAATTTGCCCGAAGGCCTGAAGCTATCAAGATTGCAATTAAGAATCCAACATTATCATATTATCAACCATATTCTATACAAGGTCATAGTATGTTCTCCCCTACTCTGATGTATTTCTGAAGCTGAGGACCAAGATATACTCTAAGAAATTCATGAAGGCCTTTGTGGTAGCCATCTTGCCCCTCAAGCCTTGACAGGGAACACACTTCGTGAGGGTCTTTATTGGCCTACAATAGTAGCTGATGTGGAGGCTTTGGTCCGCACTTGCCAAGGTTGTCAATGGATGGGAAGACAGAGTCATCGTCCGCCAACACCCCTTCAAGTTATTGCTCTGGTGTGGCCAATGGCCTGGTGGGGTATGGATCTCATTGGACCCTTCCTAATGACAAAAGGATGTTTAAAATTCACAGTGGTAGCAATTGAATATTTTTATAAGTGGGTTGAAGTAGAACCCCTTATAGCTATCACTTCGAAAAATGTACAAAACTTTTTCTGGCAGAATATTATATACAGGTTCGGAGTGCCTCGACAGCTGACAATCGACAATGGCACCCAATTTGATGCCGAACCCTTCAGAGAGTTCTGCGAAGGTCTTGGCATTGAAATGTGTTTTGCAGCTGTCCGTCATCCTCAATCTAACGGAGCCGTAGAGTGAGCTAATTGTAATATTTTATCAGGCCTGAATCGAAGAATAGTAGGATTGGCAAAGGGGCTGTGGACCGAAGAACTCATGAAGATTTTATGGTCCATTCGGACCAGTCAAGCAAGGTCCACAGGATTTACCCCTTTCAGGTTACTATTTGGAGATGAAGCAATGACGCCGATGGAGCTTAAAGGAGGATCTCTTCGCACAATCAAACCTGAAACATAAAATGAAAGACAAGCTTCGTTGGACCTAACAGAAGAAACAAGGCTTCGAGCTGTTGCTAACCTAACGAAGTATCAACATCAGACGAAGACTTGGTATGATACGAAAATTAAACTTAATGAACTTAAACCGGGTCATTTAGTTTTGCGAAGCATTATTGCACCGGGGAAATTAGGAAATAAATGGGAAGGTCCATATATCATCCTTCATTCAGGACGCCCCAGATCATTTAAATTAGCTAATTTAGAAGGTGAAGAATTAAAACATGCATGGTATGCAGAGCACCTTAAGCAATACTTCGCATAGGGGCTCCTTGTAATCATTTGTAAACACTTTCTAAATGAATAAAGCTTATGGATCGAGTAATGCATACTTCTCAAGATGATTCCTACGTCTAGTGGACACAATGGGAGAACATAGCTGATTGTGGAGGTAAGTATTATTCATTCAAACCGAATTTACGGACTTCGAACCACCGGTTCAAAGCATCCGTCAAGGTGGGAAAGTTACATAAAAAGCAGATTCCAAGCCACCGGCTTGATAGCATCCGTAAAAAGAGTCCAAAAGGACCAAATGATACGGATTCTGAGCCACTATCTTGAAAGCATCCGTAAAAAGAGTCGAAGGAGACCACAAAAAGTGGATTCTGAGCCACCGACTTGATAGCATCTGTAAAAAGAGTGCAAAGCGACCAAATGATACAGACTCCAAGCAATTAACTTGAAAATGTCCGTAAAAAGAGTCCAAAGCGACCATTATAATCAGATTCTAATACATCCGAAAAAGAGTCTGAAGCGACCATATTCAAAAAAGAGTACCAAGTTACCATTTTCATACTCCGAACCAACGGAGTCGAAGGCATTTTCAAGGTCCCTAGCAACCATCTATTCGAATGTTGGACTATGAGGCCTTATTTCCTCTTTAACATAACCAGGGGCTCCGATCAGCCAAAAATAAAGTAGTAAAATTGTACTCTTTAACGTCATAATCGTTGTGCGTAACCATCTCAGATCGAAATTCGAAGGTGCTTACCCCCAAAGAGGGACCGGGAGATAACGAGACAATTTGAAGCATTCTAGTTTATATTATTCAACATATCATATTACATTAAGAAAAATCTTTGTCTAAACCTAAATAAAAATGGAGACCACTCCGACTTCTGGAGCTACATCCGGGACCAGTTCAGACTTCGGAGCCTGAAGTTCTCAAAACTTTTCTTTTGGTTCGGTTACCCTTTTTCTATGAAGCCCCTGGTTTTTTATGCTCTTCTTGAAGTTCGGCCCAAGTTGATGGGGGAGTGGTCCCGATCTTCCGCTAGGTAAGGGATAAACTTGGGTTGGTGGAGAATCTCGACGTTGGCGATCCAAGGCTCCGGTCCGGCGGATCAAAACCTTGCAATCGTTACACCACTGTCTCCGTTGGTTATCAACCACGCAGAACGCGATTGACCTCGCCACGAAGGCTAATTCCTGCAAGCAAACCCAAGAACACAAGCAAGAACAGGAAGGATACAAATCGAATGCCAAAATCACAGACAAACGAAGATAAGGTGAGGTTTCACAAACGCCAATGCAGCAGCCAATCGGTCCGGTGCAAGAGGCGGGATCTAAACACAACAGTGTAGATGCAACAAAGTAAAACCTAACCCTAGAGGTGGCTGGCGTGAGAATATATATGGCGGCGGCCTGTGGAAGGCGAACAGACACGGGCTGTGGACTAGAAGGCGAACAGACATGCACTATGGGCCAACACGGCCCAGTTCTGTCACGCTGGACTGTTTTGGTCACACAGAACGACTCGAGACTCCAAATGATGTGAAACCAATGGCAAACGATCCGTCTTCTCCTCAGCTTTCCAAAAAGTCAAAGAACGTGCCAATCGGACTTCGTATGAGGAAGTTATGCCCATTTTGGTGCAAGGTGGTTGATGTAGTCCGAACCAGCGAAATCTTGACTTCAAACATCCGTGCGGCTCCGTCTTCAAGTGTTCTTACCACGCCGCAGTGAGGTCACCGGCCTACAGGTGATGAACCAAGTGGAGGGTGGTGGCAATTGCAAGGAATGAACCTGTCCTGACCAAGAGAAATGTGTAGCTTGGAAGGCAAGTGAGTAGCAAGGATTAGCGGTAATAATAACAGTTAAACCAAGTTCAATAAGTATTCCCAAGTACTCGTCAAAGTTGCTGGCCTTAGTGCTCCCAAGGTGAAAATTCAAGCAATAGAGGGAAACTATGTGCCCAAAGCTCAAAAGGAAGCACAAACAGACCAAATTCAGCTCTCTATAGATCGGACAAGGGATCGGACAAGTGATCGGACGAGGGTATGTACACAAATAAATTTTTTTTTTCTGCTGCTGATCGGATCGGACAAGGGATCGGACAAGAGTTCGGACAAAGGTTCAGACAAGAGATCGGACAAGCAACAAACAGCCAAAGACTGCTTCAGATTGGACAAGAGTTCGGACAGGAGTTCGGACAAGAGTTCGGACAAGCAACAACAGGACTGTTTCTCTTTTTTTTTATATATTTTTTTCTTTTTTTTTTCACTCTATTTTTTTTTGAAACAAGGATGACAAGAGATACAACCACAAAAATTGGCACCTGCAACTGAGGTGGGATGTGGCTCACAAAAATTCAAACAAGTTCGCTGTCCGGCGAGCAAAAACTTTGTTCAATTTTTTCTTTATCTTCCTGATTTTTTTTGGCGAGTTTGGTGAGGGCTAACCGGCTTAGGGTACCTACCCAAATCGGGTCAGGAACACGCTCAAAATATTTCAGATTTTTCTGCCAAACGAGCGAAAAGTTATGCCTGTTTTACTGAAGGGGGGTCACAAAGAGCAGATGTGGAAAACAAATAGGGTTGCGGAAGGGGGGGGGGTTTTCGGTGGGGAAATTTTTTTCTGAGACACAAGAACAACTACTACTCAAACGACACAGAGGGATTACTAAACCAGCAACAAGACTCGACCAAGAACACGAACTCAACAAAGTTAAAACTGAAATTAAAATCGCAAGGCACAAAGGGGTTCTCGGTGGGGAATTTTTTTTGGTGCGGTTTTCTGGACTCTGGGTAAAAACAAAAGTAGATCGAAATTACCTAACGGGAAATCTGAGCTCTGATACCAGCTGATGGGGGAGTGGTCCCGATCTTCCGCTAGGTAAGGGATAAACTTGGGTTGGTGGAGAATCTCGACGTTGGCGATCCAAGGCTCCAGTCCGGCGGATCAAAACCTTGCAATCGTTACACCACTGTCTCCGTTGGTTATCAACCACGCAGAACGCGATTGACCTCGCCACGAAGGCTAATTCCTGCAAGCGAACCCAAGAACACAAGCAAGAATAGGAAGGATACAAATCGAATGCCAAAATCACAGACAAACGAAGATAAGGTGAGGTTTCACAAACGCCAATGCAGCAGCCAATCGGTCCGGTGCAAGAGGCGGGATCTAAACACAACAGTGTAGATGCAACAAAGCAAAACCTAACCCTAGAGGCGGCTGGCGTGAGAATATATAGGGCGGGCGGCCTGTGGAAGGCGAACAGACACGGGCTGTGGACTAGAAGGCGAACAGACATGCACTATGGGCCAACACGGCCCAGTTCTGTCACGCTGGACGGTTTCGGTCACACAGAACGACTCGAGACTCCAAATGATGTGAAACCAACGGCAAACGATCCGTCTTCTCCTCAGCTTTCCAAAAAGTCAAAGAATGCGCCAATCGGACTTCGTATGAGAAAGTTATGCCCATTTTGGTGCAGGGTGGTTGATGTAGTCCGAACCAGCGAAATCTTGACTTCAAACATCCGTGCGGCTCCGTCTTCAACTCCAATTCTTGTATTCCATCTCCCATGTTCCTAAGCAACAAAATATCACTAGAATTCAGTAGCATCCCATCCAAACAAATATAATCAAAATTACTAAGGAAAGAATTAACCTCATGGTTCAAGCGACGGGCACGGGCGCGTGCGATTCGTCCTAGTAACTGAATTGTAGGTGGAGGCTCCATGTGTGTATCATGTGAAGTGATGTCCTCATCACAAGTTATAAGTCGTTCGGAACTAGCCTCCGTTGGATTTTCAACCTAGTTCTCTAAGTCGGACCAATCTACATATCCTGAAGATGAATATGCTACTACCATATCCTCTTCTTTAATATAAGAAAAGACTTCGCTACAAACATCAGGTGCTATTTCTCCATGCTCCCCTTGAGGAACAAAAAATCATGAGCGCCTATAAGGCCTTAAGCTTTCGAGAATAGCCCATTGTTGGTGAAGCCCTTTATTAAGCTCTAATACTTCGAGATCAAGATCCGAAGCATGTAGAAAAACCTAAAAGCTAACATTTAAACGAAGACTTTTCATTTATAATTTTTTCATTCATTGAGATAAAAACATTACAAGATCTTTGTACATAATAAGCGCCCTAGAAACTAGACCTTCGGGTCCGAAGGTGGAGCGATTGGCGGAGTTGGAGCCAGAGGCTTCGTCTGAGCTTGCCTCTATCAACGGGCTTCGTCGATCCATGCCTTGGCCGCAGCTTCATTGTTTGCTTTCTAGGTCTCTCAGAAAGCTTCCCAAGCTGAAGCCACGTCCAATGATGGTCGTAGCAAGCCTTTGTCAGTGAAGCTTGCCAGCGTCGAACCCTTCACTGAAGCAATAGAGACCCCGACAAATTTGAGGTGTCGAAAGACTCCGATCCCGGCTACTTGTCCGGAGATCTCTCCATAGCGAGTACCAGAGCCTTTCATCATCTTGGTCGCCGCTTGGATCATATTGAGATTTTGGTCAAGAAGCTCATCCGCCGCAGCTAAAGAAGACAGGCACACCATTCCAAAATATTCTAGGACACCCCTAAGGGTGTCCATGGTCTGATCAACTGCCAAGCCATACCTTGTCTCAGCCCTTGTCAACTCGGTAGCGATGGAGGAGAGTTCAACTATATTTGACATTAAATAATCATTCCGAGATAGCGCTTGCTGAAGCGACCCTCAGAGTTCTATGAGTTCAGCTCCGGAATTCGCCTCCGCTGCTCAAAGCTTCTCAAGTTCAGTCCTCAGCACCATACGCTCTGCTTGAAGTTCCTTTATCGAAGAAGCTAGGCCGGCATGAGCTCGCTGCTCTATTCGGAGCGCTTCTTCTGCCATGGCCTTCATCCTCTACTCTTCAAGGAGTTCTTCCTCCAGTTGCAGGGACTTGTCTTTGGAGCTTTTAAGGGCCTTTTGAAGCGCTGTAACCTTTCTTTTGAGTCGATTTGTCTCGAGCTCATTGGAAGTCACTGCCGCTCTAGCAAGAACAAATTGCTGCATAAAGAAAAGTAATGACGATGTAATTTCAATGAATTAAATGTACTTTATGTTTATTGTATACGTGGAGGGTAGCCCTTTTGAGGGCTAGGTCTAGTTCTGGTCCACTGGCCTCACTCAACGCGGAGACCAGCTCAGAGCTGCCAACCTCTTCCCTCTTTTCAGCTAAAGGCTGTAGGAGAGACCGAAGCCCTGTTTGCTGCTCCAAGAACAGAGCCAATAACGGGATCCAGGATAGGGCTCTTTTATCATCTTCAGCGGGATCTTCTTCCGAAGAATCCATCAAAGGATCGATCGTCGATGGTGTCATCATTAAAGAGGGAAGAGGCCCAGGTCAAGTCTTGCCTTTACCTCTCCCTAGCGCAAGGATCGAAGGGCCACCGCCTCCGTCAGAGTAGATCCCCCTACAAGAGTGACCCCCTCGGCCGAAGCAGCTCCGCCAGAAGTAACTTCCGTCACCGGAGCTACCTCTACAGCAGGAGCCTCATCCCCAATTGGAGCCGAAGCTCTGTCTTGGGCCCGAGACATACTACTCCCCGATGTATCTACAAACATAAGGTATTCGTCAATTATCTATTAAGATATTACCAATGCAATGAGATTATTTCAGGAACATCAAGAGATAAAGATCGAAGGCTTACCTCTGTCTAGATTTTGAGGGAGGATTACAGGATCCCCCAGAAATTCATACATTCTGAGGTATTCCTAGATGTCTTCCCCCGAAGTTTGAGCCAGAGTAGCAGAAGTCGAGGCCCTAACCTCTATCACTACTACTCCAATCACTGGGGAACTGGGACCTTCTTGCTCTCCTCCCTGAACCCCGGTAGGTTCGGAGCAGATCGCCGCCTCCTCTTCGGCAGTCGGAGTTGCTCCATCTTCTACCCGAGGTGGATCCTTAGTCCTAACCCGAGAATCCTCTTCGCCGCCCTCCATCAAGAGAGCTTAAAGCTCCTTCCCCATCCAGACCTCCGAAGTATCCTCCTCTTCAGATTCCTCCGAAGAAGAGCTTCTAATTTCGAGCGAAGATGGAGATGCCATAGGTGAAGGGGAGCTTGGCCTTCCGTGCCACCTTCTTCACTAGAGTTTTTGCTATCTTGGAGGTCCCAACAGCAGCCTTCCTCTTTCGAGATACCATACTTGCTGGGTTGAACTTGGAAGAGGAGGAGCCCCCATTCCAAGCGCGCTCCACACTCGGTTGGACCGTTCCTAGCTCCCAAATAGCTCGAAACTCCGCTGCTTCTCCACTATGGTAGGGGCTCCGAGCACCCATTTCGTAGCCCAAGCTATCTGCTCTGGAGCCAACACCAATGGAGCCACTGAAATAAGGTAACAATTTGTTGAGAAAATTACAGATATTCTACGACTAATCTGAATGCATAAGATGGTGAAGTATTACCTAGATCTCGAAGCTCCGCCTCCGAAGCGCTCTAGAACAAAATAGGCCAATTGACCCTGAGCGGAGGTATCTGGAGAGCGATGAACTCCTCCGCCAAGTCTTGCATACTCATGCGCTTGGCCACTAAAGACAATAACCCAAGTGACATTGAGAGCAACTTGAGTCCAAAGTCACCTCTGCCTCCCTCCTGTACCATATCTCTTGTAGGGGACCCGCCAGGCTAGAATCTTCTCCCACCTCGGCATAGAACCACCAGAGTATCCAGTCAGAATACCACCAGTCGTTGATTGCTTTTGCAGGAAAATTCTTCAGATGCTCCTTCCGAAGCTAAAAGTTGACGCTTCCAAAAGCCAATCGGACTTCGTATGAGAAAGTTATGCCCATTTTGGTGCAGGGTGGTTGATGTAGTCCGAACCAGCGAAATCTTGACTTCAAACATCAGTGCGGCTCCGTCTTCAACTCCAATTCTTGTATTCCATCTCCCATGTTCCTAAGCAACAAAATATCACTAGAATTCAGTAGCATCCCATCCAAACAAATATAATCAAAATTACTAAGGAAAGAATTAACCTCATGGTTCAAGCGACGGGCACGGGCGCGTGCGATTCGTCCTAGTAACTGAATTGTAGGTGGAGGCTCCATGTGTGTATCATGTGAAGTGATGTCCTCATCACAAGTTATAAGTCGTTCGGAACTAGCCTCCGTTGGATTTTCAACCTAGTTCTCTAAGTCGGACCAATCTACATATCCTGAAGATGAATATGCTACTACCATATCCTCTTCTTTAATATAAGAAAAGACTTCGCTACAAACATCAGGTGCTATTTCTCCATGCTCCCCTTGAGGAACAAAAAATCATGAGCGCCTATAAGGCCTTAAGCTTTCGAGAATAGCCCATTGTTGGTGAAGCCCTTTATTAAGCTCTAATACTTCGAGATCAAGATCCGAAGCATGTAGAAAAACCTAAAAGCTAACATTTAAACGAAGACTTTTCATTTATAATTTTTTCATTCATTGAGATAAAAACATTACAAGATCTTTGTACATAATAAGCGCCCTAGAAACTAGACCTTCGGGTCCGAAGGTGGAGCGGTTGGCGGAGTTGGAGCCAGAGGCTTCGTCTGAGCTTGCCTCTATCAACGGGCTTCGTCGATCCATGCCTTGGCCGCAGCTTCATTGTTTGCTTTCTAGGTCTCTCAGAAAGCTTCCCAAGCTGAAGCCACGTCCAATGATGGTCGTAGCAAGCCTTTGTCAGTGAAGCTTGCCAGCGTCGAACCCTTCACTGAAGCAATAGAGACCCCGACAAATTTGAGGTGTCGAAAGACTCCGATCCCGGCTACTTGTCCGGAGATCTCTCCATAGCGAGTACCAGAGCCTTTCATCATCTTGGTCGCCGCTTGGATCATATTGAGATTTTGGTCAAGAAGCTCATCCGCCGCAGCTAAAGAAGACAGGCACACCATTCCAAAATATTCTAGGACACCCCTAAGGGTGTCCATGGTCTGATCAACTGCCAAGCCATACCTTGTCTCAGCCCTTGTCAACTCGGTAGCGATGGAGGAGAGTTCAACTATATTTGACATTAAATAATCATTCCGAAATAGCGCTTGCTGAAGCGACCCTCAGAGTTCTATGAGTTCAGCTCCGGAATTCGCCTCCGCTGCTCAAAGCTTCTCAAGTTCAGTCCTCAGCACCATACGCTCTGCTTGAAGTTCCTTTATCGAAGAAGCTAGGCCGGCATGAGCTCGCTGCTCTATTCGGAGCGCTTCTTCTGCCATGGCCTTCATCCTCTACTCTTCAAGGAGTTCTTCCTCCAGTTGCAGGGACTTGTCTTTGGAGCTTTTAAGGGCCTTTTGAAGCGCTGTAACCTTTCTTTTGAGTCGATTTGTCTCGAGCTCATTGGAAGTCACTGCCGCTCTAGCAAGAACAAATTGCTGCATAAAGAAAAGTAATGACGATGTAATTTCAATGAATTAAATGTACTTTATGTTTATTGTATACGTGGAGGGTAGCCCTTTTGAGGGCTAGGTCTAGTTCTGGTCCACTGGCCTCACTCAACGCGGAGACCAGCTCAGAGCTGCCAACCTCTTCCCTCTTTTCAGCTAAAGGCTGTAGGAGAGACCGAAGCCCTGTCTGCTGCTCCAAGAACAGAGCCAATAACGGGATCCAGGATAGGGCTCTTTTATCATCTTCAGCGGGATCTTCTTCCGAAGCATCCATCAAAGGATCGATCGTCGATGGTGTCATCATTAAAGAGGGAAGAGGCCCAGGTCAAGTCTTGCCTTTACCTCTCCCTAGCGCAAGGATCGAAGGGCCACCGCCTCCGTCAGAGTAGATCCCCCTACAAGAGTGACCCCCTCGGCCGAAGCAGCTCCGCCAGAAGTAACTTCCGTCACCGGAGCTACCTCTACAGCAGGAGCCTCATCCCCAATTGGAGCCGAAGCTCTGTCTTGGGCTCGAGACATACTACTCCCCGATGTATCTACAAACATAAGGTATTCGTCAATTATCTATTAAGATATTACCAATGCAATGAGATTATTTCAGGAACATCAAGAGATAAAGATCGAAGGCTTACCTCTGTCTAGATTTTGAGGGAGGATTACAGGATCCCCCAGAAATTCATACATTCTGAGGTATTCCTAGATGTCTTCCCCCGAAGTTTGAGCCAGAGTAGCAGAAGTCGAGGCCCTAACCTCTATCACTACTACTCCAATCACTGGGGAACTGGGACCTTCTTGCTCTCCTCCCTGAACCCTGGTAGGTTCGGAGCAGATCGCCGCCTCCTCTTCGGCAGTCGGAGTTGCTCCATCTTCTACCCGAGGTGGATCCTTAGTCCTAACCCGAGAATCCTCTTCGCCGCCCTCCATCAAGAGAGCTTAAAGCTCCTTCCCCATCCAGACCTCCGAAGTATCCTCCTCTTCAGATTCCTCCGAAGAAGAGCTTCTAATTTCGAGCGAAGATGGAGATGCCATAGGTGAAGGGAGCTTGGCCTTCCGTGCCACCTTCTTCACTAGAGTTTTTGCTATCTTGGAGGTCCCAACAGCAGCCTTCCTCTTTCGAGATACCATACTTGCTGGGTTGAACTTGGAAGAGGAGGAGCCCCATTCCAAGCGCGCTCCACACTCGGTTGGACCGTTCCTAGCTCCCAAATAGCTCGAAACTCCGCTGCTTCTCCACTATGGTAGGGGCTCCGAGCACCCATTTCGTAGCCCAAGCTATCTGCTCTGGAGCCAACACCAATGGAGCCACTGAAATAAGGTAACAATTTGTTGAGAAAATTACAGATATTCTACGACTAATCTGAATGCATAAGATGGTGAAGTATTACCTAGATCTCGAAGCTCCGCCTCCGAAGCGCTCTAGAACAAAATAGGCCAATTGACCCTGAGCGGAGGTATCTGGAGAGCGATGAACTCCTCCGCCAAGTCTTGCATACTCATGCGCTTGGCCACTAAAGACAATAACCCAAGTGACATTGAGAGCAACTTGAGTCCAAAGTCACCTCTGCCTCCCTCCTGTACCATATCTCTTGTAGGGGACCCGCCAGGCTAGAATCTTCTCCCACCTCGGCATAGAACCACCAGAGTATCCAGTCAGAATACCACCAGTCGTTGATTGCTTTTGCAGGAAAATTCTTCAGATGCTCCTTCCGAAGCTAAAAGTTGACGCTTCCAAAAGCCACCAGTACCTTGGAGTCTCTGGGCCCGTTATGTGGCTTGGGTTGGCACGAAGCCTCGTGGGTTGCCGTGAACACTTCAGACCTTCCCTCACACCCTTCATCCCAGAGGGCCCACTCGAAGATTGCCAGCCTAGCTTGGCATTCGGAGATAGCTACGATAAGGTGACATGGAACATCTCTAGAACCTCCGTTAGGAAATCAATCAAAGGAAGTCCCAGTCCTGCTTCAGAGAAAGCTTCAAAGACAACTACATCTCCGCTCCTCGGTGCTGGTATCACCTCTTCCCCAGGGATCCGGGTCCTCATTCCTGGTCCCAGCTTGCCGTTCACATCTTCTTCAATGGATTCTGCTGTGCTGCTCGATTGCCCCAGAAAAATGTCTGCTTCAATGGCTTCTTAGGCTAGGAGCCACCAGGAGCTCCCGCCATCGCTGTTGTTGCAGATGCAGCCCAAGCTTGCCGCTGCGCCAATGTCACCACCGCCGTCGGCACTTTCGCACTAGTTATCGCAATTGGTGGAATGCGCGAGTGTCTCGGAGAGGAAAGTTGAAGATGAAAGTGTGGAGATGTTGAAGCACATAAGCTTTGTAAAAACTTTTCATCGCTGATCACTTTCCCCTTTTATAACTGCTCCATTTTTGTTCGATGCGATTCGTGCATGATTTCACATTTGCAAATCCAACCCACGTGGATGACAAGTTGGACAAAAAGGGTGAAGTAATGTGAATCCATGGTAAAACTTTTGTGACTGTTGCTTTACCGAAAGGTCTAACGGCTATTTGAGGGGTAACGGTGCCAAAGTAATGGCTCTTTGTGATGCATTGCTGTCATAACAGTTCCTTTTTCTTTCGAAGATATCATACCGAGGTTCAAGATCGAAGCCTAAATTCGATACGCCACCGATGCCAAAAATTCTTCGAACGGTTATAATACCTTGATTTTTTCTAAGTTCCTGAGCATGAAAATATTTCTTGCGTATACTGCTCTCCTAGATGTATAGGCTATGCGAAGAAGCATATTCGAGGGGCTACTGTTGGGGGAAATTATTTCATCCTCATGATCCTCCAAGATTCCAAGCAAATGAGTTATGCGATCAAGATAAATTCAAGTCTAATCCCGAAGCCCAAGACTTGCCTCCAGATTAGAAGGGTCGAAGCCGAAGGGTCCGTCCAGGCTTCAGTCCAAAGAGACCCTTCGAAAGGCTTCCTCTCCAAAGTGGAAAATAGCTAGATGGATGAGACGTCTACCTTATCAGTATTCTTTGAACATGTTTTACCATAATAGCCTTATAAGGGATACCGAAATAGTTTCCACTATATCGGTTGTAATTGAGGGGTAAAAGGTCTTTTCTTTAGAGAGTTTTACCTATAAATACCCCCCTTCTCGCCCTGTAATCGCATCGAATATTCTGATATTCAATACACACTTCGAACTATCTCACGCTATTATCCATCTCAGAGGCTTGGAATAGTTTACTTAAACAAACACTTCGTTTGTTGCACACTTAGTTTCCTAACCCTGTTAGCGTAATCTTTAACGCCAACAGCGTGGTTTTCACCCCGTGCCATGTCGGACTCGATCCCGGCTATTCGATTAGATCTGAGCAGTCAGGATTAAATTCCCATGAGGTTTAATCTGGTCCGTTTTCTCCAATCGAACCGGTACCCATCCATCTCAACCGTTGGTTCCCACTTAATCGCCCGCTTTGATCTCCACCGTCCATCACGTACCCCTTCACGCTTTTAATGTGGAGCGTCCATTTTCATTAAAACCCCTCGCCTCGCCCTCAGCCACCAGATCTAGATCGTGCGGTCCAGAGTGACTCGGTTCACGTGCACAGTGCACTGGTTCACGGTGAACCTGGCTCACCGTGGACCAGAGGCTGTTTTATATTAAATACAAATTTCAGAAATTGTTTCAAATTTCAAAAATTCATATCTTGTTCAAATTAACTCCAAATTTAACAATTCAAATTTTAGTGAGTTTGTCTTTTTATTCTCTTCATGTTCATCTAGAAAATTGTGAGGAGCCATACTGAAGAGCGTGGGCCTCATGGCTCCAGATGTGATGAGTCATTGTCAACAGTAGTCAAAGAGGACTGAAAAGAGGAGAAGACCTACTGCGTATGGGCCGCGTGTGACTCAGGTACACAGGCAGTGAGTGACTGTCGGGCAGACGGGTCGTGAAGTCGAGCTGGCCCAATCTGGGTACATGGGCTAGGAGAAGCAGAGGATCCACTAGGCTGTTGACCAGGATTGACTCAGGTACACGGGCGGCGAGCGATTGCCGGGCTGAGAGAGCTGCGGAGTCGGGTCAGCCCAATCCGGGTACCTGGTGCAAAGCCGGTGGACGCTTTGTCAGTTTCGGCGCAAAACTAACGTCCGCTGATCTTAGAACAGACGGTCTAGAAGAGAAGCCGTAGTCGCTACGAAAGCTCCGCTTCCGGATAAGTCATCTGTAAATAGGAGTTTACTATTTTGTCCTTAGGCCCACAGTCAGTCAATCGAGTCTATAAAAATATCCTAAGGGCAGTTTGGTCTTTTCCTTTATTTCAGCGTTTGTAAAAAACCCTAAGGTTCTGGTGAAATATTCCTAGGCTATTGGGCTGCCTATAAATAGGGCCCCAATCCCTAGGGTTAGGTCACCCTTTCAGAAATCACTTTTTAATCAAGAGATTGGGTCACGTTTTTGTCCTCTCCCCGTTCATTCTCCTGCATGCGCTGCCAGGCTCCTGTTCATGCGATTTCTT
The DNA here is from genome assembly GCA_019279435.1 of Zizania palustris. NCBI lineage: Eukaryota > Viridiplantae > Streptophyta > Magnoliopsida > Poales > Poaceae > Zizania > Zizania palustris. The sequence continues at coordinate 42,764,763 of JAAALK010000284.1, forward strand.
CCCGCGCACTGCCATCGTTAATTTTTGTTCTTCACGGTTCTGTGAGTTTTTTATTCTCTATTCCTGTCATTCGGTGTGTAGAGATCTCGTGGCTTTATTGCATCGTTTTGTGTGCCTACAAGTGTTTGTCTCCGTGCGAATAGTCTTCTCTTGTTGCTTATGTTCTTCGGCTGAGTACTAGTACTTCTTGCGTGCTCCTGTAGCAGCAAGTAGTACTTATCTCATGTAGCTACAATATGCTAGTTTACTAGCCCTGTTTTCCCTGACATGGCTTTTTGATCGAGAAGATAGTGTCTGGCATGTCTTTTGATGTTTCTGGCAAAGCCCCATACTATGTTCGAAGTCCTTCAGTTTCTGTGAAGTAGGCTTCGATCAGGCTTCTCTATAGGCTTTGTTGTCATCGGTAACTCCGAACTTTAGTTGAGGACTCTGTTTCGAAGTATGGACTGGTTGAAAGTTTTATCCCGACATACTTCGACTGTCCTTTCTAAGCACACTTCGATCAGTTTCGAAGTTAGCTTCGAAGCTTGTCTCTCTGGTTGGCTTCGCTCGGAGTGTGTTACTGAGAAGTTTCTGCTGTTGTGGGTCTCAGTTTGTGCTTTCGGAGGCTGTGATTCGAAGTGTGTTTCTAGGCTTCGGTTTCCTGTGCGAGAGCACCAGCAGACTCCGATTCGAAGTTGGTCACTAGTTCGAAGGTTACCACTCCGGTAGTCATATTTCGATCAAACTAGCTTTGAAGGTTGTGTTGCTGGCTTCGATGTTTCTCAGTTGATTTTTCTTGTGTTGAGCTTTGTAGCTTTGAAGTGTGTTTTTCGAAGTAGGCTTTGGTAGTTTCGTACTTCGCACCGAAGCATGCTCCACACTTTGCTATACTCTTCACCAAACTAGACTAGACTTCGTCAACCTTCGGCACGTTCCTCCTTCGACAAAAGTACTTCGAAGCATACTTCGTCACAACTTCCATGGGCTTCGACCTTCGACATCTTCAGGCTTCACACGAACCCCGAAGCAGGCTTCGACATTGTGAAGCAGGCTTCGTCAAGTACCTTGCTGGAGACAAATTTTGAACAGTAACTTTTCATTTCGTTTTACGTGCACTTAGATCAATTGCTGTGATGATTTGTATCTGTGACGTTTGATCTGCCTTGTTTTGAATGACCTGTTTATCTGCCTATTAGCACTGTATTGGTGTTTCTTTGTCTAGGACACCGGTTGTTTCTAGGCTAGATACTTTTAGGTGTTGGTGATCTGTTTACGTTTTGCTGCTTAGTCTTTTGAGGTGCGTTGGGTGTTGGGAGCAGGCCATTGATTCGAAAGAATTTATAGACACCCATTCACCCCCGTTTGGTCGCTACTTTCGGTCCTACAAGTGGTATCAGAGCCTGGTTAGGGTTTTTCCATACCTTAACCGGTTCTAAACCCCAGTAGTGATCATGACGTCTCCTAGAAAGGTCCCGTCCTTGGAAGCTTATGGCTATAATTATTGGAAGACTCGCATGCGAGCCTATCTCATGAGCCAATTCTCGGACATCTGGGGCATTTGTATTCACGCTACTTTCACAGTGCTGCCTGTTGACGAGCGCACTACTCCAGATATTGTTGCTCAACATCTGTAGGACCGAAAGTAGCGACCAGAGGGGGGTGAATGGGCGCCTAAAAATTCTTTCGAATCAATGGCCTGCTCCCAACACCCAACGCACCTCAACAGACTAAGCAAGAGAGTATGAACAGAAAGCCTAAGTCTAAAAGTATCTAGCCTAGAAACATCAGGTGTCAAAACAGAGAAACACCAAAGCAGTGCTAATAGGCAGATAAGCAACACATTCAAGACATGGCAGATCAAACTTCTCAGTGAAATAATCTAAGTACACAGGGAATGAGATGAGAAGTTACTGTTCAAAATCTATCTCCTGTTCGAAACTTGGCGAAGCCTGCTTCGCTGTGTCGAAGCCTGCTTTGCAGTGTCGAAGCCTGCTTCAGAGTCCCTTGTAGAAGTAGAGCGAAGGTTGTTGTTGATGTGCCGAAGGTTTGTTTAGTCTAGCCTAGCTCGAGTGTAAATGCGAAGTATGCTTCGAAGCGAAGTATAACAGTGTCGAAGCTTGCTTCGAACAGTGTACTTCGAAGCCTATCCTTCGAACACGATGCATAGAAAAACAACCTTCGAAAGATAAGCAAAGCCAAACACACAGCAGCAAGACAAAAACGAAGCCTACACTCTACCTTCGAAGCTAGCTTGGTCGAGGTATGATGAACGAAGTTATAACCTTCGACCCGAAGACCAACTTCGAATGATAAACTCCGAACATACACACTGTAACCCTCGGAAATGACAGTAGCAGTAAGATCTCAGAAACTACACGTCGAGCGAAGTATATCAGAGAGACAAGCTTCGAAGCCAACTTCGAAGCCTATCGAAGTATTGGCTTCGAAAAGCTCGAGTCGGAGTACACCTTCGCCCAAACGGTCGAAGAATGTCAAGCTGACAGAGCACAAAACGTACTTTGAAACTAGAAACCTAGTACACAAAGTGAAGTCGAAGTTCAAGCGAAGCCCACGAGGAAGTCAGACCGAAGCCTGCCTCACGGAGCTAAGGGACTTTGAACAGAGAGAAGGGGCTTCACCAGAAACAGCCAGAAAAGTTACTTGGCCCTATCTACTCGATCAAAAAGCAACACAGTAAAAAGTAAGTCTAGATAACTAGCACACTGTAGCTACAGAAGTAGTACTACTTGCTACATCACGCTAGAACTAGTACTCCTCGTGAAGAACAAATCGAAGCAGCCAGAGAAGCATTTAACTCAGGAATAAAATGGACACACGTAAAACAAAAACTTCAGAGCTGCGCACAAGATTCTTCGCACAAAACAGCAGGAATAAATTCTTCCAGAATAGTGAACAGATTGAATCTCAAGAAGAACAGAAGCTGGCGGCACACACACAAGAGAGAGAATGCAAGGAACAAAATGACCCAATAGAATAGAAAATGATTTTAGCAAAAGGGTGACCTAACCCTAGGGATTGGGGCCCTATTTATAGGATGCCCAACACTTAGGAATATTCCACCAACCCCTTAGGGTTTTTTACAGACGCTAAAATAAAGGAAAAGACTAAACTGCCCTTAGGATTTTTTACAGACTCGACTGACTGACTGTGGGCCTAGAGATACAGATGACTTATCCGGAAGCTAAGCTTTCGTAGCGACTACGGCTTCTCTTCTGGACAGTCCGATACAAGATCAACGATTGTCAGTTTTGCGCCGAAACTGACAAAGCCTCCACCGACTTTGCACCAGGTCCCCGGATTGGGCTGGCCCAATTTCGCAGCTCTCTCAGCCCGGCAATCACTCACCGCCCGTGTACCTGAGTCAATCCTGGTCAACAATCCAGTGGGTCTTCTGCTGCTTCTGGCCCATGTACCCGGATTGGGCCAGCCCGACTTCGCAGCTCTCTCAGCCCGACCGTCGCTCGCTGCCCATGTACTTGAGTCACACGCGGCCCATGAAACAACAGATCTTCACTCTTCTCAGTCCTCTTTGACTATCGTTGACAATGACTCATCATATCTAGAGCCATGTGGCCCACGCTATTCAGCATGGCTCCTCAATCTCCCCCTTGATGAGTGCATTGTCAACACTTCATTTATTCAGCTCTTCAGTACCTGCAAACAACTGTGGAAACACGAAAACAAAGCACAAGAAAAAAAGAAAGAAGAAAATAAAGTAAAAGTTTAACCCTAATGACCAAAAGCCGAACAAAAGCAAGAAGCGGTCATTATGGTTAACCAAGGGTAAAAGCTCAAAAATGAGTGCGATTACAGAACAACAAGGATATCAATAGAGTAGGAACAAGCGAGACAAAAACTCCCCCTTAAACTCTGATCCCAAAAATTCTCCCCCTTGTTGACAAGTGAACTCATCAAGCACTCAAAATAGACACAGACTCCCCCTGAAATGCAACTCCCCCTCAAAATGTGCAGTGAAAGCAACTGGGGTGCATGTGGAGTGCAGAAAGCATGCTTCTCAGATATGATTGACTGCAATTACAAACATCTAACAAGTATAGCGAAAGACATACTGTCGGAGACTCATGGCATGATCAGTGCAACAGATGATATCTAAAGAAAGTCATTAGCACACATTTTCAATTTTTGCAAACAAAAGCATCACCAGATTTTCAGTTAACAGGCAAGGTAAAGCATGAGATGTAGAAGCTAACTGATATCTACCAAGATAAGCATTGTCCAAAACAAAGTGCTTCAGCAAACTTGTTATCAATTCAATTTTAGACTTTTTCTTATTCCTTTTTCATTTTTGCCAGGGGTTGTTTGCGTTTCAAGCCTTATGCTGACCGACCAAGTCAAGCCTAGTCCAGAACTGGACCATCAAAAGCTTAAGACATTGGTCTTGGCATACACTACACTCTGCTAGTTCATATCAAAGTGCTATGGTACGCAGTCTAGAACAATGTAATGCGACAAAGCAAACCCACCTGGATCTTTTCATGTTATGCATAAAAAGGCATGGAATTTTCATTTTTCTTGATTTTTCATCATTTTTATAGCACATTTCCATGTTTTAAAGTAGAAAGATGTCCAAGTTGCATATCGGCATCTATGTGAGGAACGAGCTACAAGGCATGTAACAGATAGCAAAACACATTCAGCCTACACATGCTAGTTGCCAGAAGCAATGGTGATCATTTTTCAAGTTTAAAGCATAAAAGCCATGCATATGATAGATATAAGACATATCAAGTGAACTGAACCAAAGCATGATCAATGACAAGTATTCAAAAGCATGTACCAGCTAGAATAAGTAAAGCAGTTCAATCATATAACAGAAGCAGCTCTAAAGTGTGATATGTGAATATGCAAGATATAAACACACACAAAAAGACTCAGGAAAAGAGTAAAGAAGAAAGAAAAACTGACGCAAAATATCCTAGAAAGGATACACAACACCCAAATGCCCTCGTAAACGCTCAAAGGTAGACTGATCTAGGGGTTTGGTGAAAATGTCAGCCAACTAATGATGGGTATCAACATGAACAAGGTCAATGGCACCTTTCTCATATTGATCCTGCAGAAAGTGAAAGCGCACATCAATGTGTTTGGTTTTTGAATGGAGACAAGGGTTTTTCCCTACACTAATTGCACTGGTGCTGTCGCAAAATAAAGGAACTCTGGTAGGAAAGAACAACCCAAAATCTCGCAGAGTGGAAATCATCCAAACCAACTATGAGCAGCAGATAGCAGCAGCTACATACTCAGCCTCAGTGGTCGAAAGAGCAACTCCAGATTGCTTTCAAGAAGACCAAGAAACAAGGAAAGAACCAAGAAACTGGCAAATACCAGAAGTCGACTTGTGATCCAACCGGCACCCACCAAAGTCGGCATCCGAAAAGCCAGATAAATCAAGAGATGATGATGCTGAATAGTAAAGACCGAGATTAGGCGCATAAGTAAGATACCTGAAGATGCACTTGACAGCCTGCCGATGAGACGCGCGAGGTGAAGACTGGAAACGCGCGCAAAGTCCCATGGCGAACTGCATGTCTGGTCTTGTTGCCGTTAAGTACAGCAGCGAACCGATCATCCCTCGAAACTCTCTCTCATTGACCTTGACGCCGCTCTCGTCCTTGTCCAGTCCTCCAAACGTGCCCATTGGGGTCCTCTGCGGCTTCAATTCCCCACCAAAGTCAAATTTCTTAAGCATGTCACGAGTGTACTTACCTTGGTGGATGAAGGTGTCGTCCTTGGTCTGCTTGATCTGGAGCCCTAGAAAATACTTGACCTCGCCCATGAGTCTCATCTCAAACTCGCTGTGCATTTGCTCAGAAACTTGGACACAAGAGAATCAGTAGTATCGCCAAAAATAATATCGTCCACATAAATCTGAGCAACTAAGAAAGCTGAAGCAACTCTGAGCAAGAAGAGAGTTTTATCCACCGAACCCATCACAAAGCCCTTCCCCAACAAAATTGCTTCAACCGGTCATACCAAGCCCTGGGGGCTTGCTTCAACCCGTATAAAGCTTTTTGCAACTTAAAAACATGTCGAGGAAACTTAGGGTTCTCAAAACCGGGGGGCTGCCTAACATAAACTTCCTCCTCTATGAACCCGTTCAGAAATGCACTCTTAACATCCATTTGAAAAAGCTTAAAACCCTTCGAAGCGGCAAAAGCTAAGAGAGTGGGAATGGACTCAAGACCTGCAACAGGAGCGAAAGTTTCTTCAAAATCAATACCCTCTTTCTGGCAAAAACCCTGGGCAACTAATCGAGCTTTGTTGCGCACACAACCCCATCTTCTCCTTGCTTGTTCTTGAACACCCACTTGGTGCCTATGGGGTTGCATCCTGGTGGCGGCTCAACTAGTGTCCAAACCCGATTGCAGACAAAGTTCTCAAGCTCTTCTTGCATAGCATTAATCCAATTAGAATCAGAAAGAGCATGAGAAACATCTCTGGGCTCAAAAGATGCAACAAAAGCAGATTCGGAAAACACAACAAGAGAGTTACCAGATGAACGCAATGTCCTTTCAGTCAAATCACCAATGATGAGCTCTAAGGGGTGATCACGCTGAACTGCTCGGGTTCCTGGGTGATCTGAAGTCACCTCACCGGAGTCAGCAGCTGGCACCTGTAGACTCGACTGAGGGGGCTCGATCGAAGTGGAAGAAGTGATCAGAGGTCCGCCCTCATCATCAGTCGAAGTCTCAGAAGGTGTGGGCTCTGCAGAAGGTGCAGAAGGCCCACCCTCATCAGCAGCTGGAGTATCCTCATCTTCCTCGAAGATGGACTCTCCGAGCTCATCATCACCAGAAATCTCAAAAGGAGTCAAAGACGGCAAGGACTCATCAAAAGAAACCTCGCAAGTCTCGACAAGCTGCTGGGAGTTGAGGTTCCAAACACGGAAGCCTCGAGAATGCAAAGCGTAACCAAGAAAAACACCATCCTAGCAACGAGACTCAAACTTGTCCAAATGCCCTCCCTTCTTGAGCACAAAGCACTTGCACACAAACGCTCGCAAGTGGCTCACCTTCTGAGACTTCGACTGAGGACGAGGGCGAACCTTTGATCACTTCTTCCACTTCGATTGAGCCCCCTCAGTCGAGTCCAGAGGTGCCAGCTGCTGACTCCGGTGAGGTGACTTCAGATCACCAGGGATCCCGAGCAGTTCAGCGTGATCACCCCTCAGAGCTCATCATTAGTGATTTGACTGAGAGAACTTTGCGTTCTTCTGTTGACTCTCTTGTTGTGTTTGCTGAATCTGCTTTTGTTGCATCTTTTGAGCCCAGAGACATTTCTCATGCTCTTTCTGATTCTAATTGGATTAATGCCATGCAAGAAGAGCTTGAGAATTTTGTCCGCAATCGGGTTTCGACACTAGTTGAGCTTCCACCAGGATGCAACCCCATAGGCACCAAGTGGGTGTTCAAGAACAAGCAAGGTGAAGATGATGTTGTGGTGCGCAACAAAGCTCGACTAGTTGCCCAGGGTTTTTGCTAGAAGGAAGGTATTGATTTTGAAGAAACTTTCGCCCCTGTTACTCGACTTGAGTCCATTCACATTCTTTTAGCTTTTGCCGCATCGAAGGGTTTTAAGCTTTTTCAAATGGACGTCAAGAGTGCTTTTCTGAACGGGTACATAGAGGAGGAGGTTTATGTTAGGCAGCCCCCGGTTTTGAGAACCCTAAGTTTTCTCGACATGTTTTAAGCTGCAAAAAGCTTTATACGGGTTGAAACAAGCCCCCGGGGCTTGGTATGACCGGTTGAAGCAGTTTTTGTTGGGGAAGGGCTTTGTGATGGGTTCTGTGGATAAAACTCTTTTCTTGCTCAGAGATGCTTCAGATTTCTTAGTCGCTCAGATTTACGTGGATGATATTATATTTGGTGGTACTACTAATGATCTTGTGTCCAAGTTTTCTGAGCAGATGCACAGCGAGTTTAAGATGAGCCTCATGGGTGAGCTCAAGTACTTCTTAGGGCTCCAGATCAAGCAGACCAAGGACGACACCTTCATCCACCAAGGTAAGTACACTTGAGACATGTTGAAAAAATTTGACTTTGGTGGAGAGCTGAAGCCGCAGATGACCCCAATGGGCACATCTAGGGGGCTGGACAAGGATGAGAGCAGCGTCAAGGTCAACGAGAGAGAGTTTCGAGGGATGATCGGTTCGCTGCTGTACTTGACGGCGACGAGGCCAGACATACAGTTCGTCGTGGGACTGTGCGCGTGCTTCCAGTCTTCACCACGCGCCTCACATCGGCAGGCTGTCAAGCACATTTTCAGGTATCTCACCTATGCGCCTGATCTTGGTCTTTATTATTCAGCATCATCATCTCTTGATTTATCTGGATTTTTGGACGCTGACTTTGGTGGGTGCCGGTTGGATCACAAGTCGACTTCCGGTACTTGTTAGTTTCTTGGTTCGTCTCTTGTTTCTTGGTCTTCTCGAAAGTAATCTGGAAGTGCTCTTTCGACCACTGAGGCTGAGTATGTAGCTGCTGCTAGCTGCTGCTCATAGTTGGTTTGGATGATTTCCACTCTGCGAGATTTTGGGTTGTTCTTTCCTACCAGAGTTCCTCTGTTTTGTGACAGCACCAGTGCTATTAGTGTATGGAAAAACCCTTGTCTCCATTCAAAAACCAAACATATTGATGTGCGCTTTCACTTTTTGCGGGATCAATATGAGAAAGGTGTCATTGACCTTGTTCATTTGATACCCATCATCAGTTGGCTGACATTTTCACCAAACCACTAGGTCAGTCTACTTTGAGCGTTTACGAGGGGATTTGGGTGTTGTGTATCCTTTTTAGGATATTTTGCGTCAGTTTTCTTTCTTCTTTACTCTTTTCTTTGAGTCTTTTTGTGTGTATTCATATCATACATATTCACATATCACACTTTTGAGCTTGCTTCTGTTATATGATTGAACTGCTTTACTTATTCTAGCTGGTACATGCTTTTGATTACTTGTCAATGATCATGCTTTGTTTTAGTTCACTTGATATGTCTGATATCTGTCATATGCATGGTTTTTATGCTTTAAACTTGAAAAATGATCACCATTGCTTCTGGTAACTACCATGTGTAGGCTGTATGCTCTTGCTATCTGTTACATGCCTTGTAGCTAGTTCCTGACTTAGCTGCAAATATGCAACTTGGACATCTTTATGCTTTAACATGGAAAATGTGCTATAAAAACAATGGAAAATCAGAAAGATGAAAATTCCATGCCTTTTATGCTTGAGTTGAAAAGATCCAGGTGGGTTTGCTTTGTCGCATTGCATTGTTCTGGACTGCTTACCATAGCACTTTGGTATGAACTAGGACAGTGTAATATATGCCAAGACCAATGTCTTAAGCTTCTGATGGTCCAGTTCTGGCCTAGGTTTGACTTGGTCAGTTAGCATAAGGTTTGACTTGCAAATAACCCCTCGCAAAAATGAAAAAGGAAAAAGAAAAAGCCTGAAAATTAAAAAGTTAACAAGTTTGTTGAAGCACTTTGTTTTGAACAAAGCTTGTCTTGGTAGATATCAGTTAGCTTCTGCATCTCATGCTTTACCATTGCTTGTCAACCGGAAAATGTGGTGATGCTTTTGTTTGCAAAAATTGAAAAAATGTGTGCTAATGACTTTCTTTAGATATCATTTGTTGCACTGATCATGCTATGTGTCTTCGACAGTATGTCTTTTGCTATACTTATTAGATCTTGTAATTGCAGTCAATCATATCTGAGAAGCATGCTTTCTACACTCCACCTGCACCCCAGTTGCATTCATTGCATATTTTGAGGGGGAGTTGCATTTCAGGGGGAGTCTGCGTCTCTTTCGAGTGCTTTTAGTCGCGCTTGATGAGTCCACTTGTCAACAAGGGGGAGAAATTTTGGGAGAAGAGTTTAAGGGGGAGTTTTGGCTTTCTCTGGGATTTGTTTCAGGGGGAGTTTTGTCCCGGTTGTCCTTACTCTTTTGATATCCTTGTTGATGATTCGGAGATTGCACTCGTTTTGAGTTTTTACCTTTGGTTAACCATAATGACCGTTTCTTGCTTTTGTTCGGTTTTTGGTCATTAGGGTTAAACTTTTACTTTATTTTCTTCTTCTTTGTTTTCTTGTGCTTTGTTTTCGTGTTTCCACATGTGTTCACAGGTACTGGAGAGCTGAAGAAGAGAAGTGTTGACAATGCACTCATCAAGGGGGAGATTGAGGAGCCATGCTGAAGAGCATGGGCCTCATGGCTCCAGATGTGATGAGTCATTGTCAACGGTAGTCAAAGAGGACTGAAAAGAGGAGAAGACCTGCTGCGTCTGGGCCGCGTGTGACTCAGGTACACGGGCAGCGAGCGACTGTCGGGCAGAGGGGTCGTGTGGCGCCCCGATTTATTGAAATTCGAACATTATTGAATTTCGTAAGAAAAACAATAATACAAGAGGTTCATCATGCGACAAACGTACATACGACAGTATTCATGGTACGCAGACCATATTTATTACATCAGAGTTTAATAAAAACAATAATAAAGATAATTAAAATGCATGACGAACGTCTTCTTCAAGATCTTTTCTCTTGACTGGGTCGCTACTCTAGACCGTCCTCATAGTAGGCATCCTCTGTGGGGTTCAACGGTTATGAGTACAAAAAGTACTCAACAAGCCACCGCAAATGCAGGTAATAATGCAAGGTAATAACAAAGGAAGGATACTTGGCTAAAAGTGCGGAAAAGTACATTTTCAGTTGTTGCAGTTAATGTAGTCAAATTTTATCATGCGGAAAGTAAACATGAACAACAATAACGTCATCTAACTCGAGGAGTACGTTTTACCTCCTCGCACAACAGTCCTTATATGTCAAACCATCATGCACATACATATCAAAAGTAATCTAACGGTGGGATGTCACGCAACCCGCCCTTTACCGTGGGCTCGTCTTTTCGAAAAGATTAATGACTCTGATCAAAGATGTACTACTGTACCCACAAGGCACACACTCATCCCAAACGAGATGACCCATACCACGGGAACTCGTGCCAAAACCTCAGCATGAAATACTCCAAGCGATAACCACCCGCTCTAGGTTTCGCCGGCCCGCCGGGCCGCATCCCCTTTTGCGCCACATTGGTACAAGCCACCTGCAGGTGCTGCTTGACCCATATCCAAATGGTGGCCTCGGTTTGGAACACTCCATACCTTAGTTAGGACTTACCCATTAGACTTGTGGTTAGTACGGAAGTGTATTGCAACGGATCCCGCAGAGTGGTCCTTATAGCACCCCGGGTGCTACCGACCAATGCCCTAGCTTGCACCCGGAACCCACCATGCATTCACTCACAACCACAACTCCAACACCGACAGAATTCCATAGATGAGAGTAACAGGGATCATATAGTAGAACCAAGTTACTACGACTCATTTTTAATCCTATAGCAATCGTGTCAATACATTGGACACTAGCTAATAACATTAATCATATGGTGACAAGGAGTTTAGGCTAGAGAGCATGGCTTGGGTTGCACATCAAGGTCGGGGGATCCTAAATAAATATATTGTAAGGGTTTCATTTGACTAATGCATGTATATCCTATGTGTTTTAGCGATAGTTTAATAAAACATGGGTTGAATATGCTCAAAAGATTGGTTTGGTGACTTGCCTTGTTCAGCGACGGGAGAGGGAGGAACTTCCGGGAAATATTCCGGCTCCTCGGCGGCATCGTAGTCTTCCCATTATAAATAAAATAAAATACAACATTCAATCAAACAATATAACATCACACAATAAGCACATAGGTTTAAATTGGTTTAATTGAATGAAAACCAAGTTGTTAAGTTTCTGAAATTTATTTTATAAATAATTTTAGAAGGAATTATAATGAAAGGTTGTCCTTTATAGAAAGGGGTTTTAAACGTGAGTAGTCTCATTTTAAGCCTCCTAATAAATTTTAAAATGAAAGGTTCATGTACAAATTAGTGGTTTTCATATATGAACAGAAAGGAATAAATATAAACTTTACTGAAGTTTAAATATTTGAATTTACATTTTTATCCTAAGGGCATTTGAATACCTATTTAATTAGTCATGAAAAATCCAAAGTAAACATATTGTTTTTATTGAACTAATGTGTAGAGAATAAAATTACAAAATTTCTGGAATTGAAATGATAATTTTTGGAGTTCAAATGCGCCAGATATGAATTTTACAAGTTTAAAACATTTTCTGGAATTTATTTTTAAATTTAAATTGCCTCAGGTCCACGGTGAGCCAGGCCCACGGTGAACCTGCGCACTGTGCGCGTGCGCCGGATCAATCAGGACCGTTGGATCTAGATCCAACACGCGAGGGCGAGGCGAGGGAGTTAAAGTGACGTGGACGGGTGAGATTAAAACATCGAACCGGTACGCATCGTGCGGCCTAGATGCGATGCGGGATTTTAAATCTAGCGAACGGCTCAGATTAGAACGTACCCCTTCACCGAGATCTAACGGATCCAATTAAACCGCACGAGGGATTTAATCATCACCGTTGGATCCGGATCGCACGGTCGCGATCGAATCCGACACGACACGTGTCGGTGGGGTTAAGTACCCATCTTCCTCGACTCCGGCGACGCGACGGTGAGCGATTCCGGTGACAGCGAGGGCTATTCGGCCTAACCAAGGCTAAATACGTAATGAGGGAACTAAGGGGAACAAGAGGGTACCCTTGCGGTTGTCCGAGGTCGACGGAGTGAGGCCGGTGACGAGAAGAGGCGGCGAAGGCTTTCGGGTCCTAGGCGACGATGGCGATCCGGCGGGGTCCAGTGTCGACGGAGGGGTGGCTGAGGTTGGTGTCGTCCTTGCGGTCATGATGGTGGCGATGGCATGGACGGGGGTGGTCCGATGCGGCAGCGAGCGGTGGCCAGAGGTGGAACAGTAGAGGTGCGCTAAAAATCGAATCGCGGGCGCTCGGTTTGTCCATGCGGCGAATGGTCATGGGGGTCGAACGCGGTGGAGGCCAGGGGGTTTAAATAGGGGTACTAGCGGGGGCAGGGGGCGCAATGAGGGGAGGCCGTGAGTAAACGCCGGCGAGGCGGTTTCACCACATGCAGGTGATAACGGGACGATGACGCGTGAATTCAATGAGGGAAACGGTCGGCGCGTCGTGGGGGTGTTAATGCCGACGATAAATGGAGGGGAGGGGGCCGGCGATGAGCAAATCGCGGGGATTAAATTCGCCGGCGAAGTTTGGGGGCGGCGGTGGGAGGTAGACGATGGTACTGACAGGCGGGGGCCACTGGCCAGCGGGCGTGAGCGAGGGGACTGACGGGTGGGGCCGAGCGATCGGGCGCGAGTGTTTTGTTGGCACCGACAGGTGGGACCGGGCACGCATGCGGAGAGGAGGTCTCTGATGGGCGGGGTCCATTGGTCAGAAGGGCGCGAGCGGGGAGGAGTGGGCTGGGCCGGCTGGGAGAGAGAGAAAGGGAGGGGAGGCCCATTACTATTTTAAAGGTTTTCTGATTTAAAATAATTGCAGAAAGTAGATTAAATCATTTGGGGCATTTCCAGGGTGGATAAAAATTTGTAAACATTCTCAAAAATATATCTTAGCTTTGGGATCATATACAAAAATTTCTAGCTCCTATTTTGGCCATTACATCTAGGTTGTAGTTCAAAAGGGTGAAAGGGTGTATTAAAGGTATTTCCAAAATAATTAATTCCAGGAAAATATATTAAATAATATTTTTATTCCTTTGAAAATTTGGGGTGTTACAAACCTATCCCCCTTACAAAGAATCTCGTCCTCGAGATTGGAACGCTACTCGAATAGCTCGGGGTATTGGGCTTTCAGCTCGTCTTCTTTTTCCCATGTAGCTTCTTCGGCGGGGTGGTTGTCCCACTGAACCTTGCAGAAGCGAACTACACGGATCCTGGTTACCCTTTCCTTGGTTTCCAAGATCTTGACGGGCTTCTCGATATAGGTCAAATCTTCCTGGACGTTGAGTTGTTGAAGATCGACTTGCTCGGCGGGCACGCGAAGACACTTCTTCAACTGAGAGACATGGAACACATCATGAACTCCTGCCAATGATGGAGGCAGCTCAAGTTGATATGCCACTTCTCCTTGCCGTCGGAGGATCTGAAAGGGTCCGACGTAACGTGGTGCAAGCTTGCCTTTCATGTTGAACCTTTGAGTGCCACGGAGGGGGAGTGACTCGGAGATAGACATAATCGCCCTCCTCAAAGGTTAGGTCTCTTCGACGGTTATCGGCATAGCTCTTCTATCGGGACTGGGCTATCTTCAATCTATCCCTGATGATCTTGACCTTCTCTTCAGCTTCTCTTAGTATATCTGTCCCAAACAATTGTGACTCTCCAGTCTGATCCCAGAGCAACGACGTTCTGCACTTACGCCCGTAAAGTGCTTCGAACGGGGACATTTGCAGGCTCGCTTGATAGCTATTGTTGTAGGAGAACTCCGCATAGGGCAAGTTCCTGTCCCACATTCCGCCAAAGTCTAGAGCGCAAGCTCTAAGCATATCCTCCAATATCTGGTTGACCCTTTCGGTTTGACCGTCGGTCTGTGGATGATAGGTGGTGCTAAAGTTCAGCCGGGTGCCGAGTTCCTCTTGAAGGTTCTTCCAAAACTTGGAGGTAAACTGGCTCCCACGGTCAAATACGATCTTCTTAGGAACTCCGTGAAGGCATACGATCTGGGTCATATACAACTCGGCCAACTTGGCGACAGTGTAAGTTGTCTTGACGGGGATGAAGTGAGCTACCTTGGTGAGTCGGTCGATGATCACCCAGATAGAATCATGACCAGCTTGGGTCCGAGGCAAGTCTCGTGATGAAGTCCATTCCTATCTCTTCCAACTTCCATTCGGGGACCTTGAGGGGTTGAAGAAGTCCAGCAGGTCTTTGATGCTCTGCCTTGACTCGCCGGCATGTGTCGCACTTGGCCACATACTCAGCTATTTCCCTCTTCATGCTGACCCACCAGTATTTTTCTTTCAGGTCTTGATACATCTTCGTACTCCCGGGATGAATGGAGTATAGCGTATCATGGGCTTCCTGAAGGACGAGGGTCTTTAACTCAGGCTTGTCGGGTACGCATATTCGGTTTCTGAACCAGATGGTACCATGCTCATCCTCGGAAAATCCGAGGGCCTTACCCTTTCTCATGTTCTGCTGGATTTCTAAGATGTCTGGGTCTTCCTTCTGCTTTTCTCAGATCTGGTCTATCAAGATAGGCCTTGACTCCAAGACAGCGAGGTATGCTCGGGTGGTGATCCCTAAATTCAGCCTTTCCATCTCCTTGTATAGCAAAGGAGCTTGGTCCTGAATCATGATGGCATTGCAGTACCCTTTTCGACTAAGGGCGTCTACCACCATATTTGCCTTCCCTGGATGATAATGGATGCCCAAGTCGTAATCCTTGATGAGTTCCAACCATCTCCTTTGCCTGAGGTTCAGCTCCAGTTGGGTGAATATGTACTTGAGGCTCTTGTGGTCGGTGAAGACCTCACACCGATTCCCCACAAGGTAATGTCTCCATATTTTCAAGACATGAACCACGACTGCTAACTCCAAGTCGTGGGTTGGGTAGTTCAGCTCATGCGGTCTCAGCTGTCGGGAGGTGTAGGATATCTCCTTCCCCTCTTGCATCAAGACACATCCCAATCCTTGACGAGAGGCATCACAGTAGACGTGGAAGTCTTTCCGGATGTTTGGCAGAGTCAGGATAGGAGCTGACACGAGCTTATTCTTGAGGGTTTGGAAGCTTTCTTCGCAATCTGGGGTCCATTCAAATTTTACTTCCTTTTGAAGCAGTCTGGTCATAGTCTTGGCGATCTTTGAAAAATTCTCGATGAATCGGCGGTAGTATCCGGCCAATCCGAGAAAACTCCGGATCTCAGTCACGGTCGTGGGCTGCAACCAGTTGGTTACCGCTTCCACGGTGGTTGGGTCCACTGCTATTCCTCCAGCAGATATAACATGACCGAGGAACTTCACCTCTGACGACCAAAACTCGCACTTGCTGTATTTGGCGTACAGTTGCTGCTCCCTTAGCTTTCCGAGGGTCAGACGGAGGTGGGTTTCATGTTCTTCCTTGGTCTCGGAGTAAACGAGGATATCGTCAATGAATACCACGATGAACTTGTCCAAGAACTCCATGAATACATTGTTCATCATGTTCATGAAAAAAGCAGTGCATTTGTGAGTCCGAACGACATCACTGTATACTCATAGAGTCCATAGCGGGAGGTGAAGGCGGTCTTGGGTATGTCTTCTTCTCTAATCCTCAATTGGTGATAACCTAACCTGAGTTCAATCTTGGAAAACACCGAGGATCCTTTCAGTTGATCGAATAGGTCGTCGATCCGAGGCAATGGATACTTGTTCTTGATGGTTACGTCGTTCAAGGCTCTATAGTCCACGCACATTCTTTTAGTCTTGTCATTTTTCATGGCAAAGATGACCAGTGCACCCTAGGGTGAGGTACTCGGTCGGATGTATCCTTTCTTCTCCATGTCTTCGATGTTGCTCTTGACTTCGGCTAATTTGTTGGCGGCCATCCAGTATGGGCGCTTGGAGATTGGAGTGGTCCTAGGGACAAGCTCGATTCTGAATTTGATGTCCCGCTTGGGAGGCATTCCTGGTAAGTCCTCGGGGAAGACGTCCATAAACTCCTTGACGACAGGCACTTCTTCAAGAGCTAGAGAGTGAAGAGATGCTTCAGGGGGTTTGCGGCTGGTCATCCGAAAAGCGACGGCTTCGCCTTCGGGGTTGGTCACGGATACGGACTTGTTGGC
The DNA here is from genome assembly GCA_019279435.1 of Zizania palustris. Classification (NCBI taxonomy): domain Eukaryota; kingdom Viridiplantae; phylum Streptophyta; class Magnoliopsida; order Poales; family Poaceae; genus Zizania; species Zizania palustris. Next base: position 42,781,547 of record JAAALK010000284.1, read on the forward strand.
ACAGTCGATCACTCCCTTGTGCTTCATCAACCAATCCATCCCTAGGATGAGGTCGAGTCCGGTGCACTTAATGAGGACTGGCTCTGCTCGGAACAATATTCCTTGTATCTCTATCGTAACCTTAGGACTATATAAGTGGGCTAAGGTTTTATTGCCTAGAGTGGCAATCATCATGGGGACGGATAGAGGGAGTACGTACAAGTTGTGGGTTTTCACAAAATCTTCCGAGATGAAGGAATGCGTTGCTCCAGAGTCAAATAAAATCATAGCTGGTACGGAATTTGCGGTAAACATACCGAGTACGACTTCGGGAGCCTCCTGAGCTTCCTCCGTGGTGATGTGGTTGACGTGGGCACGAACCGCCTGGTTGGGTGCCGCGCCTTGGGGCTGCATGGGGTGAGGACACTGGTGCGAATAGTGCCCTTCCTTCCGGCAGTTGAAGAAGATGACCAGCCTCCCTTGGCGATCCTTCAAGATTGGGGCCTTGGCGGCGGGCGTCGGCTGAGCGGCCAGAGCTGGTGGAGCGAGGCGGTGATGCCCGACGTTGGATCCACTAGCGGCGTGAGGCGGCCTGTAGGTGGGCCGAGGATGGTTGGCGGGCACTGGTGGTGGAGGAACGAAGTGGGGCCTCTGGGAGTTCGCCTGTTGATGCTTGAAGGCGATCATCTTCGTCTTCTTGAGGTCCAGCTTGTTCTGCTCAGTCTCTTGGATGAGCGCTTTATTCACCAACCTTTGAAAGTCGGCGTAATCGATGACAACGAGCTGGATGGACAACACGTCCTTAAGTCCCCGGAGGAACTTAGCCTGGCGGAGGGCGTCGGTCCGCACTTCCTCTGGCGCGTAGCATGCCAGACAATTGAATTCATGGAGATACTCCATGATGGTCCGGCTGCCCTGTTGTAGGTCATGGAACTCCTGCTGTTTTACCACGATGACACCGGCGGGGACGTGGGCGGCGCAGAAGGCGATAGTGAACTCCGCCCATGTCACCACGTGGTCCTTAGGCTGGGACTCACGGTAGTTGTCCCACCATTCGGCAGCGGGACCCTGGAGCTGGTGAGTGGCGAAGGCCACTCGCTCCCGGTCGGTGCAGGGGAGGAGGTCCATCTTCTTCCCAATGGTGCGGAGCCAATCTCCGGCCTCCATGGGGTTGGTGGTGCTAGAGAAGATGGGTGGGCGCACGCGCAGAAAACTCCTAGAGTTGGGGACCGGGCGCGGGTGCTGGTGCGCGAGGGGCAGGCTCCCTATTCTGTAGACGGTCCAACTGAGCTTGTTGGTGTTGCATCTGAGTGAGGAGGGCGGTGATTAGTTGGTTCTGGTTCGCCATCATTTCCACCAAGGTGGGATGGTTGGCGGATGGCGATCCAGACTGTCGTGGGCCCGTTGCACCCCAGTTGGGTACAACACCCTCGTGCACGTCATGACTTCCCCCTTCTCCGTTGTTGGAGCCAGTGTTCTCGTGGTCGGCCATCTTCTGAACATACGACGTTTTAAGGCAAAAAAGATGATGAATTAACAGTATAATTAAAAATAGGTCATAAGGCTCATGCATATATGTCAACCAAGTGGTAAAAATTATTCATTACAATCAAGCTCTTATTCTACCTACAACACAACTTGTTGTAGATAGCACCACATACAAAACAACGCGTGCTCTCGGAACCACGAGTACGCGGTTCCCGAGGGATGGTGGGCTCGAGAAAGTTCTCGATAATCGGGTCGGAGACGTGGCTGGGGCGTGGTGCAGGGGCGCTGGCGGTGGAGGGTCCGACTGTGGAGGGGTGCGGGGGGATCCTCTTGGGGCGAGGGGCAAGCTCATGGATGGGCTTCCTCTTCCTTGGGAGGAGGGGAACCATCTCTCCGCGATGTCCTTCTGCAGCTGCAAAATCTTGCACTGTAGCTCGCCATTCTGTTGGATCAAGTTCTTCGTCTCCTCACGAAGAAACTCAACCGCCTCATGGTGCTCGTCGGCGTCGAGCACCGCCTCAGTATGGAGGTCATCCATAGCTTGAAGAAGATGCGACTGCCGGGCCATGACCGGATCACGCACGGAGTGAACTCCGAGGTAGATGCTATGGTAGGCACTAGGAGTGCGCTTCGGCACAAGCCGGAAAGACGAGTTCTGAAGACGATCATCATAGATCATCCTCAACTCCATGAGGGCTCGGAGGGCGACTCGTTGGCACACGACGTCGAAAGTCAGGCCCCCAAGTGCGGTGGTGAAAGGCGGCAGATGCTCTCCGGATCCGTGGACGGTGAGGGAGACGTTGCAAGGCCCAGCGAATTCTTCCATGTACACCCCTTGGAATTCGGGCTCGAAGAGGAACCCGAGGAATGTGAGCATCATGCGGAGCTCCCTGACAAAGCCCTCAAAGTGGCGGAAGTAGCTGTGGACTTGGTAGACATGCATCTACAAGACAGCAAGTTGAAGAAAAGTGAGGGGAGGAACAAAGTTTATAAAGTAGGTTTTCGAGAAATAATTTTCTGCAGCTATTGGCTAGGCGGGTCTATTTAGCTTCCTACAGTCAAGTCGGCTCTGATACCATCTTGTGGCGCCCTGATTTATCAAAATCGGAACATTATTGAATTTCGTAAGAAAAACAATAATACAAGAGGTTCATCATGCGACAAACGTACATACGACAGTATTCATGGTACACAGACCATATTTATTACATCAGAGTTTAATAAAAACAATAATAAAGATAATTAAAATGCATGATAAACGTCTTCTTCAAGATCTTTTCTCTTGACTGGGTCGCTACTCCAGACCGTCCTCATAGTAGGCATCCTCTGTGGGGTTCAACGGGTATGAGTACAAAAAGTACTCAACAAGCCACCGCAAATGCAGGTAATAATGCAAGGTAATAACAAAGGAAGGATACTTGGCTAAAAGTGCGGAAAAGTACATTTTCAGTTGTTGCAGTTAATGTAGTCAAATTTTATCATGCAGAAAGTAAACATGAACAACAATAACATCATCTAAATCGAGGAGTACGTTTTACCTCCTCGCACAACAGTCCTTACATGTCAAACCATCATGCACATACATATCAAAAGTAATCTAACTGTGGGATGTCACGCAACCCGCCCTTGACCGTGGGCTTGTCTTTTCGAAAAGATTAATGACTTTGATCAGAGATGTACTACTGTACCCACAAGGCACGCACTCATCCCAAACGAGATGACCCATACCACGGGAACTCGTGCCAAAACCTCAGCATGAAATGCTCCAAGCGATAACCACCCGCTCTAGGTTTCGCCGGTGCGCCGGGCCGCATCCCGACTAACGTCGCACCCCCTTTTGCGCCACATTGGTACAAGCCACCCGCAGGTGCTGCTTGACCCATCTCCAAATGGTGGCCTCGGTTTGGAAAACTCCATACCTTAGTTAGGACTTACCCATTAGACTTGTGGTTAGTACAGAAGTGTATTGCAATGGATCCCACAGACCGGTCCTTATAGTGCCCCGGGTGCTACCGACCAATGCCCTAGCTTGCACCCGGAACCCACCATGCATTCACTCACAACCACAACTCCAACACCGACAGAATTCCATAGATGAGAGTAACAGGGATCATATAGTAGAACCAAGTTACTACGACTCATTTTTAATCCTATAGCAATCGTGTCAATACATTGGACACTAGCTAATAACATTAATCATATGGTGACAAGGAGTTTAGGCTAGAGAGCATGGCTTGGGTTGCACATCAAGGTCGGGGGATCCTAAATAAATATATTGTAAGGGTTTCATTTGACTAATGCATGTATATCCTATGTGTTTTAGCGATAGTTTAATAAAACATGGGTTCAATATGCTCAAAAGATTGGTTTGGTGACTTGCCTTGTTCAGCGAAGGGAGAGGGAGAAACTTCCGGGAAATATTCCGGCTCCTCGGTGGCGTCGTAGTCTTCCCATTATAAATAAAACAAAATACAACATTCAATCAAACAATATAACATCACAAAATAAGCACATAGGTTTAAATTGGTTTAATTGAATGAAAACCAAGTTGTTAAGTTTCTGAAATTTATTTTATAAATAATTTTAGAAGGAATTATAATGAAAGGTTGTCCTTTATAGAAAGGGGTTTTAAACGTGAGTAGTCTCATTTTAAGCCTCCTAGTAAATTTTAAAATGAAAGGTTCATGTACAAATTAGTGGTTTTCAGTATATGAACAGAAAGGAATAAATATAAACTTTACTGAAGTTTAAATATTTGAATTTACATTTTTATCCTAAGGGCATTTGAATACCTATTTAATTAGTCATGAAAAATCCAAAGTAAACATATTGTTTTTATTGAACTAATGTGTAGAGAATAAAATTACAAAATTTCTGGAATTGAAATGATAATTTTTGGAGTTCAAATGCGCCAGATATGAATTTTACAAGTTTAAAACAGTTTCTGGAATTTATTTTTAAATTTAAATTTCCTCGGGTCCACGGTGAGCCAGGCCCACGGTGAACCTGCGCACTGTGCGCGTGCGCCGGATCGATCTAGACCGTTGGATCGAGATCCAACATGCGAGGGCGAGGCAGGGGAGTTAAAGTGACGTGGACGGCTGAGATTAAAACATCGAACCGGTACGCATCGTGCGGCCCAGATGCGATGCGGGATTTTAAATCTAGCGAACGGCTCAGATTAGAACGTACCCCTTCACCGAGATCTAACCGATCCGATTAAACCGCACGAGGGATTTAATCATCACCGTTGGATCCGGATCGCACGGTCGCGATCGAATCCAACACGGCACGTGTCGGGGGGGGGTTAAGTACCCGTCTTCCCCGACTCCAGCGACGCGATGACGAGCGATTCCGGTGACGGCGAGGGCTATCCGGCCTAACCAAGGCTAAATACGTAACGAGGGAACTAAGGGGAACATGAGGGTACCCTTGCGGTGGTCCGAGGTCGACGGAGCGAGGCCGGCGACGAGAAGAGGTGGCGAAGGCTTTCGGGTCCTGGGCGATGACGGCGATCCGGCGGGGTCCGGTGTCGACGGAGGGGTGGCCGAGGTTGGTGTCGTCCTTGTGGTCACGATGGTGGCGATGGCGTGGACGAGGGTGGTCCGAGGCGGTGGCGAGCGGTGGCCGGAGGTGGAACAATAGAGGTGCGCTAAAAATCGAATCATGGGCACTCGGTTTGTCCTTGCAGCGAATGGTCGTGGGGGTTGAACGCGGTGGAGGCCAGGGGGTATAAATAGGGGTACCGGCTGGGGAAGGGGGGCACAATGAGGGGAGGCCATGAGTAAATGCCGGCGAGGCAGTTTCACCGCATGCAGGCGATAACGGGACGATGACGCGTGAATTCAATGAGGGAAACGGTCGGCGCGTCGCGGGGGTGTTAATGCCGGCGATAAATGGAGGGGATGGGGCCGGCGACGAGCGAATCGCAGGGATTAAATTCACCGGCGAAGTTTGGGGGCAGAGGCAGGAGGTAGACGATGGTACTGACAGGCGGGGGCCACTGGCCAGCGGGCGTGAGCGCGCGAGCGAGGGGACTAATGGGTGGGGTCGAGCAGTCGGGCGCGAGGGGTTTGGTTGGCGCCGACAGGTGGGACCGGGCACGCGTGCGGAGAGGAGGTCTCTGATGGGCGGGGTCCACTGGTCAGATGGCACGCGCGGGGAGGAGTGGGCTGGGCCGGCTGGGAGAGAGAGAAAGGGAAGGGAGGCCCATTACTGTTTTAAAAGTTTTTCTGATTTAAAATAATTGCAAAAAGTAGATTAAATAATTTGGAGCATTTCCAGGGTGTATAAAAATTTGTAAAAATTCTCAAAAATATATCTTGGCTTTGGGATCATATACAAAAATTTTCAGCTCCTGGTTTGGCCATTACATCTAGGTTGTAGTTCAAAAGGGTGAAAGGGTGTATTAAAGGTATTTCCAAAATAATTAATTCCAGGAAAATATGTTAAATAATATTTTTATTCCTTTGAAAATTTGGGGTGTTATAGGTCGCGAAGTCGGGCTGGCCCAATCCGGGTACATGGGCTAGGAGCAGCAGAGGATCCACTGGGCTGTTGACTAGGATTGACTCAAGTACACGAGCGGTGAGCGATTGCCGGGCTAAGAGAGATGCGGAGTCGGGCCTACCCAATTCGGGTACCTGGTGCAAAGCCGGTGGACGCTTTGTCAGTTTCGGCGCAAAACTGATGACCGCTGATCTTGGAACGGACTGTCCAAAAGAGAAGCCGTAGTCGCTACGAAAGCTCCGCTTTTGGATAAGTCATATGTAAATAGGAGTTTACTATTTTGTCCTTAGGCCCACAGTCAGTCAATCGAGTCTGTAAAAATATCCTAAGGGCAGTTTGGTCTTTTCCTTTATTTCAGCGTCTGAAAAAAACCCTAAGGGTCTGGTGGAATATTCCTAGGCTATTGGGCTGCCTATAAATAGGGCCCCAATCCCTAGGGTTAGGTCACCCTTTCAGAAATCACTTTTTAATCAAGAGATTGGGTCACGTTTTTGTCCTCTCCCTGTTCATTCTCCTGCATGCGCCGCTAGGCTCCAGTTCATGCGATTTCTTCCTGCGCACTGCTATCGTGAGTTTTTGTTCTTCATGGTTCTGTGAGTTTTTATTCTCTATTCCTGTCATTCGGTGTGTAGAGATCTCGTGGCTTTATTGCATCGTTTTGTGTGCCTACAAGTGTTTGTCTCCGTGTGAATAGTCTTCTCTGGTTGCTTTTGTTCTTCGGCCGAGTACTAGTACTTCTTGCGTGCTCCTGTAGCAGCAAGTAGTACTTATCTCCTGTAGCTACAGTTGCTAGTTTTCTAGCCCTTGTTTTCCCTAACATGGCTTTTTGATCGAGAAGATAGTGTCTGGCATGTCTTTTGATGTTTCTAGCGAAGCCCCATACTGTGTTCGAAGTCCTTCAGTTTCTGTGAAGTAGGCTTTGATCAGGCGTCTCTATAGGCTTTGCTGTCATCAGTAACTCTGAACTTTAGTTGAGGACTCTGTTTTGAAGTATGCACTGGTTGAAAGTTTTATCCTGACATACATCGACTGTCCTTTCTAAGCACACTTCGATCAGTTTCGAAGTTAGCTTCGAAACTTGTCTCTCTGGTTGGCTTCGCTCGGAGTGTGTTACTGAGAAGTTTCTGCTGTTGTGGGTCTCAGTTTGTGCTTTCGGAGGCTGTGATTCGAAGTGTGTTTCTAGGCTTCGGTTTCTTGTGCGAGAGCACCGGCAGACTCCGATTTGAAGTTGGTCACTGGTTCGAAGGTTACCACTCCAGTAGTCATACTTCGATCAAACTAGCTTCGAAGGTTGCGTTGCTGGCTTCGATGTTTCTCAGTTGATTTTTCTTGTGTTGAGCTTTGTAGCTTTGAAGTGTGTTTTTCAAAGTAGGCTTCGGTAGTTTCATACTTCGCACAAGGCACTTCGCACCGAAGCATGCTTCACACTTTGCTATACTCTTCACCAAACTAGACTAGACTTCGTCAACCTTCGGCACGTTCAGCCTTCGACAAAAGTACTTCGAAGCATACATCATCACAACTTCCACGGGCTTCGGCCTTCGACATCTTCAGGCTTCGCACGAACCCTGAAGCAGGCTTCGACACTGTGAAGCAGGCTTCATCAAGTACCTTACTAGAGACAAATTTTGAACAGTAACTTCTCATTTCGTTTTACGTGCACTTAGATCAATTGCTGTGATGATTTGTACCTTTGATGTTTGATCTGCCTTGTTTTGAAGGACCTGTTTATCTGCCTATTAGCACTGTATTGGTGTTTCTTTGTCTAGGACACTGGTTGTTTCTAGGCTAGATACTTTTAGGCGTTGGTGATCTGTTTACGTTTTGCTGCTTAGTCTTTTGAGGTGCGTTGGGTGTTGGGAGCAGGCCATTGATTCGAAAGAATTTATAAGCGCCCATTCACCCCCCCTCTGGTCGCTACTTTCGGTCCTACAAATTGTATATGTTTACATTGAAAATTTTATATTATTTTAATTGGAATTAAAATAAAATCCCAGATATTGTTTTAAAATTCAAAAACTCCTAAATTCTTTGAATTAACTCTAAATTCCAGCATTCAAATTTCAGAAGGTTTACCTTTTTATTATCTTCCCTTTCATCCTATAAAATTTATATTTTTTAAAATATACTTTTATATTATTTTAATTAAAATTTAAATATAATTTTAAAATAATCATTTCAAACTTTAAAATTCATAACTCCTTAGAATTGACTCTAAAATTTACCATTAAAATTTTAGAACATTTATCTTCTTGTCTTCTACATGTTCAACCAATTTAAGTGATGTGTTTGTACTCCTCATTATTCACAAAACCAAGAAAATTATTCTTAAGACTTTAAAATTTCTTCTCCTATTTCATTTTTACTCCAAGACTCACCATTTCAATTCTAGAAAATTCTCCTTTCATTCTCTACAACTTTAACCAATTTAATTAAAGTTCTTGTACTATTTGTTTCATTGTTTCTCTCAATTTTTTATTATTCATGCTTTGTGTGTCGAGAAGATTATGACACCGTCAAGGAGCCAGACTAATTTCCCGAGGTTCCTCCATCTCCATTCACAAATCAAGGCAAGTCACCACACTAAGTTTTGAGCATATTGAACCTAGTTTTCTTAAAATATCACTAAAACCCATAGGTTATAAATGCATTAGTCAAATTGAAAGCCTTATTTATATTTATTTAGATCCATGACCTTGAAGTGCAAACCCTAGCCATGCTATTGAGCCTAAACTCCTTGCCACCATAATAATATTATTATTATATAGTGTCCAATGTATTGACACAACTGCTATAGGATAAAAATGAGTCGTAGATACTCTGATTCTATTATATGATCTCCATGATTCCTCTCACCTCTAGAATTCTAATGGATATGGAGTTATGATTTAGCATGTTAGCATGGTGGGTTCTGGGTGCGAGCAAGGGCATTGGTCAGTCGCATGCGGGGCACTATAAGGACCAGTCTGCGGGATCCATTGCAAAACACTTCCGTACTAACCACAAGTCTAGTGGGTAAGTCCTAACTGAGGTATGCGGTGTTCCAACTTGATGCACCTCTTGGAGATGGGTCAAGCAGCACCTGCGGTTGGCTTGTACCGACGTGGCGCAAAAGGGGCTGCGATGTTGTCCAGTGCGCTTGCGTGCCGGTGAAACCTAGAGCGGGTGTTATCGGATTGGAGCATCTCATGGTAAGGTTTTGGCATGAGTTTCTGTGTAGGGATGAGTGCCTTGTGGGTACAGTAGTATATACCTCTGATCAGAATTTAAATCTTTTCGAAAAGCCAAGCCCACGTTAAAGGGCGTGTTGCGTGACATCTCACAGTTAGTTTATATTTATGAGTGTTGCATGATGAATTGGCATGTAAGGACTGGTGAGCAAGGAGGGAAAACTGGGCTCCTCGAGTTAGGTGATGATGCATTGTTCATGTTTATTATTCTGTATAATTAAACTTGACTATATTAAATGCTACAACTTAAAAATGTACTTTTCCACACCTTAAACCCTTATCAATCCTTTGTTGTTACCCCGTATTACTATTGCATTCTCGGTAGCTTGTTGAGTACTTTTGTTCTCATACCCGTTGACAAAATCTTTTAGCTGTCTCAATGATTGCGATCCTCTCATAGCTCGCCAAACTTGTCTCCTATCGGCCATGGAATCTCTTCACATCGAGGCCCTTCTGCACATCGACGAGATGCAAGATTGGGTCAATTACTATCGGTAGGAGGCCAATGACCTGCAGCAACAGGTTGCCCAAATCCTCAGCCAGAACCGGGAGCTCAAGGAGGACTTTGCCGAGCTATCACCCATAGCTCCCCCTAGGAGCAGGACCCGTCGGAAGGCCATTCGCCGACCGAAGAAGTTGACCAGGCAAAGTTCGATCCTACCCAGCCCAGGTGAAGCCAAAGCATCAGAAGGGCTGATGGATGACAATGAAGCTGAACCTAGCACCGTAGCAGGCTCAACCCAAAGATCCGCGAATACATTCAGTGATGCCCCCAACAACCACTAGATGGTTGTAGTATGCGCTAGCTTCCACTTGATTGTTTCCTTGTTTGTGGTCTTGTTCCATAGTGACTTGTGTTGTGGACAAGTTAAAAAAAATAAGAACTATAATAGACAAACCTATCTTTTCCACGACAATAAAGAGAACTACCTTTAGTTGGCAAAATTAATCCAAGTCCATTCCTCTTCTCTTGGGGTGTTATGTCTTCTAGTAGAATGGCCACCCATCATAGCAACAACACCAACAACAATAGTGAAGCAGAAGGCAACCCTGCCGGCAGCCTTCTCGGAAGCATTTTACCCACCTAGGATGCATCAGGATGTCATCAAGCGAATCTGTCATCAGCCCTAGACCAACCAACTCTTGGCAAAGCCATGGCCAGTCAAAACAAGCTCATCACTTCCCTTCTCGCAGAAATGCAGCATCAGCAAGCCCAGCTCCAACAGCAGCAAAAACAACTTCATCAACTCCAGTAGGCCCAAGGGATTAACATTCCTCGAGAACCGCCAGCACCGACTCCAGCTCGTGCAATTCAACTATCAGAATTCCATAGTATCAAGCCCCCGACCCTCTCACACACCACCAACCCCCTGAAGGCAAACGATTGTCTTCGGAAAATCACTAAAAAGCTTAAGCTTCTTCCCTGCATAGATCATGAGCGTATGGCCTTCGCCACCCATCAGCTGCTTGGACCAGCCACAGAATGGTGGGACCAGTATCAGCAAGATCATGCCATGAACCATGAGATTAGTTGGGCCGAGTTCACTACTGCTTTCAAAGTCGCCCACCTCCCTCCAAGAATGATCATGTTAAAGGAAAGGGAGATTCAAGAACTCCAATGGAGAAATAATGGTGAACCATCAACTGAAGTCGTTCTAACAAAGACATTGAAGCATGTTCCGTCGACCAGGAAAAAGCAAGCCGAGATTCAAGCTCGTCCCCACTCACACAGGAATAAAAAGTTAAAGACCAGGTCTAACCTAAAGGAAGAGATGAGTGATATGGAAATCGTCAGAGGACAGTGGCCCCCAAAAGGAATCATTGGAAAGTCATGCTACCATGGTGGTCAGTTTGGACATATCGCACGATAGTGCAGGCAAAGTGTGTTCCAGGACCCTATGATTATGCCCTTGGAGGAAGACTCAGGTAAGGATGAAGTCACTACGTAGGAGCAATCGTTATTCAAGACTTGTAGTAGTTGTGGAGAAGTCTGACACCATGCTAGTGAATGGAATGCCGGTTGTCCAAGATGTATAGAAGATCATCTACCCGGACGATGCCCCACCAGCGGGACTACTTGCTATTTGTGTTAAGGAAGGGATCATATCCCTAGGGGCTGCCACATGAGTTCGCTATTAACTAAGGTCACCGAAGTTCATCGGAGGTGCTTCCACCTCACCCATTCACCTACAAGTGTGATAATGTAAGTAGCAAGGGTAAACCATCCGGTTCTAACCAAGATCTTGCTCCAAATTAGATAATTCAGACATTGAAGAAGGATTGCCATGCAAACCCAGTGGTTTGCTTCAACTGCCGTGAAGAAGGACATTATGCCCATAAATGCCGAGAGCGCCGGATTGTCGGTCTATGAAAAGACTAACCGAGTCCAGTTCAATCCCCGAAGAAGCAATCTTGAGGCCATCAGTTTGAAGAAGTAACTCGAGGGAAATAGGGGCCTACCCATAACCTCCTATCTCTGGCCTTTCCAAATCTTGGGGTCAGATTCTTGTTAAGGGGGTTAGGTTTGTAACACCCTAAATTTTCTAAAATTAATAAATTGAGAAAATAAATTTTTTTAATGAATAAATTGTGTTTAGATAATCAAATGACTGAATTAATTGGGAAAACCTTAGGGAGAAATAAAATAAAGTAATCAAAAGTTTTATTTGACCAAAGTCAATTAATTAGGTTTGAACCAACAGAGGCATCCAAATAAAAATTTTGAGAAAATTTATTTTTAACAGGAAAATGATTAATTGTGATTTTTGGATAAACTAAAAATGTCCAAATAAATGAGAACATGAAGAAATAATTCAAATTTTAAGCTGAGAAAATTTTGTTAGATTCATAAGGCCAAAATATATTTTTGAGATTTTTTACAAATTTTTATAACTTTTGCTGAACACTCATATTTTATAAATGAATTTCTGCAATTATTTTAATCAGAAAAACAATTTTAAATCCCATTGGGCCGTCTCCCCCGTTTCTCCCTCTAGCCCGACCCAATCCATACCCGACCCCGCTGACAATTGGGACCCACCCGTCAGTCCCCTCTCCTCATTCCCGTACCCCGCCCACGCTCACTACTCGATGGCCCCGACCTATCAGCCACCTCTCCCGCGCCTGCACCCGCCTCCTCCCTCTGCCCGATGGCCCCCACCTATTGGTGCTGTCTGCCTCACCCGCACTCGCACCAATGCCCACTGACCGATGGACACCTCTCGTCAGATCAATATTCTCTGCGAGGGCCGCCTCCAAATCTCTTCCCCCTGATGTTGGCCAAAACCCTAGCCCTACCAATCTGCTTCCGTCGACCTCCTCCCACCGAATTGAGCTCGGATTAATGATCCCCAATCTCTGGTGACCATTTCCCCCCGTCGAATCCTGCTCGATTCTGTCCCGATTCGATGTATCCCCATGCACCCCAAGCTCGCCGACGTTAAAGAAAAATTTGCCCCCGATTTCCCCCTATCGCACCCTCTTAACACCGCTGAGGACCCCTATAAAACCCCCCTACCTCCTGCGTTACACAGCGTCCAGAAAACACTCAGCCCCCGCAATCCCGAGACCCACAGAGCTTGAACCCGCCACCGCCCCTGTTCTGTCTCTAGCCACTGATTGCCATCGCCGGAGATTGCCACTTGCCTCGCTGTCACCCCCTCTATGATCTACGGTGCACACTCTTCATTGACATCCGCTCCGATTGGGCCAGAGACCACCGGAACATCACTGTCGCTGTCGACCTGAATGCCCTCCGCCGCCTCGCTCATCGCTCGCCACGATCAGTTGACCTCGAACACCATCTTCAGTACCATCCTGACCGCTGCCTTATTCTCGTTCCATTTCTGTGCTTAGAGTGGACCGCCGGCCATCACCTCCGCCACTGTGCTCGCCGCCGTGCGCTGCCATCGCCGGAGAAGACAGTCGCGTGGTTTTCACCCCTTGCCATGTCAAACTCGATCTCGGCTGTTCGATCAGATCCGAGCAGTCAGGATTAAATCCCCATCAGGTTTAATCTGGTCCGTTTGCTCCAATCGAACCGGTACCCGTCCATCTAAACCATTGGTTCCTACTTAATTGCCCCGCTTTGATCTCCGCCGACCATCGTGTACCCCTTCGCACTTTTAATCTAGAGCGTCCATTTTCATTAAAACCCCCCGCCACACCCTCAGCCGCTAGATCTGGATCTTGCTGTCTAGAGTGACCGAGTTCACGTGCACAGTGCGCTGGTTCATGGTGAACCTGACTCACCATTGACTAGAGGCTGTTTTATATTAAATACAAATTTCAGAAATTGTTTCAAACTTCAAAATTCATATCTTCTTCAAATTAACTCCAAATTTAACCATTCAAATTTTAGAGAATTTGTATTTTTATTCTCTTCATGTTCATCCAGAAAAATGTATGTGTTTACATTGAAAACTTTATATTATTTTAATTGGAATTAAAATAAAATGCTAGAAATTGTTTTAAACTTCAAAAACTCCTAACTTCTTTGAATTAACTCTAAATTCCACCATTCAAATTTCAGAAGGTTTACCTTTTTATTTTCTTCCCTTTCATCCAATAAAATTTATATGTTTAAAAATAAACTTTTATATTATTTTAATTAAAATTTAAATATAATTTTAAAATAATCATTTCAAACTTTAAAATTCGTAACTCCTTACAATTGACTCTAAAATTTACTATTAAAATTTCAGAACATTTATCTTCTTGTCTTCTACATTTTCAACCAATTTAAGTGATGTGTGTGTACTCCTCATTATTCATAAATCCAAGAAAATTATTCTTAAGACTTTAAAATTTCTTCTCCTCTTTCATTTTCACTCCAAGACTCACCATTTCAATTCTAGAAAAACTCTCCTTTCATTCTATAAAACTTTAACCAATTTAATTAAAGTGCTTGTAATGTTTGTTTCATTGTTTCTCTCAATTGTTTATTATTCTTGCTTTGTGTGCCGAGAATATTACGACACTGTCAAGGAGCCAAACTAATTTCCCGAGTGTTGGCATAAAATATTACGCTAACAGGTTTAGGAAACTAAGTATCTGACAAACAAAGTGTTTGTTTGAGTAAACTATTTGAACCCTCCAAGAGTGATAATAGCTTGAGATATTTCGAAGTGTGTATTGAATATCTCAGTATTCCATACCCTTTAAAGAGTGAAGAGGGGTATTTATAGACCGAATACATGGGAAAAGACTTCTTTACCCTCTAATTACAACCGACTAAGAAGACACTGTTTAATATTCTTTGTAGGGGTAAAAGAATAAAAGACTAGTCTAATTAGTGAGGAGACAAATCTTCTGTCCTCGCTGGCAACCCCCTTCGGGTGAAGAGGCTTCGGGAGTTACTTCGTTATGCCGAAGCCTTGACGGAGGTCTCCGCTGTTTAAGGCTCCGAACCGACGGTGCCTTATTGCCTTTATGGTCTTCTGAGATCAAAGTTCCTAACTCCGTTTCTTCTGCTTGTGCCGACAAGAAAATGTCCTTGGCTTTTTGAGGATGAAATATTTCCCCCAACAGTAGCCCCTCGAATACTTCTCTCCGGATTGTCTATGCAATGAAGAGAGCAGTATAAGCAATAAAAAATTTCATGCTTAGACTTTAAATAGGAACTTAAAAAACTTTACCATTCTTAGAAACATTTGGAAATTGAGGGTCTTCGGACCAGCTTGTGCGGAGATATTTACTGCAATGGTTTCGGAGATGGATATTTGGCAGAGCCAATATAGCTGTTAGCCTTTCCAGTTGTTAGACTCAGAAATAGAGTCGTTACTCCTTGAGGAGGCTAACTGTTGCTTCACCTCTGTAGACATAATAGGGCACCCAAACGGCGCACCGCAACGTACAGTATAAAGAATACATGCTATAAATAAGAAAGTAAAGGGAAATTTCGGATACTTTACCGACTGCTTTCACATTTCACCTTTCTTCTTCCCGAGCTCATCCTTTCAAACTCTCCTTTTCTCCGATGGTGAAGACAAGCCACCAAGTTCTCATTCCTGCTTCATCCTTGGCTCATAGCAAGCGATGTCGGTGGTAGCAGCGGTGGGGCCTTCACACAATCCTCGTCCATCTGGCCCTCAAAAAGTATATGGATCAATCGTATAGCTTGGGGGCCTCATCGTGCTCGAAGAAGTCAATCACTGTGGAATCAAGATTCGCAAACCTGGAGGCGAAGTGATGCCGACACCACGTGCTAGAGAGGTGGTGGTGTTCGAGGCATTCTTTGAAGCTAGATTGGGACTCCCGGAAGTGGACTTCCTCTCCGAGGTATTAAGGTTGTTCCATATCACCTTGCCCCAACTTTCTCCAAATGCATTGCTCCTCTGGCCATCTTCGAATGGGCGATGCGGGCTGAAGGATGTGTCGGGAGAGCGGAGATCTTTGTGGATCTACATAAGCTTCGTGCCAGCCGAAGACTTTTACCGGAGTCGAAGGAGAGAAGATGGTGATCGCCTACGAGAGAATCAACTTTCAGCTCTAGGAAGAGTTCTAGGACTAGTTCCCAGTGAAGGCCATCAATGACAGATGGTATTCAGACTGGATCCTCTACTGGTTCTACGCTGAGTTGGGGACGGATTGCACCTTGGCCGGACCCTTAGAGGTCATTTTTACTGGAGGGAGGTGGAGGTCCAAGCTGACCTAAGTTAACTTCAAGTCTTCCTCAGGTTGCTGCACTCCGTGAGTTGTCGCGTGAGTATACGTGACTTGGCGGAGGAGTTCATCAGACTCTAGATCCCTCCTCTGATGGCTGGTTGGCCGATCAACTTCGAGGAAAACAAGGAGGGGGACTTCGGGAGATCCCTTCAAGCTCCATAGGAAAGCTTTCATATATCATGCAAAGTGTTTTGCACATAGTAACGATTTTACATAAAAGACTTAATTAAAATGACATCTTATATTTCAGCTCCGCGTGTGACCCTTACTCCAGAACAAATCGTCTGAGCTGCGGAGAAGGTTCTCGGAGCCCCTACGCCCGTTGAAAAGGAGCAGAGGGTTAAGTTGGTCAGGACTTGGGAGCGATTCAACCGAGTATGGAGTGTGCTCAGAGTCGAGCCCCCAACTCTACCAGACTGGCCTGCTTTGGACCAAGCTCTGAAGAAAAGGTAGGCGGAAGTAGGGCCTTCAGGATCGGTGAAGACACGTACCAAAAAGGTGGTCCAGAAGCCGAAGGCCCTCACTCTTTCAAAATCTCCAGTTGTGTCACTGGAACAATCTGAAGATGAAGAAGATGTAGACATGGTGATGGTGGAGGAGTTTGAGGCCCTTCTTGCTAGGGACGAAGGGTCTCAAATGGGATATGAAGTTTTTTTTCGAGATGACACGGTGGTGGTGCCTACCATCAAAGGTAACCCTGAGCAGGCAGAGACTGCAAATGTCCCGCCTAGCTAGGTAAATGTTCCTGCCATGGAAGAAGGCAGAGTCGAGGCTGTGGATACCCAAGTCTTGGCTCCGGATGAAGTGATAGCTGCAGTGGTTGACGATATCTCCGCAACTATTCCTTCGGTTTGAAGTCCAGAGTCCGACGAGGACATTGGATAGATGTTCGAGCCCCCGAGTAGTCCAATGCTCGTTCGACAACAAGATGTCGGAGGTAAGCCTCAGCTAAATACCTTTTCTTCTCTCCTTTTCTTTATATCCTGCAAAATTTAAGCAATATCATGTACCTTTGGTTTTTTAGGATCAGCTCCAGCGGAGGTGGCTTCTGTTGCGGAGGTGGTCCTAGAACCTATGTCAGCTCTTGTGCCGACACTTGCTGTGGAGCAAGAGGTGGCTCCAAATCTGGTGGTGGCTCCAAAGGAGGTGGTAGGCCCAAGGAAGGGTAAAGGTAAAAGTTGGCCCTTGCCTGCTCCTATTCCGAGATGGACTCTGTCGGAGTCTACAAATAGAGGCCAATCCACGGAGGCCTCCGAGGGTGCTTCACTAGGCTCCAGTCCTTCTCCTAGCGATGATTGTCGGAGTGCCTTGTCAAGGCTCCCTCTCTTGGCCCCCTTCCTTGTCAAGGCTCGAGCTAGTCACGAAGTTGGGGAGACTGACTTGGTCTCCATCCTTGGAGAGGCCGAAGGGTCAGAGCTTGATGCTGCTCTAGAACAGGTGGCTTACCAGGTACGAAGCACCTACAAAAATGAGTATAGTTTGAGCATATATACATAATTTACTTACATTGTCCTTCTTCTTTGTAGAATGTGGTTCTAGCTCGAGCTGCGGCTATGTCAAATGAGTGAGAATGCAATCGGCTCAAAGAGAAGGTGACAACTCTTCAAGGGAGTCTTATCGACTCTGAGACCTGAGCTTCGAGCTTGTAAGAGATGGCTTCGGCAGAGCGGAGCGCTAGAGCCAGGCTGGAGGCTACAAAGAAGGAGCTCGAGGCTGAATGAGTTGTACTCCGGGCTTAAGTGGAAAGGCTCCGAGAGGAGCAGACGACTTCAGGAGCTGAAGTGGTCAAGCTCCAAGAAGAGAAGCAAGGTTTGGCTGAGGACGCGAAGAAGTTGCTCAGACAGATAAATGTCCTAATGACGGAGACAACCAAACTCTCTTCTTTGATGTGCGATCTAACTAAGTCAAATAAGGCATTGGCCGTGGAAAAGATAAAGTGTGAGAGTCCGGCCTCTGAGACTATGGACGCTCTTCGGGGTGTTCTGGAATACTTTGGCACTTCTTGCGCCTTCTCGTCATCTGCCAACGACTCCCTGTTGCGAAAGATGAAGATGACACAAGTAGCAGCGAAGACAATGAAGACTGCGGGTACTCGGTATGAAGAGATCTCCGGCCAAGTAGCCGCTCTCGAAGTGCTTCGTTACTATGAAGACATCAAATTATCTATTTCACCGGAGCCCGGAGCAGCCCCCGCTAACTTTTGCGGTCACCGACTGTTGACCCCTTCGCCTGATGTGGTCGTAGCTTGGAAGGCTTTTCATCCATCCTGGAGAGCTGAAGGCCGATCAGCCAGTGAAAGCGTGGATCGATGAACGTCTCCGTCAAAATCAAGCATGGGCGCAGCCTTCGAGCAACAAACCTCCTTCGGACCCGAAGGTTTAGTTCTCCTTAGGGTTGCGCCTATGTAAAAACTTATGTTTTTGTTCTCTTTTGAATAAAAAGACTTATTTGGAAATGTTTTTAGGCTTCCCAACCTTGTTTGGATGAGCTCAAAGTGTTATAGGTTCATGAAGAGCTCCGCCTACAATGGGCTACCTTGAAAGCCTTAAGGCCTCATAGGCGCCCTTGATTTTCAATCCCTCGGGGGAGCCATGGAGAGGATTTACCTGAGATATGTAAGAAAGTATTAGCTTATATTAAGGAGGAGGAAAAGGAAGAAGTCGTTAATATAGCGTCTTCATCTTTGGAGGACATTAAATGGTCTAAAGAAGAAGGTACTGGCGAGGAGCAAGATGATGGAGGAGGGGTGCCCGATCTTTCACCTGGTGGGGGATAAACAACGATTTCTGGAGAACACGACGTTGATGATCCTGCTTTCGATCCATGAGTCAGCCCTTGCAATCGCTACACTACTGCTCCGTTGGTTATAAACCAAGAACAACCTAATTGACCTCGCCAAGAAGGCTAATCCTTGCTTGCGAATCGAAGAACACAAGCAACAACGCAGAAAACACAATTGAATTTAAATTCTATTGGAATCTACGAGTCGGGGTTCACTTACAAATCTGGTGATGCAGCGTCTATCAAATCAACGTGTAAACTAAACCCCCCAAAAACCTAGATGGCAATAGAAACACCTTATATAGTAGTTTGGGATGCACCCCTAATGGGCTCAACTAGATACATGGCCCAAAGGCCAATAACGCAAAAAACAGCATGCTGAGAGATTTTGGACTATATATTTTTTTGACGATTCCTGTTGATCTAGAACGATTTTTGAGATAGAACCAATGGCATTGGAAAGATTATGAAGTTATCTTTCCGTGGCTGGATGGAACATCAAAAACGGAGTCCGTATGCGGCCTGGGCGATGATTTTAGTGCACACTGCTCCTAGAATCCGAGTTGGACACAAATTGTATTTGGATTGGACTCTCAAATTGGCTTGGACGTCCTTCCTGGTTCTTCTCCAACTCTTTGTTTATCTCCAAGTGATTTTCATCATCTCCATGGTTCCTAACAATAATAATAATAATATTAGGTAGTAATTTATTCCTAAGATAATATACTAAGATACTTAGAAACGAGTTGACTTGGAAATTTAATCGTCGTGTTCGAATTCGAATAATTGGATTTTGGTATTCATGTATGGTTGTATCATTGGTAGGGATGTCCTCATCATCCTCCCCTTATTGATTTTGAGTCATCCTTGACTCAACATCTATTAGTCCCCAATCAACTTCCATGATAATACAAGAGTTCCATATGCATGCATCTCTTCTATTGACCCAAGAAAGTATTTCTGAAATTGAAAATGAACGCATCTCATGGTGTAGAATCTAAGGTTCAAATATATAAAAATTAAATCTTACATAGAAATCATGCACCTTAACTTATTTCCTCACAATCATGATCCTATCCCAACTGGTGATGTTCTCATCATTCTCCCCCTCTTGAAATAGAGTCGTCCTCGATCAACTCATACTCATCTTTTGCTCCCATGGTTGGTTTCAATTATGCAACGTTAAATGTGAAACTATCCCAAAACATGGGAGGCAAGACAAGTTTATAGTTATCTAACTCAACATAAGATAAAAACTCAGGAGGCATATCAAATTTACACTTTTGTAGCTCAATATGTGATAAATACTTAGTGATAACTGGGGGCAAAGTATAAACTATATTAGTAAGAGAATAATAAGCAGCTTCACAAATCACAACATAGTATTGTCATTCCTGCAATTCTTTCTCTGCAATGATGGCAAGATGGAACAAAATACTGAGTACTAAATTCTTTATAATAAACAACATCTTGAATCTCATGCCTCAATCTATCATAGAAGCGCCACATCGTGTCCTCAGAATCCTCCACAACACCACAACGGGTCATGCTCTCTTGAAGGTCAGCATAATACTCTCTCACAGACATGTTACCTTGAACTAAGCATTGTAGTTTCTTACACAATCCGTGATGATAGGAAGGAGAGACAAATTTACAACACATAGCTCTTTTTAAATGACCCCATGTATCAGGTTGTAATTGAAGTTCACTTATATCTTCCCACCAGATTAAAGCACGATTTTTAAACATATCAGTTGCTTGTTTAACTCTATGTTGTTCAGGAACTAGATATAAGTTAAATTTATGCTCTATGGTCATCTCCCAATCTAGGTATTCTTCAGCATCATATTCACCATAAAAAGATGGGATGGTAAACTTACTTTTGATAGAAGAAACATTGTTACCATGATTATGATTTGTCATGCCTCCCATACCTGCCATGGTTAGTAGAAAAGGAAAAAATATTAGCCTTATCAACTATTAGGTAGTGGAAGGTGCTCTCGCTCACACTCAAGTGCCTTACCACAATCTTAAAAGGTTTTTACCATTGCAGGGCGGTGGATGGCACAATCTTGGCAGTGGCACAATTCTTGACTGGTTGGTGACTTCCAAAGAGAGTGGTATACGATTGCAAAGACTCAAGCTACACTGATCAGAAATATATATGTGGAGTCTAGGCGGTTAAACAAGAGTAATGTACATGGTAGAACACGATTCAGAAATCTCTACTATATAAAAGCGTCAAGTCAATCGTCCGTCCGCAGCGCTCGCGCGCAGCGCGCCTCCCTCCCCACGCAGCACCTACCGCCCAGCAGATTCTCAGCCCAACACAGCAGCCATACCGGCCCAATAAGCATGCACGCCGCCTCGGCCAATTACGCGCACGCGAAGCCCTAGCTTCCCCGAGCCAGTCCCGCGCGCCCATTCCGCTACCGCCTCTGTCGCCTCCACGCGGAACCCTAGCCGTTGCGCGACAGCTGGCTGCGTGGCTGGCTCGGCCGCCGTGCTCCCTCCCATCCATGCGCAGCGCGCCAGCAGTCCGCGCGCAGCGCAACCGCCTGGACCAAGTCGTCCACCGTGAACCCTAAGACCGCCATGAACCACCGTCTTGACCGAGCTCTATCACCATCGACCATGTCCTGTGTGCCCCTCTTAATAAACCCGAACCCTCCCCTCTGTTCAGACACGCTCTACCTCTGCTCTCTGCTCTCTCCCCTCTACTCTCTCAACCTCTGCTCTCTACCTCTGCTCGGACAACCCTCTACTCAGACACGCTCTAGGGTTTGGTATGTTCCCTATGCCCCATTTTAACCCTCTTCACTCACCCTACAAACTCCAAGAACTTAGAATAGAACCCCATGTTCAAGCACATACATCCGATCAAATACAATCATCAGATCAAATCAAATCAGATCAAATAAAAAAAACATAGGATTAGGGTTAAACCCTAACCCTAACCGCCGGCCACCGCCGTTCGCCGCCGCTCCACTGCGGGCTTCATCGATGGACCCTCACTCACCCTCGGGTGAGCGGAGGACTCTAGCGAGGAAGCCAGCGGGCAGGGCTCACCGCCGCCGCTGTCGCTCCGACTCTCTCCACCGCTCCGCTGCGCGCTCGCTCTGCCGCGGGCTACTTCGATAGACCCTCGCTCACCCTCGGGTGAGCGGAGGATTTCGGCGAGGAAGCCAGCGGGCAGGGCTCGCTCCGCTGCTCTCGCTCCCGCTCTCTCCACCTCTCCATCGCGAGCTCGCTCCGCCGCGAGCTACTTCGACGGACCCTCGCTAACCCTCGGGTGAGCGGAGGACTCCGGCGAGGAAGCCGGCGAGCAGGGCTCGCCACCGCCGCTCTTGCTCCCGCTCTCTCCACCGTGCGCTCGCTCGGCCGCTCCGCCGCTCGCTCAACCCACTGCTGCTCTCGCGTGCGTGTAGAAATGAGTAGGGTTAGGGTTTCCCAGCGCTCGTTCGCTATTTATACCGCCGAGATCAACGCGCGGCCGTTGGATCAAATCCGACGGCCAGCGTTGATCTGGCCATGATTCGGCCCAAGCGGGAGCACTAATTTTAGGCCCAGGTTATTTTGGCCTGCGGCGTGCGCTTGTTGGCTGGGCTAATTCACTGTTCGGTCTGAGAATTTTTTCCATTTTACAGAATTTAATAATTGCCCTTTTCTATTTCATTATTCCCTGGAAATTAGAAAATTTCCCAAAATTAAGATAAAGCATATTTAGGTATTGAGATAATTTTGTATGATTCATCATGTTCATTAAAATTACTCCTAATTTTTTGAGCATTTCTATTAGTATTTTCCATTTTACAGAATTTAATAATTGCCTTTTTTATATTTAATTATTCTCTGGAAAATTAGAAAATTTCCCAAAATTAAGATAAAACATATTTAGGTATTGAGAGAATTTTGTATGATTCATCATGTTCAGTAAAATTACTCCTAATGTTTTGAGCATTTCTATTAGTATTTTCTAATTTCTAGAATTTAATAATTTCTTTTCTATTTTATTATTCCCTGGAAAATTAGAGAATTTACCAAAATTAAGATAAAACAAATTTAGGGATGGAGAGAATTTTAACATGATTCATCATGTTCAGTACAATTACTCTTAATTTTTTTAGCATTTCTATGAGTATTTCTAATTGTTAGAATTTAATAATTGCATTTTCTATTTTATTATTCCCTCGAACATATAAAAATTCTCAAAATTAAGATAAAGCAAGTTTAGATGTTGGACAATTTTTGTATAATTCATCATATTCATTACCACTACTCTGAAATTTTTGAGAATTTCCATGAGTATTCTCCAATTTCTACAATTTTGTATTAGCATTTCCTATTTTATTATTGCCTCAAAAATAAGAAAAATTCCCATAATTAAGATAAAGCAAATTAGATGTTGGAAACATTTGTATACTTCATCATGTTCAGTACCACTATTCTTAATTTTTTGAGCATTTTTATGTTTTTTTATAATTTCCTATATTTCATAATTGCGTTTTCTATATTTTTTTGAATTTTTGGCATTTTTTCGATGAATTATCCTGTTTATTTCTTTAATATTTCCCCTTTTTATTCTTTAAAGATTTTCCCCTAATTGTTAGAAGTAGTTTATTAATTCCTTGTCTTCTTACATGTGTTTCTATTCTATTTGTCAAATAATGTGTTTATATTTGGTTTGTCAAATAATTCCGCAAAATAAAACATTATAATATAGTTGAATTTCTTAGATATATTAAATGGCTGACATGCGAAAGAGAACTTACGCCGACCGTCCAACTCGTAATGAGGTGGTACCTAGGTGAGCCTATATTACTAAAAACAACTTTGATGCAACGATGAAAAATGTTCTTAATTTTATTCTTTTGTTAAGGTTTAAGAAATTTGATGAGATAGAGTTCCAGCACATAGGCCATCCATGGAGTGTCGTCGTCAGAGTAGATGTTAAGTTTCGCCCTTATGAACATGGAGAAAAACAACGATTTATTTTAATGGATATTACTGTAAGTTGCACATACGTTGGACTAAATCTTACACAGTAGTTAACATATGACATATTCTAAACTTTAACATTGCACGTAGGGTGCTAAAATAGAAGTAATTGCATGGGAGTGGGAAGATGTTCATAGGTTTAACATTCTCCTAAATGAAGGACAATGTTACATTATTCATTGTTGTAGGACCGAAAGTAGCGACCAGAGGGGGGGGGTGAATGGGCGCCTAAAAAATTCTTTCGAATCAATGGCCTGCTCCCAACACCCAACGCACCTCAACAGACTAACAACAAAAAATAAATAGATCAACAGAGCCTCAAAAGATCTAGCCTAAAAACAACCGGTGTCCTGATCGAAGAAACACCAACACAGTGCTTAAAGGCAGATTTAACAGATAAATTAACTCACAGGCATTTAATCAGACCAACATTCATGAAGATGATAAACTGATGTTCTAACAGATATAAAACAGTCCTCAGATTAAAAAGGAATTTAACCACGTTAACATGAAGTACTAATCTGGACAACAAGTCAAGCACATGATTAAGCACGTTTCCCAATGCAAGATTAGGTGATATACAAAATGAAACGTGCAGCAACAGTAATGATGTGCATAAAAAAAAATTCTCACGGACTAATCTTGCATTTTAATCAAGAAATTAATTTCTACAGTTAGCTTGTACCTTGATCTAAAGGAAGACTAATCCCTGAAATAGAAGCAGCACAAACACATATGCATGCCAAAAACTCACGTTCTCCCAGTAGCAATGTTTGGCACGCAAATCAAGGCGACACAAAGAAAACAGGTTCTAATATCCAATCCGAACTACTGCAGGTGCTAATCAGAGAAAATAAACTGAACTCATGCTACCGGATGAATCAAGACTTGCCTCGGTTTGCGTGCGCCTAACTTGCAGAAGAAGAATTCTTCTCCACGCGTCCGTGTGCTGAAGCTCTCAGCCTGCTCCTCCCACATGCGCCAAGGACGGCCTAGAAGGGCCTAGCCACTCAAACGCACGGAGTCCAATGACTAATTAATCCAGCAAGCCGAGGAACAATTTGTGGCGGAGATTCAACCGAGAAAAGGAAAAAATTGCGGCGGCGGTGTTCTCAGGAACAGGAAAAAAGAACAGGAACTCAATATTGGGGAAAGTGAACTCAGGTTTGTCATTAAGTGAGTTAACCCTAACCCTAGGGATTGGGGCCTATTTATAGGCAGCCCATAAAATGGAAAAATGCAGAAATACCCCTAGGGTTTTTTACAGACGCTAAATAAAAATGGAAAAGACCAAAATGCCCTTAGGATTTTTACAGACTCGACTGACATACTGTGGGCCTAAAGGCAAAATAGTAAAAACCTAAATAAAGGTAACTTGTCCTGATGCGGAGCTTTCGTAGCAGCTACGGCTTCGCCTCAGAACGGTCAGATCCGAGATCAGCGGTCGTCAGTTTTGCGCCGAAACTGACAAAGCGTCCACCGTCTTCGCACCGGGTACCCGGATTGGGCCGGCCCGATTCCGCAGCTCCCTCAGCCCGGCAATCACTCGCCGCCCGTGTACCTGAGTCAATCCCGGTCAACAGTCCAGTGGATCCTCTGCTGCTCCTAGCCCATGTACCCGGATTGGGCCAGCCCGACTTCGCGGCCTCCTCTGCCCGACAGTCGCTTGCTGCCCGTGTACCTGAGTCACACGCGGCCCAGACGCAACAGATCTTCTCTCTCATTTCAGTCCTCTTTGACTATCGTTGACAATGACTCATCACATCTGGAGCCATGAGGCCCACGCTATTCAGCATGGCTCCTCAATCTCCCCCTTGATGAGTGCATTGTCAACACTTCACTTCATCTGCTCTTCAGTACCTGCAAGCAACTGTGGAAACACGAAAACAAAAACACAAGAAAACAGAGAAGAAGAAAATAAAGTAAAAGTTTAACCCTAATGACCAAAAGCCGAACAAAAGCAAGAAACGGTCATTATGGTTAACCAAAAGTAAAAGCTCAAAACGAGTGCAGTCTCAGAAACATCAACAAGGATATCAAAAGAGTAAGGACAAACGGGACAAAAACTCCCCCTGAAACAAATCCCAGAGAAAGCCAAAACTCCCCCTTAAACTCTTATACCAAAAATTTCTCCCCCTTGTTGACAAGTGAACTCATCAAGCACTCGAAAAACGACACTGACTCCCCCTGAAAATATGCAAAGAATGCAACGGAGGTGCAGGTGGAGTGCAGAAAGCATGCTTCTCAGATATGATTGACTGCAATTACAACATCTAACAAGTATAGCAAAAGACATACTGTCTAAGACACATGGCATGATCAGTGCAACAGATGATATCTAAAGAAAGTCATTAGCACGCATTTTTTAGTTTTTGCAAACAAAAAGCATCACCACATTGTCCAGTTAACAAGCAAGATAAAACATGAGATGCAGAAGCTAACTGATATCTACCAAGATAAGCATTGTCCAAAACACAGTGCTTCAGCAAACTTGTTGTCTTTTTAATTTTCAGGCTTTTTCATTTTCCTTTTTCATTTTTGCCAAGGGTTATTTGCATGTCAAACCTTATGCTAACCGACCAAGTCAAGCCTAGGCCAGAACTGGACCATCAGAAGCTTAAGACATTGGTCTTGGCATACACTACACTGTCCTAGTTCATACCAAAGTGCTATGGTAAGCAGTCCAGAACAATGCAATGCGACAATGCAAACCCACTTGGATCTTTTCAACTCAAGCATAAAAGGACATGGAATTTTCATTCATTCTTGATTTTTTTTATCATTTTATAGCATATTTTCCATGTTAAAGCATAAAGATGTCCAAGTTGCATATCTGCATCTATGTGATGAACTAGCTACAAGGTATGTAACAGATAGCAAAAGCACTCAGCCTACACATGCTAGTTACCAGAAGCAATGGTGATCATTTTTCAAGTTTAAAGTGTAAAAGCCATGCATATGACAGATATCAGACTTATCCAATGAACTGAAGCAAAGCATGATCATCGACAAGTAAGCAAAAGCATGTACCAGCTAGAATAAGTAAAGCAGTTCAATCATATAACAGAAGCAGGCACAGAAGTGTGATATGTGAATATGTATGATATGAACACACATCAAAAGACTCAAGAAAAGAGTAAAGAAATAAAAAAATACGCAAAATATCCTAAAAAGGATACACAACACCCAAATCCCCTCGTAAACGCTCAAAGGTAGACTGATCTAGGGGTTTGGTGAAAATATCAGCCAGCTGATGATGGGTATCAACATGAACAAGGTCAATGACACCTTTCTCATATTGATCCCGCAAAAAGTGAAAGCGCACATCAATGTGTTGGGTTTTTGAATGAAGACATGGGTTTTTCCCTACACTAATTGCACTGGTGCTGTCGCAAAACAAAGGAACTCTGGTAGGAAAGAACAACCCAAAATCTCTCAGAGTGGAAATCATCCAAACCAACTGTGAGCAGCAGCTAGCAGCAGCTACATACTCAGCCTCTGTGGTCGAAAGAGCAACTCCAGATTGCTTTCGAGAAGACCAAGAGACAAGAGAAGAACCAAGAAACTGGCAAGTACCGGAAGTCGACTTGCGATCCAACCGGCACCCACCAAAGTCAGCGTCCGAAAAGCCAGATAAATCAAGAGAAGATGATGCTGAATAGTAAAGACCAAGATCAGGCGCATAAGAGAGATACCTGAAGATGCGCTTGACAGCTTGCCGATGAGACGCACGTGGTGAAGACTGGAAGCGCGCGCACAGTCCCACGGCGAACTGTATGTCTGGCCTCGTCGCCGTCAAGTATAGCAGCGAACCGATCATCCCTCGAAACTCTCTCTCGTTGACCTTGACGCCGTTCTCGTCCTTGTCCAGGCCCCCAGATGTACCCATTGGGGTCATCTGCGGCTTCAGCTCACCACCAAAGTCAAATTTTTTCAACATGTCACGAGTGTACTTACCTTGGTGGATGAAGGTGCCGTCCTTGGTCTGCTTGATCTGGAGCCCTAGAAAGTACTTGAGCTCACCCATGAGGCTCATCTCAAACTCGCTGTGCATCTGCTCAGAAAACTTGGACACAAGATCGTTAGTAGTACCGCCAAAGATAATATCGTCCACGTAAACCTGAGCGACTAAAAATTCTGAGGCATCTCTGAGCAAGAAGAGAGTCTTATCCACAGAACCCATCACAAAGCCCTTCCCCAACAAAAACTGCTTTAACCGGTCATACCAAGCCCTGGGGGCTTGCTTTAACCCGTATAAAGCTTTCTGCAATTTAAAAACATGTCGAGGAAACTTGGGGTTTTCAAAACCGGGGGGCTGCCTAACATAAACCTCCTCCTCTATGTACCCGTTCAGAAAAGCACTCTTGACGTCCATTTGAAAAAGCTTAAAACCCTTCGAAGCGGCAAAAGCTAAAAGAATGCGAATGGACTCAAGACGGGCAACGGGAGCGAAGGTTTCTTCAAAATCAATACCTTCCTTCTGGCAAAAACCCTGGGCAACTAGTCGAGCTTTGTTGCGCACCACAACCCCATCTTCACCTTGCTTGTTCTTGAACACCCACTTGATGCCTATGGGGTTGCATCCTGGTGGCAGCTCTACTAGTGTCCAAACCCGATTGCGGACAAAATTCTCAAGCTCTTCTTGCATGGCATTAATCCAGTTCGAGTCAGAAAGAGCATGAGAAATGTCTCTGGGCTCAAAAGATGCAACAAAAGCAGATTCAGCAAACACAGCAAGAGAGTCAACAGACGAACGCAAAGTTCTTGAAGACACATCACCGATGATGAGCTCTGAGGGGTGATCACGCTGAACTGCTCGGGATCCCTGGTGATCTGAAGTCACCTCACTGGAGTCAGCAGCTGGCACCTCTGGACTCGACTGAGGGGGCTCGATCGAAGTGGAATAAGTGATCAGAGGTCCGCCCTCGTCCTCAGTCGAAGTCTCAGAAGGTGTGGGCTCTGCAGGAGGTGCAGAAGGCCCACCCTCATCAGCAGCTGGAGTATCCTCATCTTCCTCGAAGATGGACTCTCCGAGCTCACCATCACCAGAAAGCTCAAAAGAAGGAGATGAAGAAGGCAAGGACTCATCAAAAGAAACCTCGCAAGTCTCGACAAGCTGCTGGGAGTCGAGGTTCCAAACACGAAAGCCTCGAGAATGCAAAGCGTAACCAAGAAAAACTCCATCCCAGCAACGAGACTCAAATTTATCCAAATGCCCTCCCTTCTTGAGCACAAAGCACTTGCAGCCAAACGCTCGCAAGTGGCTCACCTTGGGTTGTCTGCCAAACCGCAACTCATATGAGGTCTTACCAAGGTAAGCTCTAAGAAAAATGCGGTTGGCCAGATAGCAAGCCGTGTTCATGGCTTCAGCCCAAAAGCGCCTAGGAGTCCTGTGCTCATCGAGCATCGTCCTGGCCATCTCGACTAGCGTGCGGTTCTTTCGTTCCACAACGCCATTCTGTGGGGGAGTGTAAGGAGCAGAAAACTGATGATCAAGACCCTGATCACTGCAGAAGCTGACGAACTGAGAATTCTTGAACTCAGAGCCGTTGTCGGAGCGAATTGCTCGCATCCGACCATTGTTCTCATTCTTCAGCTTCAAAATCAGGTCATGAACAAAATGAAAAGTTTCATCCTTAGACTCTAAGAAGAAAACCCACGAGAATCGAGAAAAGTCGTCAACAATCACAAGTGCGTACCACTTCCCACCGACTGAGCGTACCCGAGCTGGACCGACAGTGTCCATGTGTAACAGCTCGCCCGGATACGAAGTCATCACCTGAGTCACAGGTGAGTGAGAAGCGGCAACCATTTTCCCGTGACGACAGGGATGGCAAACCAGATCCTTCTCCATCTTAAGCTTGGGCAATCCTCGGATGAGGTCCATAGAGCTCAACCTGACTAGCAGGTCAAAACTCAAATGGCCTAACCTCCTATGCCACTTCCAGAGCTCAGAGGAGGATCCAGCAATCAAACAGCGAGAAGGGCCAAAAGAACTAGAGAAGTCAATCCGAAAAACCTTACCGAAAGGTAAAATCTGGCAAATCAAAGACCCTCTAGAATCAAACATAGAAGAATTGCCCTTCTTAAACCGCACCTCCAAACCATCCTCAAGAAGTTGCGAAACAGAAATCAAATTGAAGTTCAAGTTTCCAACCAAAGCAACGTTCTTCAAAGAAAAATGGTCTGAAATGCGAATTGAGCCAATGCCACTTACTTTCCCTTGACCACTGTTCCCGAAGGTGATGTATTCTTTGGAGCTCGGGGGAGTGAGACTGGAGAACCATCTGCGATGTCCCGTCATGTGGCGAGAGCATCCTGAGTCCATGATCCAAACGTCCTCCAGTCCTCGATCCTGCACAATCAGTGGCTGTAAGTGGGAGCAAATGGTCCGGCACCGGGTTTAGCAAAAGAGCTAAACCTGTGTCGAGCCATCTGCTCAAAAGACGGAAAGCAGAAATCATCAGAAAAGTTTGGACCAAAATGCGGCTCAAAGCGCGGTCCTCGGTTCTGCCTAAAACCTCGGCTACGAGGTCCAGGTCCGTAGCCAAAACGGCCTGGAGCTCTACCGGAACGAGCACCACCATCTGGAGCACGGGCATGAAAGCCGTCTCCTCTACCACCACCTACACGACGCGGCCTGGCCTCCAGCCTCTCCCCGCGTCGAGGAACACGCAGTCTACCACCCTGCTGGTAGAACTGCTCCTGACCACCACGAGCACGCTCTGCTCTCTCAACCCGCTTCCTCCTGAAGCAAAACTCCGCAAGATGCCCGTCTCTCTGACAGTACTCACAATGATAGGTGGGCTTCTTGGAATGTGGTTGAGGCTTGGGGTTCTTGGGCTTAGTGGTGTTTGGTGTCTGCTTCTTGGGTTGAGAGGGTCCAGGAAGAGAGTCAAGAGAAGTGTGGAGGAGTTTGGGCTTTGGAACCCAGATGGGTTTCTTGGGTGGAGCTTTGGGTGGTTCATGGATCACTCCATCCTTGGGCTGACAAGCCTGGGAAGACTCAGTGGAATGGGTCTTGGGATATCTCTGCTCAGGAGTCATTTTACTCCACTCCACTGCCCGGCTAATGGCACTCTCAAAGTCAGCCTTGGTATAGGTGTAACCTACCCCAAACCCATCCTGCCTCTTGAACTGCTAGATCATCATGCCGAGCTGAGGCTCTCTGGCACTGATCCAACTCAGGATAGAACGGAGGTAAAAGTTCTCATTCTGAGAATCAGCTAGCTCCTCTCTCAAGGATGCTAGTACCTCCACCTGAGACAAGCAGGTCTCACACTCACTATCTACCTGGACAGATTTCTCGGCTTTCAGCTTAATCAACTCCATTCTAAGAGACAGACAGTTCTCACAGACAGTGGGTGGAACTGACAATGTCTCAAGCTCTAGCCTGGTCTGCGCAAGCTCAACTCTCATTCTCTCCAAATCACCCAGATGCTTATCGCCCTTGACTTTCAGCTCAGCTAAACTAGCAAGATGAGATGGGCAATCAGCACAGGGTACGACGACAGTGGCTTGAGCATCTTTCAGCTCCAGCTGAGCGCTTTCAAGCTCAGTGGCCAAAGCGTCCCTCTCATCAACCCTTTCTGTGTACCTGGACTTCAGAGTCGACAGGTCACACAGAAGCACCTCACACTTTGGGCACTCACTGCTATCACCCAAGCAAGGGAAAGAAGATAGACTCTCAATTCTGCCGTTGGCCACGGCAAGCTCACTCTCTAACTCATCTATCCTCTTCTTAGCCCCTCTAAGCAGTTTTTCCCGATACTTTAACTCCTGACGATTGCTTTCAAGTAAATCAACGATTTCGCGTTCATAGGATGATACCTTTTCGTTGTCATCGTCATCGGAGTCATCGGAGGAGCTCTTCTCTTTCTTATCCCCAAGAGCCATTGAGCAGAAACTCTTGCGGGATCTTCGGCGCTGATGTGAGCGGCTCTTCGGTCTGTCACCGAAGGCCATGAAGCAAAGGCCCGCTGGATCGTCCTTGTCCTTCCCCTTCCTGATGATGATCTCCTCATCGCTCGAGCTCGATGAAGAGGAAGAAGATGTGGACCGCTTGGAGTAGCTCTTCTCCATCTCAGCGAAGAAGGCCTTGTCGCGCTTCTTGTTCTCTCGCCGGTAGTCCTTCAGGGCCTTTCTGAAGAATCTGGTCTTTGGCTTGCCCTTGTTGAAGGAGGAGCTGTCGTGCTTGCCGGAGTCGTGGAAGCCACCACCGGTGCCCTTCTTGTGGCCATTGCGCTTGGGGCAGTCGGCGATGAAGTGTCCTGGATCACCACACTCAAAGCATCCGGTCTTTGTGCCGTGTCTTTTGAACATCCTCTTATCATAGACACGACGCACCCGGTTGTTAAAAAGACACAAATCATCATCTCCCAACGACTCAAGCTGATCCTCAGTGATAGACATCAAAGAGAACCCAACACAACTCACAGAAGAGGGATCAACAGAAGGTGTAGCAAGGGCCAGAGACTTTGATCCAGAGCCAGTGAGATTTGATCTCAACTGGGTATCAACCTCGGTGGCCTTCAGCTTGCTAAACAAATCAGAAATGGTCAAGGTATCATAAGAAGTGCTCTCAATGATAGAGGATACCTTGATCTCCCAGATCTTTGGGTCCAAGGTATGAAGAACCTTGAGCGCCTGTTCATGATCTGAGACCAACTGAACACCCTCAGCCTTGTTGTCCCGAAGCTTGTTTATGATCGACTGAAAACGACCAAACAATGCTTCAACAGATTCACCCGGCTTTTGTGTGAAGTTCTCGTACTCACGCCGGTAGGTCTGATAGAGCCAAGCCTTGACCTGAGCTGTCCCCTCATGGTGTGCCTGGAGGGTAGCCCAGATCTCTCTCGCAGTGGAGAGATGGCTCACACGCTCAAACTCAGTGGGACCCAAACCAGAAAACAAGATGTTCACCGCTTTGCTATTGTTCACATGCTGGGCGATGATACCAGGAGAATCACGCTCAGCAACTGGCAATATGACAAACGTAGCGTGAACGCAAATGTCCCAGATGTCCGAGCTTTGGCTCATGAGATAGGCTCGCATGCGAGTCTTCCAATAATTAGAGCCATAAGCTTCCAAGGACGGGACCTTGCCAGGAGAAGTCATGATCACTACTGGGGTTTAGAACCAGTTAAGGTATGGAAAAACCCTAACCAGGCTCTAATACCACTTGTAGGACCGAAAGTAGCGACCAGAGGGGGGGGTGAATGGGCGCCTAAAAAATTCTTTCGAATCAATGGCCTGCTCCCAACACCCAACGCACCTCAACAGACTAACAACGAAAAATAAATAGATCAACAGAGCCTCAAAAGATCTAGCCTAAAAACAACCGGTGTCCTGATCGAAGAAACACCAACACAGTGCTTAAAGGCAGATTTAACAGATAAATTAACTCACAGGCATTTAATCAGACCAACATTCATGAAGATGATAAACTGATGTTCTAACAGATATAAAACAGTCCTCAGATTAAAAAGGAATTTAACCACGTTAACATGAAGTACTAATCTGGACAACAAGTCAAGCACATGATTAAGCACGTTTCCAAATGCAAGATTAGGTGATATACAAAATGAAACGTGCAGCAACAGTAATGATGTGCATAAAAAAAAAATTCTCACGGACTAATCTTGCATTTTAATCAAGAAATTAATTTCTACAGTTAGCTTGTACCTTGATCTAAAGGAAGACTAATCCCTGAAATAGAAGCAGCACAAACACATATGCATGCCAAAAACTCACGTTCTCCCAGTAGCAATGTTTGGCACGCAAATCAAGGCGACACAAAGAAAACAGGTTCTAATATCCAATCCGAACTACTGCAGGTGCTAATCAGAGAAAATAAACTGAACTCATGCTACCGGATGAATCAAGACTTGCCTCGGTTTGCGTGCGCCTAACTTGCAGAAGAAGAATTCTTCTCCACGCGTCCGTGTGCTGAAGCTCTCAGCCTGCTCCTCCCACATGCGCCAAGGACGGCCTAGAAGGGCCTAGCCACTCAAACGCACGGAGTCCAATGACTAATTAATCCAGCAAGCCGAGGAACAATTTGTGGCGGAGATTCAACCGAGAAAAGGAAAAAATTGCGGCGGCGGTGTTCTCAGGAACAGGAAAAAAGAACAGGAACTCAATATTGGGGAAAGTGAACTCAGGTTTGTCATTAAGTGAGTTAACCCTAACCCTAGGGATTGGGGCCTATTTATAGGCAGCCCATAAAATGGAAAAATGCAGAAATACCCCTAGGGTTTTTTACAGACGCTAAATAAAAATGGAAAAGACCAAAATGCCCTTAGGATTTTTTACAGACTCGACTGACATACTGTGGGCCTAAAGGCAAAATAGTAAAAACCTAAATAAAGGTAACTTGTCCTGATGCGGAGCTTTCGTAGCAGCTACGGCTTCGCCTCAGAACGGTCAGATCCGAGATCAGCGGTCGTCAGTTTTGCGCCGAAACTGACAAAGCGTCCACCGTCTTCGCACCGGGTACCCGGATTGGGCCGGCCCGATTCCGCAGCTCCCTCAGCCCGGCAATCACTCGCCGCCCGTGTACCTGAGTCAATCCCGGTCAACAGTCCAGTGGATCCTCTGCTGCTCCTAGCCCATGTACCCGGATTGGGCCAGCCCGACTTCGCGGCCTCCTCTGCCCGACAGTCGCTTGCTGCCCGTGTACCTGAGTCACACGCGGCCCAGACGCAACAGATCTTCTCTCTCATTTCAGTCCTCTTTGACTATCGTTGACAATGACTCATCACATCTGGAGCCATGAGGCCCACGCTATTCAGCATGGCTCCTCAATTGTCTATATTTTCAACCCAATCTTGAAGAGGCATTGTATTATCGGAGCATTGCCCATGCCTATGAAGGTTCTCTTCGAAGAAATACAATAGTTGAGCTATACATTCTTCCAATCCAATTCGCTCCCTATCCAAAATATCTATTGACGTTTCATGACGCGTGGATTCGTCCGAATAAAACGTTTGTGGGTACGTTTGTAAATTACATCGGCGATGCATAGTTCAAAAAAATAGTTGTCTTACTTATAGCGTGATATGATTATTTGCACAGACATAGCTGGAGTGGTTGTCTATTGGGGGAAATTGGAATGTATTGGAGGTCTATATAGGGAGATAACACTGATGGACATTAGGTAATTGATAAGTTAGATACAACCACTTATATAGTCATAAACAATCACATTGTTGTTGCAAATCGAAAGCTAATGAAAATTTGATCTTTTTAGCTTGAACATGATGGTTGTTGGAATTTGGGGTGACTTCCTCACTAATCACATGTCTGAATGGACAGAAGCTCATCGTAAGAACCACATTGTTTTAGGAACCATGCTTTGACTTCACAAGAAGCACAGTAATTCAGTCCTAACCCATTTTATCATTCATAAAGATATAGTGATAAATTACACTAATATTTGTTCTACTTGGCGATAGGATGTTTAGAGACTTTAGAACACGCTACAGTAAAGTTTAATCCGATTCATCCAGCCACACTACCTTTGCAAAGTAAGTAGTTCCAACAATACAAACACAATATAATTATAATGGTAATACATCATATAATATTATAGATATTGTTAATTATTTTTCTTCGAAATATAAATGCAGACTTACGGCAACGTGTGAGTTCAGGAACTATGGATCTAAGATTTGTCAATAGGTTCATGGAAGCTAGATGGAGATATTTGGCAACGATTTTTGGATCTGACTGTCCATAGTGTTAGAATCTTGTGTGTGTATCGTGATGTGCGTTGTTTATGTACTTCCCCATATTTGGGTGTTTTGTGTTTATTTCTATTGTGTACTCCCTTTGAAGTTATTTGAATGCAATATTTGGTTTTTGTGTTCATTTCGTTGAATCTATTGTGTACTCCCTTTGAAGTTATTTGAATGTGGTATTTGGTTTTGTGATCATTCGTTGAATCTATTGTGTATTCCCTTTGAAGTTATTTCAATGTAATATTTATATTGGAATACATGTCTCAAATTCAAATACGCTTATTTACAAACTGAAAACATCATTCACTGGAATACTCTCATTCCTAACCTTGAAGAATATTTTCTTTCCTCTAACACAATCTCGAGATCCAATCTTGATTAATAATCATCCAATGCCCTATTTAAAATAACAAATTTGTAATCCTAACCCTCAAAATAACCCTTTCATCCAAAACAAGTATTCTAAATCACTCTTCGGTACCAAGAAAAATAAATTAAAAACTCAAACACTTCTCTCATTTAAATACATGTTCCATCTCTAATGTTTCCACTCAAGTGTCATTTGTATGGTGGTTAACCAATTATGCAATCAACATGTCGCTCGACGCCGCGATAACAAAGCTATCAACCATGTCAGAAAATATAGCGAAGAGAGAGGGGAAAGAAGGTTATTTTATTTTATGCGCCGAATTTATCCTATTTATTTGTCTATTCAGATATTTGTGCGACAATATTACACTAAAATTATTATCTAAAAATGTGTACTCATTTTAAATTTTTATAGTTATCGATGGTCGTCATAGACAAAAGAGATATCGCTGTAACAATTTGCTTCACGGCCCTTCTAGAATTTGTATTCGACAACCACCACACACTCCATCGAAAACTTCATCGGACGGTGAAAATGTGCCATATCGACCACCGTCCTCATTTGTTGTTCCTACGCAAAGTACCCTTACATCAACGGGATTGTTTCAAGGACAAACCTCTAATGGTATAAACTACTGCAATGTGGGTTGTGCAATTACTAATAGCAAAAATTATGTCTCATGTGATTACATAAACTTTGTGCAGGTGCAAATTCTGCTATAGTAGCAACTCGAACTATCGACTCACAAGAGCAACAAGCAATTCCATCTGTTCAACAAAACCAACTTGATCGATCGATAGATCGTGCTGAAATAAGGCGTGCACTTGAAAGAGCACGCTATGCAAGCTTGACATCAGAGCAACGGAACAACATATGTGCACGTGATAAAGCTCGATATGCAAGTATGACAGATGAACAGAGGCAAGTGAGGCGAGAGAACCAATGATATTCAGTAAGTATGACAGATGAGCAAAGGCAGGTTATGCGAGAAAAACATAACCAACGATATCGAGCAAGACGAAGAACTCTTGGTCCAAACTGTGTTGTTCGTAATACACCACATGCCTCTGAGATAGGCTCTAACAACCTCGATACAACCGACGTTGTCTACCAGAACCTACCAGGTAGCGCTCACTTTTTAAAGACTCAGCCAGACTATCATCATTGTGGTGCGAAGAGGTTTGAATATGAGCCAGCAGGATTTTGTTGTATGAATGGCAAGGTAAAACTTGAAATGCCTGAGCCACCCGAGCAGCTTCGACGGTTGTACATAGGTGAAGATGTTCAATCACAACACTTTATGGAGAATATTAGATATTTTAATAGTCATTTTTCCTTCAACACAATGTACTGTGATTATGACAAGAACCTCGCAAGTGCAAGGGATGGAGTGTACACATTTAAAGCGCATGGGCAAATGTACCATAACATACGTTCTTTTGGGAATGGAGACAATGAACCTATCCACTTGCAGTTGTACTTCTATGATGATGATCCTAGCTTATCACATCGTTTTCGTCGTGCTTGAGATGAGATATATAGAGAAAGGGACATATCTATTATTAGATGTCTGGTACATATTTTGAGAGATAATCCCTACTCTGAAACATTCAGAAGCCTAGGATAGGTTGAAGATGTGGATGAATATCGTATTGTGCTAAATATGGACTATAAGCTAGACCAGAGAACTTATAAAGACCATTAACATCAGAGGTTGCTGCTGTGTGGGTTGAGGGGAATGATATTAATAAACATTTTGATCGTAGCATCACCTTGTTTGGCAATAACAACAACTACTATTCAATTAGACCGAGTGATGGGTGCTACGACCCTTTGTCATACCCCCTATTTTTTCCAAGAGCAGAGCTCAGTTGGCATTCTGATATACCAAGAGAAGGTATTGACATTAGTCAGATAAGTACAACCCGACAAAGAAATGCTGACAACTCAGGTTAGCTAAGTGACTCATATTCATGTTACTACGATACTATTAATACATACGCTAATCACCTAACTGGTTTCTCTTTGATTTGTAGATACTACCAACAAGTTTTTTGTTTCGATGCATGAGTATTATTGCTATAAATTCCAGATGCGTAGTGGAATCTTCAACACGGTCTTGCATGGGAGATGTCTATTCCAACAGTTTGTAGTTGATACCTACGTAAAGATTGAAACGTCTCGACTGAATTACTTCTTATACAATCAGAAGAAAATTTGTGCAGATCTTTACCAAGGCTTGATGGATAGTGTATCTATTGGCCAACATAGAGCGAGCAGATTGGCAAAAAGATGGGTCCTACCTGCATCGTTTATCGGTGGTGGGAGGGATATGATACGAAGATACATGGATGCTATGGCCTTGGTGCAGAAGTATAGAAAACCCGACATATTTATCACAATGAATGAAATATGGTAGTTGCAAGTGCTATTATCCACGCCAATTTAGTGACACAACTATCCAAGGCCAAGATTCTTACCCTATCTGCAGGAGAAGGGATGACAAACAAAGGGTAAGAGTGAGAGGTCATGACTTAGACAATAGATGGGTTGTTCCATATAATCCTATGCTTCTAAGAATGTATGACTGTCACATCAATGCAGAGGTTTGTTCGAGCATTAAGGCTGTTAAGTACCTCTACAAGTATATTTATAAGGGGCATGATAGGGCGTCTGTGTCCGTGAATGAAGCTGATGAAAACCGCGAGATTAATGAGATAAATGAATATAGGGATGCTAGGTGGGTAACACCACAAGAGGCATTGTGGAGAATATTTGTAATTGATCTTAGCGGGATTTCGCCACTAGTGCTACAGTTACATCTTCACCTCCTAGGAATGCATCTTGTGTCCTATAGAGAGAATGCTGATGTACGGGAAGTTCTCGACCAACAGGGTGCCTCAAGAACCATGTAGACTGAGTATTTCAAGGCAAATCAACAATTTACGTGGGCACGCACGTTACTTTATAGGGAATTCCAACAATATGCAATGTTGTTGCCTGGACGTAAGCTTTGGAAAATAAGAGAACGAAGCACACAGATTGGGAGGATCATCTCAGCACATCCAGCAGAGGGAGAGAGATACTACTTGAGGGTGCTATTAAACCATGTGGTTGGTGCTACTTTATTTGAGAATTTGAGGACATATGATGGTATTGTATACCCTACATTTCGAGAAAGCGCTGAGAAAAGAGGTATTATTGAGTCAGATAACAACATTGATGAGTGCCTCTCTAAAGCTAAAGTTTTTCATATGCCTTCGTCCCTCAGAAGGTTGTTTGCTACAATATTGGATTATTGTGAACCTAGCAATGTGCGTCGACTCTGGAACACACACTTCAAAGCAATGTCTGATGACATCTGACGATCTCAGATGGATTCATATGCAGTTGAACAAATGGTGTTATTGGATATCATAAAATTGCTTCAGTCAATGGGTAAAGAGATAACATCATTTCCTCTTCGAGAAATTGATGAATCATATGATACCATGGCGGGTGAGGTGAGGGAGATTTGTGAAGCGTCCTCTATACAGGTGGATAATGATCTACTAGCGAGCACATCCTCTCTTAATGCAGAACAGAGATATGCTTATGTTATTATACTATCATCCATTGACAACAATAGTGGAGGTCTATTTTTTTTGATGGCCCAGGAGGAATGGGAAAGACCTTTCTGTACAAAGCTTTATTAGAAAAAGTCCGTAGCGAGGGGAAGATAGCTATTGCTACTGCAACATCTGGCGTTGCTGCTTCCATCATGCCTGGAGGTAGGACTACTCATTCAAGGTTCAAGATACCACTAAGCATACAAGATAATGCAGTGTGTAACTTCACCAAACAAAGTGGTACTGCGAAGCTTCTTCAAAAGCTTCGCTTATATTATGGGATGAAGTCTCCATGACAAAAAGACAGGCAATAGAGGCATTGGACAAGAGCATGAGGGACATAATGGAAAAACCCAATCTACCATTTGGAGGAAAAACAATAGTTTTTGAGGTGACTTCAGACAAGTTCTTCCAGTTATACGAAAGGGGAATAGGGCTCAAATTGTAAACGCAACCTTGCGTAGATCTTACCTATCGGATAACATGCATCAATTGAGACTTGTCCATAACATGAGAGCTCGATCAGATATATGGTTTTCAGACTACCTGCTACGGATTGGCAATGACATTGAAGAAACCATCGATGATGACTATGTAAATTTACCCGACGAGATATGTGTACCCGACACTAGTGCAGAATCAGACATTGATAGTCTTATTGACATGGTATTTCCAATGTTAGGTGCAAACATGACTGATGCAGACTACATCACATCTCGAGCTATTTTGTCAACGAGGAATGAGAACGTTGATGCAATAAACATGAAGCTTATCGAAGTTTTTCCTGGTTACGAGATGATTTATCACAGTCATGATCGAGTAGTCGATGATCCATGCAACCATTATCCGTCTGAGTTCCTGAATTCATTAACACCAAATGGGTTACCTCCACATATATTAAAACTCAAGGTTAATTGTCATGTGATTTTGCTAAGAAATCTTGACCCAGCCAATGGTCAATGTAATGGGACTAGGTTGATAGTCCGAGCATTTCAAAGAAATACTATTGATGCTGAAATTGTATTGGGACAACATGCTGGTGAGAGAGTCTTCCTTCCACGCATACCCTTGTGCCCTCTGATGATGAAATGTTTCCCTTCAAGTTTAAGATGAGTCAATTTCCTGTTAGGATGAGTTTTGCAATAAAAATTAATAAAGCACAAGGTCAAACAATACCACATGTTGGAATATACCTCCTGAACTCGGTGTTCTCTCATGGACAATTATATGTAGCTCTATCATGAGCAAGTTCTCGTAGCAATATCAAAATACTCGCTGCTTCGGAAACAAATAGGGGTATCAATTCAACAAGCACGCTAATGAAGAATATCGTCTACAAGGAAGTCCTCACTGAGTAGATGAAAGAATATGTGCTCACTGTATAGCATATTTTATAATTTCATACCAGATCTGTAATTATAAATATGCAATGACACTTTATATAGAAAGGATACCTTTATGTATTGTTTTGAACAATAATATATTACTTTGTTTCTTATCATCGCAATATTACTAAATAAATGTGTTCGGTAAATATATCATGTTCTAAATATATTGCCATTAAAATTATGCATCCGTTGCAACGTATGTGCACCTTACTAGTAGATAGTAATATTAAATAAGTGTCCATAGTACTCGTACTAATTGCTGGCCTGAATTTGATCCCTATGAAAACAAGGCTTATATGAGAGGGTGGTTGAGGCTCAAAGGATGACATATATATTGACAAAATTAACACAAAATAGTACCAAAAAACAGTACCACACAAAACTAATATTTTCCAAGCTTATCCCTAAGTGCTCCTCCTTTTTTTCGATATTCTTCATTTTTCGATATTTTGAACTATTTTTTTGAACTCTTTTTTTACACTTCTTTTTTTTACTAGGAGCACAAAGAATACAAACCAAGAAGATGTGATACAATTTTGCTGCAAAGAATTGCTATGTAGATGATGAGGACATCACTTCACATGATACACACATGGAGCCTCCACCTACAATTCAATTACAAGGACCAATCACACGCGCCCGTGCCCGTCGCTTGAACCATGAGGTTAATTCTTTCCTTAGCAACTATGTTAATATTTGTTTGGACAGGATGCTACTGAATACTAGTGATATTTTGATGCTTAGGAACATGGGAGATGGAATAGGAGAGTTGGAGATGAAGACGGAGTCGCACGGATGATTTGAAGTCAAGGATTCGCTGGTTCGGACTACATCAACCACCATGCACCAAAATGGGCATAACTTCCTCATACGAAGTCTGATTGGCGTGTTCTTGAACTTTTTGGAAAGATAAGGAGAAGACGGATCTTTTAGCGTTCGTTTCGCCTCATTTGGAGTCTCGAGTCGTCCTGTGTGATTGAAACAGTCCTGCGTGACAGAACTGGGCCGAGTTGGACCTTGTAGTGAGTTGGAGGCCGTGTTGGCCCATAGTCCAGGTCGTGTGCACCTCCTACAGGCTGCCCACGCCCTATATATTCACGCCAGCCGCCTTTAGGGTGAGGTTTTACTTTGTTTGCATCTACACTTGTGTGTTTAGATCCCGCCCCTTGCACCGGACCGATTGGCTGCTGCATAGGCGTTTGTGAAACCTCACCTTTTCATCGTTTGTCTGTGAGTTGGCATTCGACTTATATCCTTCCTGTTCTTGCTTGTGTTCTTGGGTTCGCTTGCAGGAATTAGCCTTCGTGGTGAGGTCAATAGCGTCCTGCGTGGTTGATAACCAACGGAGACAGTGGTGTAACGATTGCAAGGTTTTGATCCACCGGACCGGAGCCTTGGATCGCCAACGTCAAGATTCTCCACCAATCCAAGTTATCCTTACCTAACGGAAGATCGGGACCAATCCCTCATCAGTAGATAAATAAAGATGAGCTAAAAATCTGCGCAAGAAACTTTGAGGCTAGAAAACTCGATCTTTCCTGCCGAATCTAGAAAAACTAAAATCGGCGAACCTATCTTGCTAGGAAAACTTATATCTAACTTTTTCCGTAGATTTTGAAAATGTATTTATTTGCCATATTCGGAGTCTGTATGCAAAAGATATGATTGTTTTATCAGAGGCAATCTAAATTAGGGTTTTGAGGTTCTAGTTCGGACGCGAATTGCAAATCAAAAGGGATTTATGTGTGGTGGCTAGTATAAGGGATTTAGAAAAAGGGTTCACAATACTAACCAGCAACCAGACTTGACCAAGGACACAAACTCAATACTACGAACTATGAAACCAAAACATACAAAGGCTAGGGATGGTCTAGGAATGGGGAAACCTGCGACGATAAATTTTTTGTTGGCTTTTTCATGGACTATGCGATGAATATGAAATCAATCTAATCTAAGATACACGAACCTGATGGTAAACCAAGCTCTCATACCACTTGATGGAGGGGGTGCATGATCTTTCGTCAGGTGGGGGATATACAATGATTTGTGGAGAACTCGACATTAACGATCCGGCTTCTGATCCACGAGATTGGCCCTTGCAATCACTACACCACTGCTCTATTGGTTATCAACCAAGAACATCCTGGTTGACCTCACATAGAAGGCTAATCATTGCCTACGAATCGTAGAACACAAGCAAGAATGCAGAAAATGCAATTAAATTGAAAATCCTATTGGAATCTGTGAATTGGGGTTCACTTACAAATCCGGCGATGCGGAGACTATCAAAGAAACGTGTAAACTAAACCCAAAAACCCTAGATGGCTGTAGAAACACCTTATATAGTAGTTTGGGATGCACCCCTAATGGGCTCAACTGGATACACGACCCAAAGGCCCAATAACGCAGAAAATAGCATGCTGACAGATTATGTACCCTATTTGTTTTGACGATTCCCATTGATATAAAAGGAATATTGAGTTGAAACCGGTGGCATTGGAAAGGTTATGAAGTTATCTTCTCGTGGCTTGGTGGAACGTTAAAAACGAAGTCCTATGCAGCTCTGGATTGGATTGGACTCTCAAATTAGCTTGGACGTCCTTCATGGTTCTTCTGCAAATCTTTATTTATCTCCAAGTGATTTTCATTATCTTCATGGTTCCTAACAATAATAATAATATTAGGTAGTAATTTATTGCCAAGATAATATACTAAGATAATTAGAAACGAGTTGACCTGGTGATTTAATTGTCGTGCTCGAACTCGAATAATTAGATCTTGGTATTCAAGTATGGTTGTATCATTGGTAGGGATGTCCATATCACAAGCAAAGAGTAGCCCCAAACGACTTCGGACCTGGGCCGAGCTTCAACAAGAGCAAAGATATTTTCATGCTTCAAAGAAGGGGAAAAGAGTCAAGCATAAAGTTTTGAAGACTCCGGGCTCCAGGACGAGTCGCCTTCAAAGCCGAGCCAACTCTGAATCCAACTCTGGTGATCGAAGGGGTCTCCGCTTCCTCCTTGGCTTAGATACAGATTTTTCTTAATGTAATATAATCCATTGCGTAATATAAACTAGAATGCTTTGAAATTGTCTCGTTATCTCCTAGCCCCACTTTGGGGAAAGTGGGTAAGCATCTTTGATTTTCAAATGAAGATGGTTACGCACAATGATTGACATGCCAAGTAACAACACAATTTCAATAACTTTTATTTTCGGAGGCTCGAAGCCCCTTATTGTACTAAAAAGGAATTATGGACTCGTAGTCCAAAATTCGAAGAAATGGTTGCTAGGGACCTCGTAGATTTCTTCGATCCATTGGTTTGAAGTATGAAAATGGTAGCTTAGTACTCTTTTTCGGATGTGGTCGCTTTGGACTCTTTTTCGGAT
Organism: Zizania palustris; assembly: GCA_019279435.1. Classification (NCBI taxonomy): domain Eukaryota; kingdom Viridiplantae; phylum Streptophyta; class Magnoliopsida; order Poales; family Poaceae; genus Zizania; species Zizania palustris. The sequence continues at coordinate 42,825,695 of JAAALK010000284.1, forward strand.
ATATTAGAATCCGATTTTATCGGTCGCTTTGGACTCTTTTTATGGACGTTTTCAAGCTAATTGCTCAGAGTCTATATCATTTGGTCTCTTTGGACTCTTTTTACGGATGCTATCAAGCCGGTGGCTCTGAATCCATTTTTGTGGTCTCTTTCGACTCTTTTTACGGATGCTTTCAAGCTAATTGCTCGGAATCCGTAGCATTTGGTCTCTTTGGACTCTTTTTATGGATTCTTTAAAGCCGGTGGATTGGAATCTGTTTTTCATGTAACTTTCCCACCTTGACGAATGCTTCGAGCCGGTGGCTCGAAGTCCGTAAAATTGGTTCGAATGAATAATACTTACCTCTTCAATCAGCTCCATCCTCCTAATGCGTCCACTAGGAGTAGGAATCATCTTGAGAAGTAGGCATTACTCGAACCATGAGCTTTATTCATATAGAAAGTGTTTACAAATGATTACAAGGAGCACCTATGCTAAGTATCTCTTATGGTGCTCCGCATGCCATGCATGTTTCAATTCTCCACCTTCTAAATTAGCTAATTTAAAAGATCTGGGGCGTCCTGAACGAAGGATGATATATGGTCCTTACCACTTATTTCCTAATTTCCCGAGAGCGATAATGCTTCGTAGTACTATATGACCCGATTTAAGTTCATTAAGTTTAATCTTTGGATCATACCAAGTCATCGTCTGATGTTGATGCTTTGTCAGGTTAGTAATAGCTCAAAGCCTTGTTTCTTCAATTAGGTCCAGCGAAGCCTGTCTTTCATTTTCTGTACCACATAGGTCATACCACAGAAGGTCCTTCGACCTTGATAGTGTTCGAACATCTCAACCTAGAGGTCCGAGAAGACCTCCCAAAGGGACTAGTGCATAGGGTCCGCTTAGGAGGCATGGCTCTAGAAAAGGATTGGTAGAGAACAAAGTTTTTGTACTATGTTCCCCATGGACGTCGCCAAATGTTGGTGTAAAAGATTATGCTAACAGGTTTAGGAAACTAAGTATCTGACAAACAAAGTGTTTGTTTGAGTAAACTATTCCAAGCCTCCGAGATGGATAATAGCTTGAAATAGTTCGAAGTGTGTATTGAATATCTCCATATTCGATACCCTTTACAGAGTGAAGAGGGGTATTTATAGACCGAATACATGGGAAAAGACTTCTGTCCTTGCTGGCAACCCCACTTCAGGTGAAGATGCTTCGGGAGGCTTCGTTATGACGAAGCCTTGATGGAGGTCTCCGTTGTTTAAGGCTCCGTAACGACGGTGCCTTATTGCCTTTATGGTCTTCGGAGATCAAAGTTCTTGACTCCGTTTCTTCTGCTTGTGCCAACATGAAACTGTCCTTGGCTTTTTGAGGATGAAATATTTTCCCCCCAACACCGAGGCTCGTCCAACTCCATTCAAAAATCAAGGCAAGTCACCACACTAAGTTTTGAGCATATTGAACCTAGTTTTCTTAAAATATCACTAAAACCCGTAGGTTATAAATGCATTAGTCAAATTGAAAGCCTTACCTTATATTTATTTAGATCCCCGACATTGAAGTGCAAACCCAAGCCATGCTATTTAGCCTAAACTCCTTTTCACAATAATAATAATATTATTAGATAATGTCCAATGTATTAACACAACCGCTATAGGATAAAAATGAGTCATAGATATCTGATTCTATTATATGATCCCCATGATTCCTTTCACCTCTGGAATTCTATTGGATATGGAGTTATGGTTTAGCATGTTAGCATGATGGGTTCCGGGTGCAAGCAAGGGTATTGGTTAGTCACACACGGGGCACTATAAGGACCGGTCTGCACGATCCGTTGCAAAGCAGTTCCATACTAACCACAAGTCTAGTGGGTAAGTCCTAACTGAGGTATGTGGTGTTCCAATTCGAGGCACCACTTGGAGATGGGTCATGTAGCACCTGCGGGTGGCTTGTACCGACGTGGCGCAAAAGGGGGTGCGACGTTGTCCAGTGCGTTGGCGCGCTGTCGAAACTTAGAGCGGGTGTTATCGGATTGGAGTATCTCATGCTAAGGTTTTGGCATGAGTTTGTGTGACTTGGGTTATCTAAACACACTACAATTTGTAGGGATGAGTGCCTTGTGGGTACAGCAGTACACCTTGTAGGGATTAGTGCCTTGTGGGTACAGCAGTACACCTTGTAGGACTGAAAGTAGCCACCAAAGGGGGGTGAATGGGCGCCTAAAAATTCTTCCGAAACAACGACCTAATCCCAACACCCAAAAGCACCTCGACAGACAAATAACAATAGCAAAACAAATCACAGGAACTAAAGTTGTCTAGCCTATAAATGACCGGTGTCCTAATTAAAATGATACTTAAAAATAAACTAAACTAAATTAAAATAATTGCAATAAATAAACATGTGTTCTCAAGAATATTTAATGGAATAAGGAAAAATAATCTAAATATATTAATAAATATTCACATTGCAGTCTAAGACTAAAATACTAATTAACTAAATAAAACATGAAGCATCCAGGAATTAATTCAGAAACAACCTAAAATATTTTATGTAAAACTAGAATAAAAATATTACTACGACTAAAAATATTTTTTCTTTTTATGAGAGCAGATTAAAAATACTTAAATAAAAATTATGCGAGTACTAATAAGATTCTAGCAGTTAAAACATTTACTACGAAATTACTAAAGAGATTTGCAGCTAATTAACAAAGATAAATATTGATTTAATTTAAAAGCTGAAAAATAGGAGATAAAAAAACTTACCTGCATCCTTGCCGTTGACGTCTCCGTTCGCCGCACGAATGCAGAAGATCTGGCTGACTCTGTTTCCTTGCCGCGCCTTGCTGCCGTGGAGAAAACGAGTCTTCAAGCCATAGCCTGCCGCATGTTTGAATTGATTTGACAACAGTGGGAAAAAGAGGCCTAGCGCTGGCGAAAAGATTGCCGTGTGCTTCAGCCTGGCGGGCCCCACGCGCGTGATGATGGCCGAAGAAGACTAGCGGCTACTGCTCGTTCGCCTGGCAGGCCCCACATGAAGACTTCCGCCGCTCTCTGTGCTGGCCTCGCAGAAGGACCGTGTGTAGCCTCTGCAGCTACGACTTCCCACGCCGAGCGCTACGGAAAAAAAAGCAAAACCTGCACCGGCGGGAAAAAACCTGGTGCCCTGATGAAGCGCAAGAGGAAAAAGAAATTTTCTTGCCTGCTTTCGTGCGCGCGTCGCTGCAGAAGGAAAAAACCACGCTGTGGTGCCGTGCGCCGCTGCCCTAACATTGCCGAAAAAAAAACAATTGCGAACGAATACGAAAGTGGACTGTAGATTGATCTCGAAAAAATGACAGTCGCCCTAAACCTAGGGGGTTGGGGCCTATTTATAGGCAACCCACTAATACATGAAAAAGACTAATTTACCCCTAGGGTAAATTTCATTGACTCTAAAATAAAATTCGAAATTACTAAAATACCCTTCGAAAAATCAACTGACTCGAATAACAAATATTCTGTACTTAAATACTAAATATCAATATCCTAAATCAAAATAATCATCGATTGTTAGTTTTGCGCCGAAACTGACAAAGTGTCCACCGTCTTCGTACCAGGTACCCGGATTGGGCCAACCCGATCCCGCAGCTTCCTCAGCCCAGCAATCGCTCGCCACCCATGTACCTGAGTCAAACCCCGGTCAACAGACCAGTGGATCCTCTGACGCTCCTAGCCCATGTACCCGGATTAGGCCAACCTGACTCCACAGCTCCTCTGCCCGGCTATCGCTCGCTGCCCGTGTACCTGAGTCACATACGCCCCAGACACGGCATGTTTTCTTGTCTCTTATTTGAGTTCCATTGACAATCACTCATCACATCTAGAGCATAAGACCCATGCTCTTCACATTGTTTCTCACACCTCTGATCAGCGTTTAAATCTTTTCAAAAAGCTGAGCAAACGGTAAAGGGCGGGTTGCATGACATCTCGCAATTAGTTTATATTTATGAGTGTTGCATGATGAATTGGCATGTAAGGACTGGTGAGCGAGGAGGGCCAACTAGGCTCCTAGAGTTAGGTGATGATGCATTGTTCATTTTTATTATTCTGTACAATTAAAATTGACTATATTAAATGCTACAACTTAAAAATGTACTTTTTCGCACCTTAAACCCTTATCAATCCTTTGTTATTACCCCACATTACAATTGCATTCTCGGTGGCTTGTTGAGTACTTTTGTACTCATACCCATTGACAAAATCTTTTAGACGATGAGTTCATTGAAGATGGAGGTCCGAAGTAGCTATCCCAGTCAAGAAAGCAATCCTGAAGAAGATGTTCATCAAGTTCATTATTTTTCATAGTTTCTCTTATTTTAATTTCTGTGTAATAAAATATCCTGTGAGCTATACTTTGTTTGTCGTATGTACGAGGTCGTGTGATGAACATCTTGTATTTATTGTTTTTCTCTAGAAATTCAATAAATTCTCGGTTTCGAAAAATCGGGGCGTGACAAATTGTGAGTGCTCTTGATCATCCTCACCATCCATCCTTTCTCTCGACTTCTCATATTCTCTGACCAAACACGAGGAGGTGACAACATTGTTAGTTCGCCTGCTCTTCTTCGAGTGTCGGCCATCAGCGTGGTGTGCATGCACCATGTTGACTAGGAAGGGGGTGATCGTTGATGTTCATTGGCTTCTTCACGTCATCGAACTTGATTCGGCCTTGCTCTATGGCCAATTGGATTTGCTATCTAAACACTTTGCATTCGTTAGTGTAGTGAGATAGGGAGTTGTGCCACTTACAATATTTCTTCTTCAATTCATCGACGGGTGGTATCACGTGGTTAGGAGACAATTTGATCTACTTTTTTTGAGCAATAGATCAAATATCCTGTCAGCCTTGGTGATGTTGAAATCATAGTTCTCTTCTTATCAGCTGGCTTCACCGACGGACACGCGATCTGTTTCTTGTTTCTGGTCCATTCGGCCAAACCGACCTCCGCATCGGACCAGCTATCCTCAACGGAGTCTAAATGGGATGCATGAGCATATGCCACATTCTTATGATACTTGTCCCTTTTCTTTTCCTGGAATCGGCTCTCATGGGAAGATACCCGCTGTACTAGGTGTGATAGGCTCTCAAACTCCTGCGATGAAAACCTTTCCTTTATTAGGTTCAAAAGCCCCTTGTTGGGGGGAAATAATATCGTCAGCAGTAGGGGCAAAATCATGGATCCTAGAGACGACTTTGAATCCCGTGTATGCGAAGTCTTCCGGCGTCAATGTTGTACTATGAAGCGGTCGCCCCGGAGTACTAAGCACGCCCCCAGACCAGGGCACCCGCGAGGATTCAAGGCCTCTGCAGGCATGTCGAAGACAGGCACATGGGAGGCTTCGCCCAGGACCAGACGAAGACCCCCATGAGGATCCGAGGCCTCCATAGGAGTCCCAAAGACAGTCGCGCGGTAGGCTCGGTACGGGACCCTTCGGGCCTCGGTCACCCTAGAAAGACAACCACTAAAGAATGACGTGACGACTACAGTGTCGGGCGACTCCTGTTGAATGGGACATGAGCATCCTATATCCATCATGTCATTAACGAGCACACGTCATGGCCAGACGTGTGCTTTCATTCCAACTAGATGTTAGCCCTACTCAAGCAGGTGTATAAAACTAGTACCATCGTATCCCTATGAAATCCGGGATACAAAGTCTATAGTGACGAATGTAAATCGGGGGTTAAAGGGTACTTTTCTCATAGGGTATCTTCTTATAAATACCCTTCCCTCGTATTGTACAGACAACTCTTCGGAGAAAGAAAGATAACAGTCTAGTAGAGTTATTATCCCTCCGAGAGGCTCTACGGAGGCCAAGCCCGTGTATCTAGCTTTAACTACATCCTAAACCACTCAAACCTACTAGTATAATCTTTTACGCCAACAATTGGCGCCGTCCATGGGGATCCTAGTAACAAAAGCTAGTGTCCCATCCACTAAACACCCTCCAAAAACATGCCGCCCAAGAAGAGCGCGAGCATGGCTCACCTCCGGAGGTCTGCTCGGACCTCACGGCAGGAACCCCCGCAAGTAGACACTACACCAGCAGCCGAAGCCACCCCGGTCCAAAACCTAGGCACAATGCTTGGAGCCGGAGATCCCTCCGACTCCGCAAACTCATCTGAGGACTTCCAAGTCCCCGTAGGTCAGAGAATCATTGGCCTCCACTCGTTTGAGACCCACCAACCACAGTACTCTCGACGAACTTCGTCCGGTCACAAGACCCGAAGACCCACTCCAGAGGAAGTGGGAGCCAGACCGATGTGTTGGCTGCCAAGAATGCCTAGCACAGGGCAAAGCTCTTAAGGTGCCGGCAGTCAACCGCGAACCAGCTCCCCGGCCAAGGCAGGATGGGGAGAATGCCAGAAGATGAAGCCCTCACGATAAGCGACGTGGAGGACCAAGAGGCTCGGAGGGGCGAGCAGAACGCCTCCTTCGACGAAGAATCCCCATTGCATTCATACTTGCATAGGGTGCAGTTCGACTCCAAGTTCCGCGCAGCCAAGCTCCCAAAATACTACGGGGATTCTAACCCAAGAGAATTCTACCGGTCATATGCCCTAGCAATAGAATCCTGCGGAGGGGAGCGAGACATGATGGCGAAATGCTTCCCCTTCTCAATCGAAGGGATTGCTCTCCGGTGGTTCTGGTCGCTGAAGCCAGGATCCATCAGATCATGGGAGAAGTTGAAGAAGTTCGTCAACAACTTTCAAGGAACCTTTGTGGCCCCCATGTCCACAGGAAGCCTTTTTCAGGTGAAGCAGCAAAGCTTAGATTATGGGGTTGTCTGCTTCCTCTATCATCAAAGCGGCCCGCGAAGGCATCAACAACCCCAGCCTGCTCGACAAGCTCCATCAAGGAGTACGCTAGGTCTGAGGAGGGGCAGCTCTAGAGGCATGTGACGATCGCCCCGGTACGGGCTTCGGAGGCTAAAATCCTCGAAGCAAGAAGCTGCAGCCCTCCTCGGGCCACGCCGGCGGAGCCTCGACACCATGACTCTCGGAGGGGGTGAAAGCACTACCGAGGAGAAGTGCTCAGCATCGCCCCCCTGAATCGAAGCCTTCGAAATTCCAGCACACCCAAGGCGAAGGTCCGGCCAACAACTCAAAGCCACAAGCAAGGGCCCTAAGCGAGGGCCAAGACTTCCACTGCAACGTCCATGGAGAGAATCAGTGCCATGACACCGACTCCTGCAGGACTATCCTCGCCCTCTAAAATGACTACCTCGAGCGAAGCTCCTATCAAGGGTCTACCGATAGGACACCGCCGACCGCCCTCTTCGAGCCAGTCCATGTGGTTGGGCATATCGAGGAGCGCGAGGGACCTAGATACTTCCCAGACCCAAGCAGTCTGCCAACCACCAAGGCCAAAGAAAGCTCAGATCGGGGGAAGCACATAGTGTTTCCCATCACTGACGGAGGTGCTACGAGTAGCATGTTAAAGCAACAACGCCGGGAGTACGTCCGGGAAGTGGGGCGCATCGGGACCTTGGCATCAGCCCCTCGTCATCTTCGCTGTCATCACCGGTGCCACTGACAACGTTGTTGGTGTTAAGTTCCCACATGCTGACCCCCTCATCATCTCCATTGACATCACCGGCGCTGAAGTCCGTCGCATACTGATCGATGGAGGAAGCTCCACCGACATCATCTTTCTGCAGGCCTTCGACCAACACTACATTTCAAGGAGGCACCTGCTCCCGGCCGCTAGGCCGCTATAGGGCTTCACTGGACCACCCCTTGATGCCCTCGGCCAGATAAGCCTCTAGGTAACCTTCGATGAAGGCTCCCTCATGCGAACCGAGGAAGTCACCTTTGATGTCGTGGATGCCCCTTATGCTTACAACACTATCTTCAGAAGAGGCATGTTGAACCGATTTGGAGCCATCGCGCACCACAACTACCTCTACATGAAGATGCCCACTCAGGGGAGTCCTCACCATCCTCGGTGACCAAGCTGCAGCTCGAAGGGTGGAGTACGACCATGCCACCCCACTAGAAGCACTACAAGTCAACAATGTGCGGGAGCACCCAGAAGACCAAGACCACTAGCCCCAGCCCTCCTCCGACCATGCAAAGGGCTCGGCCGCCAAACCATACCCCGAAGGTGAGGTAATCAAAAAAATCATCGTCAAGGTGGGCCGGGAATATAGTATCCAGTTCGGCGGAGGTCTTGCTCCTGAAATCATGGCCATGCTAGAAGACGTGGTCCGGAACAACCTGGACGTCTTCACTTGGTCAGATGAAGACACCCTAGGAATAGATCGGAGCATCATTGAGTCTTCCTTGTTGGTGAATCCGAGGGCATGACCCATGCGCCAGGGGCTCTGGAAGCTATCCACGGAGAGGGCCGAGCTTGCCAAGACGGAAGTAGAGAAGCTGCTCCGAGCAGGAGTTATCATAGAAATCACCCATAAGGAGTGGCTATCAAACCCCGTCTTTGTAAAGAAGAAAAACATCGGCAAATGGCGCATGTGTATTGAATTCACTTCTTTAAATAAAGCATGCCCTCGTGACCCGTATGCCTTGCCTCACATCGACCAATTGTCAATTCCACAAATGGCTCCGAGCTCCTTAGCTTCCTCGACGCCTACTCCATCTACCATCAAATATTGTTGAAACATGAAGACGAAGCTAAAACTAGTTATATCACTCCCTCAAGAGTCTTCTGCTATGTAAGAATGCCCTTCAGTTTGAAAAATGCCGGGGCAACCTTCTCTAGGTAATTGCTAAGGCCCTAGGCCATCAAATAGGTTGTAACATTGAGGCATATATGGACGACATTGTAATTAAGAGTGCACAAAAGCACAAGCTTAGCCTAGACATAGCAGAGACATTTAATAATCTTCAGGCCTGCGGAGACCGTCTGAACCCCAAAAAATGTGTCTTCGGGGCACATGCCAGCAAGCTGTTAGGATACCTAGTTTTGAGCCAAGAGATCGAAGCTAGTCCCACTCAGATCAGCACCCTACAATAGATGGCTCCTCCAGAAAATCTAAAGCAGGTCCAGAAGTTGGTCGGCCGCTTGGCCGCTCTCAGCTGCTTCCTTGCCAGATCTAGTGAGCGAAGCCTCCCAATCTTCAAGGCACTAAAAGGATCAGCAGATTTTTCTTGGATTCCTGAATGCTAGAAGTGCTTCAACTAAATAAAAGAATATCTTGCCAACCTGGCCACACTCACCACCGCCCTCAATGAAGAAACCCTCCTTATGTACCTCGTGGCTACAGGCTTTGCTGTAAGTGTCGTGCTCGTACGAGAGGAGAAGTCCGGAGGGAAGTTGACCCAAAAACCAATGCACTTTGTGTCCGAAGCACTTTCGGGAGCCAAAATGAGGTACTCAGAGCTCAAAAAGATAGCTCATGCCCTCGTAATGGTTTCAAGGAAGTTGCGCCACTACTTCTTGGCACATAACATAACCATCCCTACTTCGTACCCCCTCGGAGACATGCTTAAAAGCAAAGATGCCACTGGGAGAATAGGAAAATGGGTGGTGGAACTCGCCCCCTTTGACATCACGTTCGTTGCCCGAATGGCTATCAAATCTCAAGTCCTCGCAGTTTTCATAGCGGAGTGGACTCCACCAACAATATGGGCTTCGGAAGAAGCCAGCGAAGGGATCTGGATGATCTACTCCATTGGGACATACCAAGCATCTAGAGCTAGAGTGGGAGCAGTTATCCTTTTACCCTTTGGGCAAAAGGCACTATACTCTGTAAGGCTAATTTTTAAAGCCACAAATAATGTAGCTGAGTATGAAGGCGTGTTGTTAGGCCTTCGAATGGCACGTGCACTAGGCGCTGCCTGGGTCATTGTAAAAACAGACTCCCATATTGTCGCTGGGCACATAGATAAAAGCTTTCAACAATGGCATCCAGACCTCGCTGTGTACCTAGAGGCCATTTGCAAAACCGAAGCAGCCTTTAAGGGAATCTGTAACACCCCAAATTTCAATACAATAAAAATATTATTAAATTCAATTTCTTGGAATATATATTTCTGAAAATACTTTAAATACCTCTTTATACCAAATTGAACTACAGCATAGAGTAGATGGCCAAACTAGGAGGTGAAACTTTTTGTATATGATCCTAAGACCAAGATATATTTTTGAGAATTTTTATAAATTTTTACTAAGCATGGAAGTAGCCCTATTATTTTAAATCAATTTCTGCAATTATTTTTAATCAGAAAATAGTTTCAAACAGTATTGGGCCCTCCCCCTCCCTTCTCTCTCTCCCGGCCAGCCCAGCCCACTCCCACCCGCGCGCTTGGATTGACAACCAGGCCCCGCCTGTCAGCGACCCCTCCTCTCTTCACGCGCGCGCGCCCGACGCCTCGACCCCACCCGTCAGCCCCCTCTCTCGCGCGCTCGCACCCGCTGACCACCTTGGCCCACCTGTCGGACCCGTCTTCCCCGCGGGATCCGCCCCCAAATCCCCCCCCCCTCGCCGGCCGAAGCCCTAATCCCGCCTCGGATCCGCCCCCGCCGGCCCCCTCCCTTAAATTCGTCGCCGACAATGAATTCCCCTCAACGCGCCGACCGTTTCCCCCTATTAATCTCGCCCGATTCGCGTCCAGGTGCGTTGAACCGCGTTCAACCCGAGCTCGCCGGCGTCAAATCGCATTTATCTCCGGCCACCGCCAATCACGCCCCCTCTGCCCCCGCCGACGACCCTATTTAACCCCCCTGGCCGTCCGCGTTATACCCCTACGCCCAATCGCTGCGAGAACGAACAGAGCTCCTACATTCCACATTTTAGCGCACCACCACCGCCCGTCCTCCAGCCGCCGCTCGCCGTCGCCGGAGCCCCTCTCCGTCCACGCCGACCGCACCGTCGTGACCGCCGGGACCTCACCGACCTCGGCCACCACTCCGTCGACGACGAACCCCGCCGGATCGCCATCGCCGCCTAGGACCCGAACGCCTCCGCTCATCGCCGGCCTCACTCCGTCGACCACTCGCCGCCGCAAGGGTACCCTCGTGATCCTCATGAACCCCCTCTTTCCATTTTAGGCCTTAGACCCGACCACCGTCGCCCGTCGTGGCCGCTGGCCCGCTCGCCGTCGCCGGAGAAGACGACCGGCACGGGTCGAGTACCCGTGCCGTGTCGGATCTGATCCCGACCGTGCGATCGCGATCGGACGACGCGTGTGAGCCCACGTACGCGATCTAATCCGCACCGTCAGATCTAGTCAAAGCTTTACGTTTTAATCTCGCGCGTCCATTTCCATTTAAAAACCCACGTTCGATCTCGTGCGTCCACGTAGTACCCTTTCACATGTTTTAATCCTCGCCGTCCGTTGTCACTTAAGCGCCCCGCCTCGCCTGCGCACGTTGGATCTGGATCCAACGGTCCAGATCGACCCGGTGCACGCGCACAGTGCGCGGGTTCACCGTGGGCCTTGCTCACCGTGGAGCCAAGGGGTTTAAAAATTGAAAATGAATTTCAGAAATACTTTTAAACTTGTAAAATTCATATCTGGCGCATTTGAACTCTAAAAATTGCCATTCCAATTTCAGAAAATTCATAACATTATTCTCTACATGTTTATACAATAAAAACAGTAGGTTTACATTGGACATTTCATGTTTATTTAAATGAACATTTAAATACCCTTAGGTTAAAAATGTAAATTTAATTATTTGAATTCCAGTAAAGTTTGTATTTATTTATTTCCTATTGATATGAACAAACCACTAAGTTTTCTATGAAACTTTCATTTTAAATTTATTAGAGAACTTAAAAATGAGAATAACCCCTTTTAAAACCCTCTTTCAAAGGACAACACTTTATTTTAATTATTTATAAACTTAATTTCAGAACCCTAACAACTTGATTTATTTTTATTCAAACCAACTTAAACCTATGTGATTATTATGTGATGTTGTATTGTTTGGTTGAATGTTGTATTTATTTTATTTTACTTTACTATATCAAAAAGACTACGACGCCGTCGAGGAGCCGGAGTACTTCCCCGAAGTCCCTCCCTCTCCCTTTGCTGAACAAGGCAAGTAACCAAACCAATCTTTTGAGCATATTGAACCCATGTTTGATTAAACTATCGCTAAAACACATAGGTTATATATGCATTAGTCAAATGAACCCTTACAATATATTTATTTAGGATCCCCCGACCTTGATGTGCAACCCAAGCCATGCTCTCTAGCCTAAACTCCTTGTCACCATATGATAAATGTTATTAGTTAGTGTCCAATGTATCAACACGATCGCTATAGGATAAAATGAGTCGTAGTACATGGTTCTACTATATGATCCCCGGCGCGACGTTAGCCGGGATGCGGCCCGGCGCGCCGGTGAAACCTAGAGCAGGTGGTTATCGCTTGGAACATTTCATGCCGAGGTTTTGGCACGAGTTCCCGTGGTATGGGTCATCTCGTTTGGGATGAGTGCGTGCCTTGTGGGTACAGTAGTACATCTCTGATCAGAGTCTTAAATCTTTTCGAAAAGCTGAGCCCACGGTCAAGGGCGGGTTGCGTGACATCCCCTAGTTAGTTTACTTTGAATATGTATGTGCACGATGGATTGACATGTAAGGACTGTTGTGCGAGGAGGTAAAACGTACTCCTCGAGTTAGTTGATGTTGTTGATATTCATGTTTACTTTTCCGCATGATTAAAATATGATTACACTAAATGCAATAACTGAAACTGTACTTTTCCGCAATGTTAGCCATTACCCTTCCTTGTTTATTATCCTGCACTATTACTTGCATTTGCAGTGGCTTGTTGAGTACTTTTTGTACTCATACCCGTTGGACCCCACAGAGGATGCTTACTACGAAGACGGTCTGGAGTAGCGACCCAGTCGAGAAGAAAAATCCTGAAGAAGATGTTCGTCATGCCGCTTTTTAATTATTTTTAATACTGTTTCCACTAAAACTTTGATGTAATAAATATGGTCTGTGCACCATGGATATTGTCGTATGTACGTTGTCGCATGATGAACCTCTTGTATTATTGTTTTTCTTATGAAATTCAATAATGTCTCGATTTGATAAATCGGGGCGCTACAGAATCTCCGTTCGAAGCATCCCAAGAGCTGACATCCAGCAGGGGGTCAAGATGTCCCGCCAGGGGCTTTTTTTGAGGAGCTATCTAGGCCCTCGGTGCTATCTGCAGAAGCCGCCAAAGTCCTGTGCATACCCCTTGAAGACTGGCGGGATCAAATTTTCAGTATGGTTCAGAATGAATAAACACTCCCCATAGGCCCTAAGCTTTCGAGGCTACAACATAGGGTACAACACTACCACATCGTTAACGGCGTGCTATACAAGTCCGGAGTATGTTCGCCATTACTCTGGTGCATCGCTCTGTAACGCCCTGATTTTTGTCAGGCGTTAAAAAATAAAATAAAATAATTAATATAAGAATTTCAAGAAAAGGATCCAATATAAATCGATAAATATGAAAGCTAAAATATAGGCCTAAAAATTTCATTTAAAAATAAATCGTAGCTAGAGTATTTTCCCCAAAAATCTCCTAGCCTTAAATTGCATCCCAAAAATTTTCCGGAATTTTTGGTGCAAAGGAATTAAATATAATCAATATCATTTCATCATAAAACTATAACACTAATTAATAAAATATATTTCAACAAGAATGTTGTGTGTATAAAATATATGATAAATTGTTTCAATTAAAAATAATATAAGACCAAATAAAATTCGGCTAGAGAAATTTCAAGTAAATTTCTCCCGCCTCAAATAAATTTAGGTTTTTATTAAGGATTTTTGTAACTAGAATAGTAATCCATAATATTTCAATGAATAACTTTAATAATTAAATCACTCTCTTTCCAATATAATTTGAATAATCATTTCCGACTATCTATATCTTTTCCCGATAAAAAATCTGGAGGAATCAACGTTCTATTTTCGGTCGCGAAATTAAAATCCTATTTTAACTGTGTGTTTAAATTCCATTAAAAATCACTTTAAAAATTATTTTTATATTCCCAAAAATGAATTAAAAACCTTGGTTTGGTGTTCATGTTCGGAATTTATAATTTCGACATGAATACAAAATTTATTGATTTTCCAAACCACCGTTTATTCGCGCGCTATTTCTTTGAAATCCAAAATTTCTAAATTTATTTTAAATTTAAAAATTTCCAAAAACTTTTCACTTTTTCTTAAAAATCCAAATTTGAATTTCAGAAAAAAAATATTTCATATTTTTTCCTCCTTTCCTTTTCTTTTTTTTCTTTTTTCTCTTTCTTCTTTTCTCTTTCCTCCTTTTCTCTTTCCCTTCTCTCTTTCCCTTCATTTTTTTTTCTGGCTGTGTGCGCATGGCAAGGCTTCTTCTCTTTCCTTCTTTTCTCCTTCCCTCTTCTCTTTCTTCCTTTCCTTTTTCTCTTCTCTTTCTTCCATTCTTTTCTTTCCTTCTCTCTTCTCCCTTCCTTCTCCTACCCGCACCCTCCTCCTTCCTTCTTTCCCCCTTCCTTCTTCTCCTTCTATTTCCTTTCTTCCTCTTTCCTTTATTTTTCCTCTCTTTCCTTCTACACATGCCTTTCCATCTTATGTCCGCAGCTTCCATTTTCTAGGCTCCTCCTCCCTCTATAAAAGCCATGCCATCTTCCCTCTTCTCCTCCACAAGCCCACACCTCTCCCACTTCCTTCATCGCAGCTCCTCTCCTATTCCCTGCTACCTCCACTGAGCGTCATTGCCACCATGCCGCACCGCTCCTTTGGCAAGCCGCCATCTGTTGTACAGCGCCAAGCCGATACTCCGCATCATCGTCTCTTGTTCCCAACCGTGAGGACACATTATCTTTTGATTCAATTGCTCCTATCAATTAAATTATTCCATGTCTAATTATCGCATCATAATTGTTTCTATTCTACTATGTCATCTTGTTCATCGATACGTTTCAACTATTAATTAATATTGATCCTAAAATATTATTATCAAAACCGGATGATCCCGCTTTGATTATAATATATATAATAGGTTATTCTCGTATCGTCCCTTAATCCTTGATAATCTATTTAATCTAATTTATTCGTTATTTTTACCGGATCCTTTATCGTCAAATTAATAATATCTATCTCGATTTATTAGGTCAAAATCTCATTTCAACTACGTATTTAAATTTTGTTAAAAATCCTTTTTAAAAAAACTATTTTTATATATTTAATTAAGAAGAGAAAAAATAAATACAAATCATGATATATAACTCAGGATTTGAGATGAGTAATTTATGATAAGTTTCTCGAGATAAAATAAATTTTTATGAGATTTTATAAATTTTATTTTAAATTGCAGAAAATAAAATTTAAATTATATGGACCGTGTATGAATAATAAAATGGTTAAAACAACGAGGAATTAAGAATCTCAAAAAGAATTCAAATTTTGGGTTTGGAAATTTTTATTAAGTTCTTCAAGCTAAAAATATACACTAGGCTTTTTATTTGAATTTTTAATATTTTTATAACTATTACAATAAATACAAACATCATATAAGAAATTGGTTAAAAACTTCATTTATGTACTCTCCCATTTCTCTCCTGCTCCCGCTGTAGGCCCGCCTTGCAAGCCGCACAACACGCGCATGTAGACCTGTGTTTTTACGGTACAAAAATAATTCCAGAATTCATTTTAAACTCCAAAAATTCATATCTCCTTCAATTTAGCTCCAAATTTGACCATTCAAATTTTGTAAAATCTATATTTTTATTCTCTACATATTTATGCAATAAAAACATCATGTTTATTTTGCACATTTTATTCTTATTTAATAATAATTCAAAAAACCTTTTAGGATAAATGATTATTTCATATAATAAAAACACAGAACTCTCTAAAATTACCTTAAAAATTCATATAATAATTTTAGAGGATATAATAACTTCATTTCACTATTTTAATCCAACAAAAACATGTATGCTTGTATTGGTGACTTTTGGATTGTTTATTGAATGTCGTGTTTATTTTCCGTATCGATAAGACTACGATGCCGTCGAAGATCCCGAGTTTTACCCCAAGGTTCCACCTTCACCATTTGCGGATCAAGGCAAGTCACAACCCCCATTTTGATCATCATTGAGCCCATGTTTTAATAAATTATCGCTATAGCTCATAGGTTAATATTGCATTAGTCAAATATCAAGCCCTACACTTATATTTATTAGATCCCCGTCCTTGTGTGCAAACCCAAGCCATGCTTATTGAGCCTTAACTCCTTGTCACTCTACTATAAAAGTATTAGCTAGTGCCCAATGTACCGGCATAACTGCTATAGGATAAAAAGAATGAGTCGTAGATAGATGGATTCTACTATATGAAATTTCCCCGTTATTCTTGTCTCTGGACTCTGTTGGAGTTGGCTATGTTATAAGTGTGGTGGGTTCCGGGTGCAAGCTAGGGCATTGGTTGGTCCCACCCAGGGCACTATAAGGACCGATCTATGGGATCTGTTACAAAGCACTTCTGTACCAACCACAAGTCTAATGGGTAAGTCCTAACTGAAAGTATGGAACAATCTGACTCGATGCACCATAGTGGAGGGGGCAAGGGGCAACCTGCGGGTGACTTGTACCGACGTAGCTCAAGGGGGGTATGGTGTGGCTCGACGCGTCGGGACACCATATGAAACCCATAAGAGGGTGCTGTCGGGTGGAGGCGGACCATATGGAAGGTTTTGGCACGAGTTCCCGTGGAATGGGTCATCTCGTTACACTTTGGTGTAAGTGATGAGTGCATGCCTTGTGGGTACAGTGGTACAACTCTGATCAGAGTATTTAATCTTTTCGAAAAGCCGAGCCCACGGTCAAGGGCGGGTTGTGTGACTACTAGCAGTTAGTTTACAATTGTTTGAATGGTTGTGTTATTCATGGCATGTAAGGACTGTTGAGCGAGGTGGGGCTGACTGTACCCCTCGAGTTAGAAGGTGATGATGCATACACATGTTTACATTTCAGTACTAATAAATTGATCACATTTAATGCTTTACAATTATGCTTTTCCGCAAAACTAGCCACTATCTCCCTTGTTATTACTCTGTATTATATTTGCATCCGGTGGCTTGCTGAGTACGTTTGTACTCACCCCCGTTGACTTACACCACCAGAGCCAGTCTATTACGAGGAGGATGAAGGTCTGGAGTAGCGACCCAGTCAAGGCGAGACTGGAAGGAGGCGTTCATCTAGGACCTTTTGTTTTATTAGTTTCTCTTCATCGTTATTCACTTTTGTACTAATATGGTCTACGAACCATGAATGATTGCTCGTATTGTATGTGGTCGCATGATGAACGTCTTGGTTTATTGATTTTCTATGGAATTTCAATAAAGGTCCTAATTTATTAAATCGGGGCGTGACACTCTCAGACTGAAGGGAAGCAGATACTAAAAGACATCCATGAAGGCCTATGTGGCAGCGACCTATCACCCCGAGCCTTAGCAGGGAAGATCCTTTGCCAAGTCCTGTATTGGCCAACCATTATGTCCGATGCCGAAGCACTAGTATGCACCTTCCAAGGGTGCCAGTGGATGGGGCAACAGACCCATCAACCCCCCACCCCTCTACAAGTCATAGGTCTAGTGTGGCCCTTGGCTAGGTGGGGAATGGACATGATAGAACCATTTCCAAGAGCGAGAGGAAACCTCAAGTTCAAAGTGGTTACAATTGAGTATTTTTCAAAATGAGTTGAGACTGAACCCATGACATCCATCACCTCGAAGAATGTCCAAAAATTCTTCTAGCAAAATGTCATCTACAGATTAGGAGTACCAAGGAAATTGACGATCGACAACGGTACCCAATTCGACGTTGAACCATTCAAGCAATTCTGCGAGGAGCTAGGAATCCAATTATGCTTTGCTGCTGTTAGACACCCATAGTCTAATGGCACCGTTGAACGAGTCAACAAAAGCATACTGTCCGGTCTAAATGTCGTATTTTAGTCCTCGCCAAAGGACTATGGACAAAGGAATTGCAGAAGATCCTATGGTCCATTTGGACCACTCTAACTCAGTCAACAGGATTCACGCCATTCTAGCTGCTATTCGGAGACGAAGAAATGACACCAACATAGCTCAAAGGAGGATCCTTGTGAACAATGGATCCCAAAGACGAGCTAGAAAGACATGTCTTGCTTGATCTATCTAAAGAAATGAGGCTTCGAGCTGTCGCCAACCTCACTAAATACCACAACCAGAGGAAAGCTTAGTATGACCCCAAGGTGAATCTGAAAGAGTTAAAGCCGGGACACCTCATCCTCTGAAGCGTGATCACCTCGGGGAAGCTCGGCAACAAGCTAGCCGACCTAGAAGTGGAAGAGCTAAAGCATACTTGGCATGCAGAGCATCTCAAGCGTTACATCGCATAGGATTATTGTAATTACAATTGATGTATTATTCTGCAATAAAAGCAGCCATTCGAGTGATGCTCACCCTGAAACAACCTTTACCAAAGTAGGTGCACTTCGGTACATAATTCATTCGGACAGGCTCGAAGCATCCATAATACGAATTCCGAGCCACTGGCTCGAAGCATCCACAATATGGATTCCGAGCCACCAGCTCGAAGCATCCCCAATATGGATTCCGATCCACCAGCTCGAAGTGCACGACGTGAACGGCAGAAGAAAAATGTTGGTGGGTCCCATGGGAAATCGATGTGCGCGCGTCCTGGCATCTTTGGCTCTCCACCACGCAATGCTGTGGTCGCCGCTCTGCTGCTCCTAATGTGATCATGGGCCTCACGGTAATTTGCTGCCGACGCAAATCGTCTTCTCACCCTACCGCCCTTGCAAAAATCTTCGTGCTAAGATAGCTAACGCCTCTTGCCTAGGCTGTAGGTGCCTACGGCTAGCAGCCGCATGTAGTTGTGCTACTCCGCATGGCTGCTGCATGCCTTAGCTGCTGCTGCGCTCCTCTACTGGCGCTACACGCGCTTTTTTTTGCTGCTGCCGTGGAAGACTACGTCGGCTAAAAACTGCTCCTTGCACGCAAGCGCTGCAACGCAGGGCTCCCCTGGTAAGGTGAAGTGCGCGATAAAAAATAGCGAATAGAGAAAGAAAATCACGGCGATGCAGATCGAAGATGGAGAAAAATAGTAGATGAAAACTGACTGTGGACTGTAAATTAATCTTGGGAAAATAATAGTCAGCCCTAACCCTAGGGGTTGGGGCCTATTTATAGGCAGCCCACTAATACAGGAAAAGACTAATTTACCCCTAGGGTAAATTACACTGAATCTAAAATAAAATTCAAAATTACTAAAATACCTTTAGAAAATTCAACTAACTCGAATAACAAATATTTTGGACTTAAATACTGAATATTAATATCCAAAGTAAAAATAATCATCGGTTATCAGTTTTGCGCCGAAACTGACAAAGCGTCCACTGTCTTCGCACGCGTGTACCCGATTGGACCGACCCGATCCCGCAGCTTCCTCAGCCCGGCGATAGATCGACACCCGTGTACCTGAGTCAAACCCCGGTCAACAGACTAGTGGATCCTCTGCCGCTCCTAGCCCATGTACTCGGATTTGTCCAGCCCGACTCCGCGGCTCCTCTGCCCGGCTATCGCTCGCTGCACGTGTACCTGAGTCACACGCGCTCCAGACACGGCAGGTCTTCATGTCTCTTCTTTGACTTCCGTTGACAATCAATCATCACATCTGAAGCATAAGACCTATGCTATTCAACATGGTTCCTCAATCTCCGCCTTGATGAGTGCATTGTCAACACCCTCTTCAGCAATTCTTCAAAACTTGCAAAACATGTGTAAACATGAAACAAAAACAAAAGAAAATAGAAAGAAGAAAATAAAAGTTTAACCATAATAACCAAAAGCAAAACAAAAGCAAGAAAACAGTCATTATAGTTAACCAAAAATAAAGACACAAAAACAAGTGCAATCTCAGAACTATCAGCAATGATATCTAAAGAGTAAGGGCAAAAGAGACTGAAGAACTCCCCCTGAAATACATCCAAGAGAAATACAAAAACTCCCCCTAAACTCTTTTTAAAAAATCGAGTAACCCAAAATTTCTCCCCCTTGTTGACAAATGAACTCATCAAGTGAGACTAAATGAACTCTAAAAAGAGATAGACACAAACTCCCCCTGAAATGCAGCTCCCCCTCAAAATATGCCATGAATGCAAATGGAGTGCAGGTGGAGTGTAAAAAGCATGCTTCTTAGATATGATTAACTGCAATTACAACATCTAACAGGTATAGCAAAAGATATATTGTCTAAGATACATGACATGATCAGTGCAACAGATGATATCTAAAGAGGGTCATTAGCACACATTTTTCGATTTTTGCAAACAAAAGCATCACCACATTTTCTAGTTGACAAGCAAAGTAAAGCATGAGATGCAAAAGCTAACTGATATCTACAAAGATAAGCATTGTCCAGAACAAAGTGCTTCAGCAAACTTGTTATCTTTTTAAATATTTCAGACTTTTTCTTTGTCCTTTTTCATTTCTACCAGGGGTTATTTGCATGTCAACCTTATGCTAACCGACCAAGTCAAGCCTAGGCCAGAGCTGGACCGTCAGAAGCTTAAGATGTTGGTCTTGGCATACATTACACCATCCTAGTTCATACCAAAGTGTTATGGTAAGCAGTCCAGAACAATGCAATGCGACAAAGCAAACCCACCTGGATCTTTTCAAATAATCATAAAAATGCATGAATTTTTCATTTTTCTGAATTTTTATCATTTTATAGCACATTTTTCATATTTAAAGCATATAGATATCGAAGTTGCATATCTGCATCTAAGTAAGGATCTAGCTACCAGGCATGTAAAAGATAGCAAAAGCATTCAGCCTACACATGCTAGTTACCAGAAGCAATGGTGATCATTTTTCAATTTTAAAGCATAAAAGCCATGCATATGACAAATATCAGATATATCATGTGAACTGAAATAGAACATGATCATCGACAAGTAATCAAAAGCATATACTAGCTAGATTAAGTAAAGCAGATCAATCATATAACAAAAGAAAGCTCAAAATCTGATATATGATTATGCATGATATGAACACACACAAAAAGACTCAATAAAAAAGTAAAGAATAAAGAAAAAACTGACTCAAAGTATCCTAAAAAGGATACACAACTCCCAAATCCCCTCACAAATGCTCAAAAGTAGACTGATCTAGGGGTTTGGTAAAAATGCCACCCAACTGTTGATGGGTATCAACATAAATAAGATCAATGACCCCTTTCTCATATTGATCCCTCAAAAAATGAAAGCGCACATCAATATGTTTGGTTTTTGAATGAAGACATGTGTTTTTCCCTACACTAATTACACTAGTGCTATCACAAAACAAAGGAACTCTAGCAGGGAAGATAAACGCAAAATCCCGCAAAGTAGAAATCATCCAAACTAACTGTGAGCAGTAGCTAGCAGCAGCTACATACTCAGCCTCAGTAGTAGAAAGCGCAACTCCAGATTGTTTTGAGAAGACCAAGATACAAGTGAAGAACCAAGAAGCTGGCAAGTACCAGAAGTCGACTTGCGATCCAGCCGGCACCCACCGAAATCAGCGTCGGAAAACCAGATAAATCAAGAGACGATGAGATGCGCGTGGTGAAGACTGAAAACGCGCGCACACACACGGCAAACTGAATGTCCGGTCTCGTCGCAATCAAGTATAGCAGCGACCGATCATCCCTCGATACTCTCTCTCATTGACCTTGACGTCGTTCTCATCCTTGTACAGGCCGCTAGATGTACCCATTGGGGTCATCTGAGGCTTCAGCTCTCCACCAAAGTCAAATTTCTTCAGCATGTCCCGTGTGTACTTACCCTGGTGGATGAAAATGTCGTCCATGGTCTGCTTGATCTGGAGCCCTAAAAAGTACTTGAGTTCACCCATGAGACTAATCTAAAACTCGCTATGCATCTGCTCAGAAAACTTAGACACAAGCTCATTAGTAGAACCACCAAAAATAATATCATCCACGTAAATATGAGCAACCAATAAGTCTGAACTAGCTCTGAGCAAGAAAAGAGTTTTGTCCACAGAACCCATCACAAAACCGTTCCGCAACAAAAATTGCTTTAAGCGATCATAACAAGCCCTGGGGGCTTGCTTCAGACCGTATAAAGCCTTCTGCAACTTGAAAACATGTCGATGAAACTTAGGGTTCTCAAAACTAGGGGTCTGCTTAACATAGACCTCCTATATATACCCGTTCAGAAAAGCACTCTTGACATCCATTTGAAAAAGCTTAAAACCGTTAGAAGCAGCAAAGGCCAAAAGAATACGAATGGACTCAAGATGGGCAACAGGGGCGAAGGTCTCCTCAAAATAAATACTTTCTTTTTGACAAAAACCCTATGCCACTTGTCGAGCCTTGTTGCGCACCACAACCCCATCTTCACCTTGTTTGTTCTTAAACACCCACTTGGTGCCTATGATGTTGCATCCAGGTGGCATCTCAACTAGTGTCCAAACCCGATTGCGAACAAAATTTTCAATCTCTTCTTGCATGATGTTTATCCAATTAGAATTAGATATAGCATGAGAAACGTATCTGGGCTCAAAAGTAGCAACAAACACAGGCTCAACAAACATAGCAAGAGAACCAACTGAAGAATGTATGGATCTCTCAGTAAGATCACCGATGATGAGCTCTGTGGGGTGATCATGCTGAACTGCTAGGGATCCTAGGTGATCTGAAGTCACCTCACCGGAGTCAGCAACTGGCACCTCTGGACTCGGCTACGAGGTCATCTCACTGGAGTCAACAACTAGCACCTCTGGACTCAGCTGAGGAGGCTCGATCGAACTAGAAGGAGTGATCAGAGGTCCGTCCTCATCCTCAGTCGAAGTCTCAGAAGGTTTTGGGTCTGCAAGCTGTGCAGAGGGCCCACTGTAACACCCCAAATTTTCAAAGTAATAAAAATATTATTTAATTCAATTTCTTGAATTTATTAATTTGGGAAAATACCTTAATACCCTTCTATGCCATTTTGAACTACAACATGGAGTAAATAGCCAAACTAGGGGCTGAAACGTTTTGTGTATGATCCTAAGACCAAAATATATTTTTGGGAATTTTTATAAATTTTTACCAAGCTTGGAAGTAGCCCTAAAATTTTAATCTATTTCCTGGAATTATTTTTATTCAGAAATGTTTTAAAACAGTAACGGGCCCCTCCCCTCGCTTTCTCTCTTTCCCGACCGGCCCAGCCCACTCCCTCCCGCGCGTTCGGACTAACATCTGGGCCCCACTTGTCAGCAAGTCCTCCTCTCTTCGCGCGCACGCTCGATGCCTCGACCCCACCTGTTAGTCGCAACCTCACCCGCTCACGCTCGCTAGCCAGTGGCCCCCACCTGTCGGACCCATCATCAACCTCGCGCCGCCGCCCCCAAATTTCACTAGCCGACTTTAATCCCTCGGATCCGCTCGTCGTCAGCCCCCTCCCCTCCATTATTCGTCGGCATTGAATTCCCGGTATCGCGACGACCGTTTCCCCTGTTAATTCCACGCGTGATCGTCCCGTTATCGCCTGCATGCGGTGAAACCGCCTCGCTGGCGTGCACTCACGGTCTCCCCCAATTGCGCCCCCTGCCCCGCCGGTACCCCTATTTAAACCGCTGGCCTCCACCGCCTCTGACCCCCACACCCCCTCGCCGCGAGAACGAACAGAGCGCCCGCCATTCGCCTTTTAGCGCACACCTACTGTTGCGCCTCCGGCCACCGCTCGCCGTTGCCTCGGACCACCTCCGTCCACGCCCTCGCCTCCATCGTGACCGCAAGGACGACCCCGACCTCGGCCGCCCCTCTGTCGACAGCGAACCCCACCGGATCGCCGTCGCCGACAAGAAGCCGAACACCTTCGCCGCCTCCGCTCGTCGCCGGTCTCACCCCGTTGACCCTGGACCACCGCAAGGGTACCCTCTTTACGTTTTTAGTCCTAGCTAGACCAGATAGCCCTTGCCGTCGCCGGAATCGCTCACCGTCGCGTCGCTGGAGTCGGGGAAGAAAGGGTACTTTGCCCCCCGACACGCGCCGTGCCGGATTCAATCCCGGCCGTGCGATCCAGATCCAAAGCTGGTGATTAAATCATCTGTTCGGTTTAATCCACACCGTCGGATCTGAGTGAAGTGGTACGGTGCAATCTCGTGCGTTCGTTGGTATTTAAAACCCTCGTTCAATCTCCGCCATCCATCGCATACCGGTTCAACGTTTTAATCTCAGCCGTCCACGTCATTTTAACTCCCCCGCCTCGCCCGTGACCGCCCGATCGCGATCCAACAGTGGATCTTGATCTGGCGCACACGCACAGTGCGCGGGTGCACGGTGGACTTGGCTCACTGTTGACCGACGCCTGTTTTTGGTTTAATTTAATTTCCAGAAATGCTTTTAAACTTCAAAAATTCATATCTGGCTCATTTGAACTCTAAAAATTGTCATTTCAATTCCAGAAATTTTATAATTTTATTCTCTACACATTGATTCAATAAAAACAATATGTTACTTTAGACTTCTTCATGTTTATTTAAATAGGTATTCAAATGCCATTAGGATAAAAATGTAAATTTAATTATTTAAATTTCAGTATGTCTTATATTTAATTATTTCCTGTTAATATGCTGAGACCACTAAGTTTTCTCTGAACCATTTATTCCAAATTAAATATAAAACTTAAAGTGAGGTTATTCACAATTAAAGACCCCTTATAAAAAGGACAATATCCCATTTAGTAAAATTTAAATATTTATAAAATAGATTTCAGAAACTTAAACAACTCGACTTTCTTTAAGATAAAACAAAATTAAACATATGTGCTTGTTGTGTGACTTTTGGATTGTTTAATTGAATGTCACGTTTACTTTATTTATAACGAGAAGACTACGACACCACCGAGGAGACGGAGTACTTTCCCGAAGTTCCTCCCTCCCCATTCGCTGAACAAGGCAAGTCACCAAACCAATCTTTTGAGCATATTGAACCCCTATTTTATTAAACTATCGCTAAAACACATAGGTTATACATGCATTAGTCAAATGAAACCCTTACAATATATTTATTTAGGATCCCCCGACCTTGATGTGCAACCCAAGCCATGCTCTCTAGCCTAAACTCCTTGTTACCTATGATAAATGTTATTAGCTAGTGTCCAATGTATTGACACGATTGCTATAGGATTAAAAATGAGTCGTAGCGATTGGTTCTACTATATGATCCCCGTTATTCTCATCTTTGGAATTCTATCGTTGTTGGATTTGTGGTTATGAGTGGATGCATGGTGGGTTCTAGGTGCAAGCTAGGGCATTGGTCGGTAGCACCCGGGGCACTATAAGGACCAGTCTGAGGGATCCGTTGCAATACACTTCCGTACTAACCGCAAGTTTAATGGGTAAGTCCTAACTAAGGTATGGAGTGTTCCAAACCGAGGCCACCATTTGGAGATGGGTCAAGCAGCACTTGCGGGTGGCTTGTACCAATGTGGCGCAAAAGGGGGTGCGACGTTAGCCGGGATGCGGCCCGGCACGCCGGCGAAACCTAGAGCGGGTGGTTATCGCTTGGAGCATTTCATGCTGAGGTTTTGGCACGAGTTCTTGTGGTATGGGTCATCTTGTTTGGGATGAGTGCGTGCCTTGTGGGTACAGTAGTACACCTCTGATCAGAGTCTTAAATCTTTTCGAAAAGCCGAGCCCACTGTCAAGGGCGGGTTGCGTGACATCCCACAGTTAGATTACTTTGAATATGTATGTGCATGATGGTTTGACATGTAAGGACTGTTGTGCGAGGAGGTAAAACGTACTCCTCGAGTTAGATGATGTTGTTGATGCTCATGTTTACTTTTCCGCATGGTTAAAATTTGACTACACTAAATGCAATAACTGAAAATGTACTTTTCCGCACTATTAGCCACTATCCTTCCTTGTTTATTATCCTGCATTATTACTTGCATTTGTGGTGGCTTGTTGAGTTCTTTTTGTACTCATACCCGTTGGACCCCACAGAGAATGTCTACTATGAGGATGGTATGGACTAGCGACCTAGTCAAGAAGAAAGATCTTGAAGAAGACGTTCGTCATGCAGTTTATTTTTATTATTTTAATTACACTCATATGTAATAATATGGTCTGCGTACCATGAATGTTTGTCGTATGTACGGCGTCGCATGATGAACCTCTTGTATTATTGTTTTTCTTATGAAATTCAATAATGTTCCGATTTCGGTAAATCAGGGCGCTACAAGATGGTATAAGAGCCGACTTGACTGTAGGAAGCCAAACAGACCCACCTAGCCATTAGCTGCAGAAAATTATTTCTCGAAAACATACTTTATAAACTTTCATGGTACGCAGACCCACCGACGCGATGTCTCCCTCACCGTCCACGGCTCCGGGGAGCATCTGCCGTCCTACACCACCGCGCTTGGAGGCCCGACGTTCAACGTTGCGTGCCAACGAGTCGCCCTACAGGCCCTTGTGGAGCTGAGGATGATCTACGATGATCGTCTTCAGAACCCATCTTTTCGGCTTGTGCCGAAGCGCACTCCCGGCGCCTACCGTAGTATCTACCTCAGAGTTCACTCCGTGCATGATCCGGTCATGGCCCGGCAGTCACGTCTTCTACAGGCTATGGACGACCTCCATACCAAGGCGGTGCTTGACGCCGATGAGCACCACGAGGTGGTTGAGTTTCTTCGTGAGGAGACGAAGAACTTGATCCAGCAGAACAGCGAGCAGCAGCGCAAGATCATGCAGCTGCAGAAGGACATCGCCGAGATGGTTCCTCTCCTTCCTAGGAAGAGGAAGCCCATCCGTGAGCCCGTCCCTCGCCCCAAGCGGATCCCACCTCACCCCTCCACCACCGGAACATCTACCGCCAGCGCCCCTGCACCACGCCCCGGTCTCGTCTCCGACCCCATCATCGAGAACTTTCTCGAACCCACCATCCCTCAGGAGCCACGTACCCGTGGTTCTGAGAGCACAGAGACCGCCTCCGGTGGCGATTAGACGTTAGGAGTCGCTATCTTAAATAAAACAAAATTTTGTATGTGGTGCTATCCACAGCGAGTGTGTTGTGGATAGCACCACATACAATTTTTACCATTTATATATATGCCTGTGCCTTATGAGGTATTTTTTATAGTATTATTGTTTCATCATCTTTTTGCCCTATAATGTCGTATATTCAGAAAATGGCCGACCACCAGAACACCGGCTCCAACAACGGAGAAGGAGGAAGCCGCGACGCACGCGAGGGTGTTGTACCCAACTGGGGTGCCACAGGCCCACGTCAGTCTGGGTCGCCCTCCGCCAACCACCCCACTTTGGCGGAGATGATGGCGAATCAGAACCATCTGATCACCGCCCTCCTCACCCAGATGCAGCACCAACAGACTCAGTTGGACCGTCTGCAGAATGGGGAAGTCGCCCCTCGCGCACCAGCACCCGCACCCGCACCCGCTCCCCAACTTTCAGAGTTTCTACGCGTGCGCCCGCCCATCTTCTCAAGCACCACCAACCCAATGGAGGCCGGAGATTGGCTCTGCACCATTGGGAAGAAGCTTGACCTCCTCCCCTACACCGACCGAGAGCGAGTGGCCTTCGCCACTCATCAGCTCCATGGTCCCGCCGCTGAATGGTGGGACAACTACCATGAGTCCCAGACGGAAGACCATGTGGTGACCTGGGCGGAGTTCACCATCGCCTTCTGTGCCGCCCACGTCCCCGTCGGTGTCGTCGCGGTGAAGCAGCAGGAGTTCCGCGACCTGCAGCAAGGCAGTCAGACTGTCATGGAGTACCTCCATGATTTCAACCACCTCGCCTGCTACGCACCGGAAGAAGTGCGCACCGACGCCCTCCGCCAGGCCAAGTTCCTTCGGGGACTTAAGGATGAGCTGTCCATCCAGCTCGTCGCCACCGACTACGCCGACTTCCAACGGCTAGTCAATAAAGCGCTCTTCCAAGAGACTGAGCAGAACAGGTTGGACCTCAAGAAGAGGAAGATGATCGCCTTCAAGCATCAGCAGGCGAACTCTCAGAGGCCCCGCTTTGTCCCTCTGCCACCAGCGCCCGCCTACTGTTGGAACGATTGCGT
The DNA here is from genome assembly GCA_019279435.1 of Zizania palustris. Classification (NCBI taxonomy): domain Eukaryota; kingdom Viridiplantae; phylum Streptophyta; class Magnoliopsida; order Poales; family Poaceae; genus Zizania; species Zizania palustris. The sequence goes on from JAAALK010000284.1 coordinate 42,853,795, forward strand.
TAGTTCCAGCAGGTTTTTCTGTGGTGGAGTGTGATGTGGATAATGAACCTCAATGGGTTCCCTCAGAGGGAGAAGGGGTTTATACTGGTTCGGGCCTCCCCTAGGGGATAATAACCCTACGTCCAGTTTGTAGTGGATTTGGCATGGTGTGCCTTCATGTGAAGAGGATAACCCCAGGGTTTCATGGCCCCCTCCAGCATGTCCCCATTACAAGGGCCTGGCCCTGCTTTTATAGGCACGCAGGCCTTAAGGAAAAGACCAAGATATCCTCCATGGGCCCTTAGGCTCATAGGGGTAGACAGGGAAAGGGGGCTGGCTACTTGTAGACGGGTACCAGGCAGCTTTACAGCTTTACAGACGTGTCAGGCTGCGCCAGCCTTTGACCAGCTAAACGACAAGCTAGGAGCGGAGGGGGCTTCGGAGTGCACCCGAGGGGGGGCTCCGAAGCGCTGCTCCGGCGGGTGGCCTCCGGTCTTGGCTCCGGAGGGTGGCCTTCGGAGGGTGGCCTCCGAACTGGACTCCGGAGGGCGGCCTCCGGGCTTGGCTTCCGGAGGGTGGCCTCCGAACTGGACTCCGGAGGGCGGCCTCCGGGCTTGGCTTCCGGAGGGTGGCCTCCGAACTGGACTCCGGAGGGCGGCCTCCGGGCTTGGCTTCCGGAGGGTGGCCTCCGAACAGGACTCCGGAGGGCGGCCTCCGGGCTTGGCTTCCGGATGGTGGCCTCCGAACTGGGCTCCGGAGGGCGGCCTCCGGGCTTGGCTTCCGGAGGATGGCCTCCGAACTGGGCTCAACTAAGGGCTTCGAGCCGGACCTCCTGGTTTGGGGGGCTTCGAAGCTACAGGCCTCGGGAAGCATCTTGGGACCTGGAAATAATACTCAAAGAAAACAGGCTCCGACAGAACCTGGCTCTGGGCCGAAGGCTGTCGGAGGCTGACGTCATTTGGCCCTTGTGTAAGGGAAATATATTCCCCCAACAGTAGCCCCTCGCGTGTAGGCCTTCGGAACGAAGGGGTGCACGCGTCCTTAGGACAAATGACCTGGAAACATAACTACAGAGAAAACATACCTTCGGCGCCTGGACCGAGGGCGGCCTCGACATCCGGGAGCAATAAATGTCCGCGCTTACCGTCAGAACGGCCTCGGGGCTCGGGGAGCCCGCACGGCTCCGCAACGGTCGAAAATGTTACCGTTACCTTGCTCTGGGCCGGTTCGCCTTTGCTGAGGGCCCATCTGGCGGTGGGTTCGGCCCACGACGGTTGGAATTCTTACCGCGCCTATAAATAGGGACTTACCGCGTGCGGCTTCGGCACACCTTCATTTGCTCTCTTCTTGTTGCCTTGCAAACCTCGCTCTGCTCCTCTTCTAGCTTCGCTCCGAGCCCCCCCCCCTTCGCTTAGCTTTAGCTCTTCGCGCCGAAGTCCCAGCGACATGCCGAAGAAGGCGGTGGCGAAGCCTCTTGCTTTGGGCTCGAGTTCGGGCTCCGCCCAGGTGCAGGCGGCGGCGGCTGCGGCGGCGAAGACTGCGCCCAGGCGGATGGGGCCGAGGGACCTTCGGACCCCCTCCGACAAGTTCGAGCAGACCCTGGAGATGAGGGCCTCGATCTCCACGGAGGAGTCGGTCCGGAGGGCCTGCGAAGGGAAGATTGCGGCGAAGATCCAGCTTCGGGTCCCGGAGAAGTCGGAGGCTGAGCCGAGGCCTCGCGCTGATGAGGTGGTGGTGTTCGAGGCCTTCTTCGAGGCCGGCCTCGGCCTGCCAGCGGTGGGGATGCTGAGCGAAGTCCTCAAGGCTTACAACCTCGAGCTTCCACAGCTTTCGCCCAACGCCGTGGCGAGGTTAGCCGTTTTTGAGTGGGCCATGAGGGCCGAGGACTGCGAGGGCCGCGCGGACGTCTTCGTCGCCCTCCATGATGCCAACTGCCAACCGAAGCCGCGGGAGGGGCCGGATCGCGTCAAGAGGGCGCTGGCCTTCGGCAGCGCTAATTTCCAACTTCGGAAGGAGTACCAAGACGCCTTCCCGGCGAGGGCCGTCAACAACAAGTGGCACTCGAGGTGGGACCAAGAGTGGTTCTATGCCTCCGTCGGAGCCAACTCCCCCCTTCGGAGCACCAACGCCCACATTCTGTACCGGCGCGAAGGGGTGGTGAAGACCAGCGAAGGCCTCCTTCAATCGAGGATCTCGCTGCTCCGAAGGGTGGCGGCGAAGATGAGCATGAGGGACCTCGCGGAGGAGTTCATTACCCTTCGGCTCAGCCCCCTCGCGCGCTCTTGGCCGGAGGGTCTCTTTAAAGCTTCGGGTCGAGGTGAACTCAGCGAGCTGGCCTTCGACCGCTTCTATAAGGCTTCGCGCTCCTCTTGCTTTTAATGCTTCGAATACTTTGCTCCTAACTCAACCTTTTCGTGTAGCCGACCTCGACGTGAGGACCCCGGAGGAGGCCATCGCGGCGGCGGACCGAGTCGTCGGGACTCCGACTCCCGAGGAGCAGAACCAGCGCCTCGCCCTGGTGGGGTCCTGGGAGCGCTGGAACAGAGTATGGAGCGCGCTCGACCTCGGAGGGCTCCCGGCTTTGCCGGACTTCGCCCACCAGGACACCTCGCCGGCCGGAGCCAAGAGGAAGAGGGGGGATGAGGACGAACCGGACGCCTCGGGGGAGGCTGCGGCGAAGCCCGCAGCTACTCCGGCCCTCAAGAAGACCGCGAAGCCCCCAGCGGTGAGGACCTCGGAGGCGGAGGCCGACGCGCGCACTCCTGCTGCCAAGGAGACCAAGGGTGCCCCGGAGGAATCGACTTCGGGCGCGGAGGTGGATGCGCCGGCTTCGCAGCGAGGGGGCTGGAGGACGCACTTAGCCCCTCCTGCCTTCCAAGAGATCTCTGACGATGGTAATGGACCCTTTTTTCTTCTTGCATGCCTCTCCTTAAAGTGCAGGTTTTAACTTGGCTTCCTGCAGAGGATGAAGACGACGCGAGGCCCCCTGCGGCGAAGCCAGCCGGCGAAGGCGGGTCGAAGTCCGCCGAGGCGGAGCCCGCGGAGGCTTCGAGCAGCAGCAGCAGCAGCAGCGAGTCGGAGTCTGGGAGCACTTCGCCTGACGGCGAAGGCGGCGGGGGCCGCGTGGACCCTCGAGGCGAAGAAGATGTCGACGTGGTGGGCTTGAGCCCCGCTTCGCCGAAGCCCGCGGAGGGGACTGTGGCCGTGATTCACCCTTTCAAGCCGAGGGGAGGTGTGACGATGGCGGCGATCCGCAGCTTCCGCGAGGCTTGTGCTTCTGCGGAGGAGGGGGACTTGGTGGCCCAGCTTAGCCACCAGGACCCCGCGGATCTCTTCGTCAGCTCGAACGAAGTCCTCCTGCGGGTGAGCGAAGCCCCTTGCAACTTCGAACTATATGTTAGCTTTTCATTGGTACTTATGACTTCTTCAACTTCTACAGGCCTTCGCACTGAACGCAGCCGCTTCGACTGCCGCCGACAGGCGGTTGGAGCGCCTCGCAGCGGAGAAGGAGGCCCTTCGCCGCGAGGTTTCAGAGGAAGCCGAGGGGCGGAAACGGGCCGAAGCTTCGGCTGCGGAGGCGAAGGAGGCGAAGGAGGCCTTGGCCTCGGAGACGGCTCGGCTTCGCGCGGAGCTCCAGGCTTCGAAGGATGCCGAGGCCCGACAGGCGAAGGAGATCGAAGAGCTCCATCAACGGGCTCAGGACCTCGAGAGCTTCGTCGTGGCCAACCTTGGCGAGGCCACCCAGAGCCTGACCGAGGTCCTTGAGAAAATAGGGACCGAGTGCCGGGCTCCGGAGTTTGGCGACCAAGACCCGATTGGGGACCGCGCCGATTATTTGAAGACGGCGGCTTCGATTGCGGACGAAGCGCTGACAGGCTTCGCTCTCATGGCCGGTCGCGTCGCCGGTCAAGGAGTGTTGCACATGCTCCACGCCGCGGGGTGTGACCACCTTTGGGCGGCAACCTCCGTGGCCCCCGTGGCCTTCGGGGGTCCGCACTTGGTGACGCCTCCGGGCGAAGTCCGCGGGGCCTGGCGGCGACTGCAGGATCCCTGGAAGGAGCAAGGCTGCGAGGCAGTCCTTGACCTTATGAAGGCCCTCCGACAACGCCGGTTCAAGGGGCCCACTGACCCGGACAAGCCTTCGACCTCGACGCCTCCGCCTCCGAAGGTGTAGATCTCCTTAGGCTTCCTTGTAATACCTAGCTGTAGGCTTGTAAAGACTTATCAGTTTATTAATATGAATGCGGGGGTTTTTTATACCTGCCCAGGCTCAGCCTTCGAGCGTAGACCTCGAAGTCCTCGAGGACTCTGAAGAGCTTCAACAGCTGTGGGCGATCCTCGAAGTAGCTAGGTCCGAAGGCCCCCCTCGGTTTAAGCTGCCGAGGGGCCTCGGGGCGAAGCCATCTCCGAAATAGCTCAGGATTTGCTAGCCGCTGTGAAGACGGAGCCCCTTCAAGGTTCTTTACCTTTGCCTCCGCGAGCGGCCTTAGCGAGCGACGAAGCCCTAGATTTTTCTGCCTTCGATACGGCACCGCCTGCTTCGCGAACTTGGAGCGACCTGCAAAACAGAAGCCGAAGCCTGCGGGCTTCGGAGCCTGGACGAGCCGGTCGAGGGAGAGCGGGCTCCGATGAGGCAACATCCAGCCGAGGGGGCCCCCGCCGAAGGAGAGGCAAGCGAGGGACGGGGCCTCGCACTCGGTTCTTCTTAGGCTTAGATACAGATTACTCGTAGTTTTGTCTTCGAAGTATATTTGTAACATACTTCTCAATTCTCTTAATGAACGGAGTTTATTATACTTGCATACTTCGTTTGTATGCTTCGCATTGTTTGGCTTTGAACGCTTAGCTTGTCACGCTCGTACTGTACATTACATTCGCACACCTCGCATATATGCTTCCCCCCTTTGCACGTGGCAGTTAGGGACTTAGCCGTTGCTGGTACGGGCAAAAAATAAAAGATGCGAAGGGTGCGCCTTTTGGCGGCTTGATGCATGAAATTTATTCAAGCGAAGGCCCCTTTGGGCTTCGAATGCTTTAATTGGGTGCGAAGCAATGCTTCGGCTGCTGAAATTCACTGAGCGGAGCCCTCTTTTGGGCTCCGTACGCGCTAACTTGGTGCGGAGCAGGGCTCTGGCATAACCAAGTTTAGCGAGGCATGCTTCGGCACGCTAGGATTTGGATGTTGTGCATGAGCGAGGCTCTGGAACGCACTTAGATTTTAGCGAAATAAGACTTCGAGACGCTCGGGCGTATATTATATTAACACGCGAAGCAAGGCTTCGGAGCGTGCTTGGGTAACGAAGCTGGGCTTCGGAGCTTGGTCCTGTAATGAGAAGGATAATTGGTGTGGATTCACCGAACCTGTGATAGTGTGAGCCACCTTCGACTCTGAGCCACCTTCGGCTCTGGGTCCCTTCGACCCTGGGATGCTTCGGGTGCGGAACCCGGAATCCCTGGGATGCTTCGGGCGCGGAGCCCGGAATCCCCGGACGCGTCGGGCCAATGGCCCGGAGTCCTTTGTTACTGCTACGGGCCCCTAGGCGCTGTGTAGCCTTCGGAGGGATGCTCCGGATTTTATAAAGTGAAGCAAGGCTTTGGTTTTAAATGAGGCGAAGCGTGGCTTCGGGTTTAAATAAAGAGAAGCATGGCTTCGGTTTTTGGACAAGGCGAAGCATGGCTTCGATTTTTAAACAAGGCGAAGCATGGCTTCGGGTTTACATAAGGCGAAGCATGGCTTTGGTTTTTTTTTTTTGAACAAGGCGAAGCATGGCTTCGGTTTTAAATAAAGCGAGGCATAGCTTTGGGTGGTACTTACCTTTGAAACGCGGAGCGGAGCCCCTTGCCGGAGAGCGGACTCCGGTATGCGAAGGATGGAGGAAGGCGAAGGTGGCCTTCGGCCTGCACCCGAAGCCCCTTGTCGGGGGATGCGTGAAGCGAGAAAGCCTCGGTGCTCCCCCCTCGGGCGCACTTCGGGTTGCAGGCAGTGGTAGAGAACTTAGCTTTTAGGACTAAGTTCCCCACGGACGGCGCCAACTGTTGGAACGATTGCGTTAGTTCCAGCAGGTTTTTCTGTGGTGGAGTGTGATGTGGATAATGAACCTCAATGGGTTCCCTCAGAGGGAGAAGGGGTTTATACTGGTTCGGGCCTCCCCTAGGGGATAATAACCCTACGTCCAGTTTGTAGTGGATTTGGCATGGTGTGCCTTCATGTGAAGAGGATAACCCCAGGGTTTCATGGCCCCCTCCAGCATGTCCCCATTACAAGGGCCTGGCCCTGCTTTTATAGGCACGCAGGCCTTAAGGAAAAGACCAAGATATCCTCCATGGGCCCTTAGGCTCATAGGGGTAGACAGGGAAAGGGGGCTGGCTACTTGTAGACGGGTACCAGGCAGCTTTACAGCTTTACAGACGTGTCAGGCTGCGCCAGCCTTTGACCAGCTAAACGACAAGCTAGGAGCGGAGGGGGCTTCGGAGTGCACCCGAGGGGGGGCTCCGAAGCGCTGCTCCGGCGGGTGGCCTCCGGTCTTGGCTCCGGAGGGTGGCCTTCGGAGGGTGGCCTCCGAACTGGACTCCGGAGGGCGGCCTCCGGGCTTGGCTTCCGGAGGGTGGCCTCCGAACTGGACTCCGGAGGGCGGCCTCCGGGCTTGGCTTCCGGAGGGTGGCCTCCGAACTGGACTCCGGAGGGCAGCCTCCGGGCTTGGCTTCCGGAGGGTGGCCTCCGAACAGGACTCCGGAGGGCGGCCTCCGGGCTTGGCTTCCGGATGGTGGCCTCCGAACTGGGCTCCGGAGGGCGGCCTCCGGGCTTGGCTTCCGGAGGATGGCCTCCGAACTGGGCTCAACTAAGGGCTTCGAGCCGGACCTCCTGGTTTGGGGGGCTTCGAAGCTACAGGCCTCGGGAAGCATCTTGGGACCTGGAAATAATACTCAAAGAAAACAGGCTCCGACAGAACCTGGCTCTGGGCCGAAGGCTGTCGGAGGCTGACGTCATTTGGCCCTTGTGTAAGGGAAATATATTCCCCCAACACCTACCATCCTCGGCCCGCCTACAGGCCACCTCACGCCACCGGTGGATCCAACGCCGGGCATCCTCGCCCCGCTCCACCCGCTCCGGCCGCTCAGCCGACGTCAGCCGCCAAGGCCCCGATCTTGAAGGATCGCCAAGGGAGGTCGGTCGTCTGCTTCAACTGCCGCAAGGAAGGGCACTATTCGCACCAGTGTCCTCACCCCAAGCAGCCCCAAGGCGCGGCACCCAACCAGGCGGTACGTGCCTGCGTCAACCACATCAACGCGGAGGAAGCTCAGGAGGCTCCTGAAGTCGTGCTCGGTACATTCATTGTGAATTCCGTACCAGCCGTAATATTATTTGACTCTGGAGCAACACACTCCTTCGTCTCAGAAGATTTTGTGAAAATCAACGAACTGGACGTACTCCCTCTATCCGTCACCATGGTGATTGCCACTCCAGGCAATACAACCTTAACCTGCTCATATAGCCCTAAGGTTCAGATAGAGATCCAAGGAGTATTATTCCGGGCCGAGCCAGTCCTCATAAATGCACCGGACTCGACCTCATCCTAGGGATGGATTGGTTGATGAAGCACAAGGGAGTGATCGACTGTGCCAACAAGTCCGTCACAGTGGTCAACCCTGAAGGCGCAACCGTCACCTTTCGGATGGCCAGTCGCAAAACACTCGAAGCGTCCCTCCACTTGCTAACCCTTGAAGAAGTACCCATAGTCAAGGAGTTTATGGACGTCTTCCCAGAGGACCTACCAGGAATGCCACCCAAGCGAGACATCGAATTCAGAATCGAACTTTTCCCCGGGACCACTCCAATCTCCAAGCGTCCATACCGGATGGCCGCTAATTAACTAGCTGAAGTCAAGAGCAACATTGAGGACCTAGAGCAGAAAGGGTACATTCGACCGAGTACCTCACCCTGGGGTGCACCGGTCATCTTTGCCATGAAGAAAGACAAGACCAAGAGGATGTGCGTGGACTATAGAGCCCTGAACGATGTAACCATCAAGAACAAGTACCCATTGCCTCGGATCAATGACCTGTTCGATTAACTGAAGGGATCCTCGGTGTTTTCCAAGATTGACCTCAGGTCAGGTTATCACCAATTGAGGATTAGAGAAGAGGACATACCCAAGACTGCCTTCACCTCCCGCTATGGACTCTAAGAGTACACAGTGATGTCGTTCGGCCTTCTTCATGAACATGATGAACAATGTATTCATGGAGTTCTTGGATAAGTTCATCATGGTATTCATCGACGATAACCTCGTTACTCCAAGAACAAGGAAGAGCACGAGACTCACCTCCGTCTGACCCTCGGAAAGCTAAGGGAGCAGCAACTGTATGCCAATACAGCAAATGCGAATTTTGGTCGTCTGAGGTGAAGTTCCTCGGCCATGTCATATCTACCGGAGGAATAGCAGTGGACCCAACCACCGTTGAAGCAGTGACCAACTGGCTGCAGCCCACGACCGTGACCAAGATCCGGAGTTTTCTCGGATTGGCCGGATACTACCGCCGGTTCATCGAGAATTTTTCGAAGATCGCCAAGCCTATGACCAGACTGTTGCAGAAAGAAATAAAGTTTGAATGGACCCCCGACTGCGAAGAAAGCTTCCAGACTCTCAAGAAGAAGCTCGTGTCAGCTCCTATTCTGACCTTGCCATACATCCGGAAGGACTTCCACATCTACTGTGATGCCTCTTGTCAAGGATTGGGATGCGCCTTAATGCAAGAAGGGAAGGTGATATCCTACGCCTCCCGACAACTAAGGCCGCATGAGCTGAACTACCCAACCCACGACCTAGAATTAGCAGCCGTGGTTCATGCCTTGAAGATATGGAGACATTACCTTGTGGGGAATCAGTGTGAGGTCTTCACCGACCACAAGAGCCTCAAGTACATATTCACCCAACCAGATCTGAATCTCAGGCAAAGGAGATGGTTGGAACTAATCAAGGATTACGACTTGGGCATCCATTATCATCCAGGCAAGGCCAATGTGGTGGCAGACGCCCTTAGTCGAAAAGGGTACTGCAACGCCATCATGATTCAGGACCAAGCTCCTTTACTTTACAAGGAGATGGAAAGGCTAAATCTAGGGATCACCACCCGAGCGTACCTCGCTGCCTTGGAGTCTCGACCTATCTTGATAGATCAGATCCGAGAAAAGCAAAAGGAAGACCCGGACATCTTGGAGATCCAACAGAACATGCGGAAGGGTAAAGCCCCCAGATTCTCCAAGGACGAGCATGGTACCGTCTGGTTCGGAAACCGGATATGTGTACCCGACCAACCTGAGTTGAAGACCCTCATCCTTCAAGAAGCCCACGATACTCTATACTCCATTCATCCTGGGAGTACAAAGATGTATCAAGACCTAAAGGAAAAATATTGGTGGGTCAGCATGAAGAGAGAAATAGATGAGTATGTGGCCAAGTGCGACACATGCCGGCAAGTCAAGGCAGAGCATTAGAGACCTGTCGGACTTCTTCAACCCCTCAAAGTCCCTGAATGGAAGTGGGAAGAGATAGAAATGTACTTCATCACGGGACTGCCCAGGACCCAAGCTGGTCATGACTCTATCTGGGTGATTGTTGACCGACTCACCAAGGTAGCTCACTTCATCCCGGTCAAGACAACTTACACTGTCGCCAAACTGGCCGAGTTGTATATGACCCGGATCGTGTGCCTTCACGGAGTTCCTAAGAAGATTGTATCTGACCGCGGGAGTCAGTTTAACTCCAAGTTTTGGAAGAACCTTCAAGAGGAACTTGGCACCCGACTGAACTTTAGCACCGCCTATCATCCATAGACTTACGGTCAAACCGAAAGTGTCAACCAGATATTGGAAGATATGCTTAGAGCTTGTGCTCTAGACTTTGGCGGAATGTGGGACAAGAACTTACCCTATGCAGAGTTCTCCTACAACAATAGCTATCAGGCCAGCCTGCAAATGTCCCCGTTTGAAGCACTCTATGGACGTAAGTGCAGAACGCCATTGCTTTGGGATCAAACAGGAGCATCGCAACTGTTTGGGATAGATATATTGAGAGAAGCTGAAGAGAAGGTCAAGATCATAAGGGACCGGTTAAAGACAGCCCAATCCCGACAGAAGAGCTACGCCGATAACCGTCGAAGAGACCTATCCTTTGAGGAGGGCGATTATGTCTATCTCCGAGTCACTCCCCGCCGAGGCACTCAAAGGTTCAACATGAAAGGCAAGCTAGCACCCCGCTACGTCGGACCTTTTCAGATCCTCCGACGGCAAGGAGAAGTGGCATATCAACTTGAACTGCCTCCATCATTGGCAGGAGTTCACGATGTGTTCCATGTCTCTCAGCTGAAGAAGTGCCTCCGTGTACCCACCGAGCAAGCCAACCTCCAGCAGCTCAACGTCCAAGAAGACCTGACTTACATCGAGAAACCCATCAAGATCTTGGAAACCAAAGAAAGAGTAACCAGGAGTCGTGTAGTTCGCTTCTGTAAGGTTCAGTGGGACAACCACCCCGCCGAAGAAGCTACTTGGGAAAAAGAAGACGAATTGAAAGCCCAATACCCCGAGTTATTCGAGTAACGTTCCAATCTCGAGGACGAGATTCTTTGTAAGGGGGATAGGTTTGTAACACCCCAAATTTTCAAAGTAATAAAAATATTATTTAATTCAATTTCTTGAATTTATTAATTTGGGAAAATACCTTAATACCCTTCTATGCCATTTTGAACTACAACATAGAGTAAATAGCCAAACCAGGGGCTGAAACTTTTTGTGTATGATCCTAAGACCAAAATATATTTTTGGGAATTTTTATAAATTTTTACCAAGCTTGGAAGTAGCCCTAAAATTTTAATCTATTTCCTGGAATTATTTTTATTCAGAAATGTTTTAAAACAGTAACGGGCCCCTCCCCTCGCTTTCTCTCTCTCCCGACCAGCCCAGCCCACTCCCTCCCGCGCGCTCGGACTGACATCTGGGCCCCGTTTGTCAGCGAGCCCTCCTCTCTTCGCACGCGCGCCCGACGCCTCGACCCCACACGTCAGTCACCCCCTCACCCGCTCACGCTCGCTGGCTAGTGGCCCCCACCTGTCGGACCCATCGTCAACCTCGCGCCGCCGCCCCCAAATTTCGCCGGCTGACTTTAATCCCTCGGATTCGCTCGTCGCCGTACCCCTCCCCTCCATTATTCGCCGGCATTGAATTCCCGGTATCGCGACGACCGTTTCCCCTCTTAATTCCACGCGTGATCGTCCCGTTATCGCCTGCATGCGGTGAAACCGCCTCGCCGGCATTCACTCATGGTCTCCCCGATTACGCCCCCCTGCCCCACCGGTACCCCTATTAAACCGCTGGCCTCCACCGCGTCTGACCCCCACGCCCCTCGCCGCGAGAACGAACAGAGCCCCCGCCATTCGCCTTTTAGCGCACACCTACTGTTGCGCCTCCGGCCATCGCTCGCCGTCGCCTCGGACCACCTCCGTCCACGCCCTCGCCTCCATCGTGACCGCAAGGATGACCCCGACCTCAGCCGCCCCTCCATCGACATCGAACCCCATCGGATCGCCGTCGCCGACAAGAAGCCGAACACCTTCGCTGCCTCCGCTCGTCGCCGGTCTCAACCCGTCGACCCCAGGACCACCGCAAGGTTACCCTCTTGTTCCCCTCGATACCCTCTTTACAGTTTTAGTCCTAGCTAGACCAGATAGCCCTCGCCAGTCGCCGGAATCGCTCACCGTCGCGTCGCCGGAGTCGAGGAAGAAGGGGTACTTTGCCCCCCGACACGCATCGTCCGGATTCAATCCCGGCCGTGCGATCCAGATCCAACGCCGGTGATTAAATCATCTGCTTCGGTTTAATCCACGCCGTCGGATCTGAGTGAAGCGTTACGGTGCGATCTCGTGCAGTTCGTTGGTATTTAAAACCCTCGTTAATCTCCGCCATCCATCGCATACCGGTTCAACGTTTTAATCTCAGCCGTCCACGTCATTTTAACTCCCCCGCCTCGCCCGTGACCGCCTGATCAGCGATCCAACGGTGGATCTTGATCCGGCGCACGCGCACAGTGCGCGGGTGCACGGTGGACTCGGCTCACCGTGGACCGACGCCTAGTTTTTGGTTTAATTTAATTTCCAGAAATGCTTTTAAACTTCAAAAATTCATATCTGGCTCATTTGAACTCTAAAAATTGTCATTTCAATTCCAGAAATTTTATAATTTTATTCTCTACACATTGATTCAATAAAAACAATATGTTACTTTAGACTTCTTCATGTTTATTTAAATAGGTATTCAAATGCCATTAGGATAAAAATGTAAATTTAATTATTTAAATTTCAGTAAGTCTTATATTTAATTATTTCCTGTTAATATGCTGAGACCACTAAGTTTTCTCTGAACCATTTATTCCAAATTAAATATAAAACTTAAAGTGAGGTTACTCACAATTAAAGACCCCTTATAAAAAGGACAATATCCCATTTAGTAAAATTTAAATATTTATAAAATATATTTCAGAAACTTAAACAACTCGACTTTCTTTAAGATAAAACCAAATTAAACATATGTGCTTGTTGTGTGACTTTTGGATTGTTTAATTGAATGTCACGTTTACTTTATTTATAACGAGAAGACTACGACACCACCGAGGAGCCGGAGTACTTTCCCGAAGTTCCTCCCTCCCCATTCGCTGAACAAGGCAAGTCACCAAACCAATCTTTTGAGCATATTGAACCCCTAGTTTTATTAAACTATCGCTAAAACACATAGGTTATACATGCATTAGTCAAATGAAACCCTTACAATATATTTATTTAGGATCCCCCGACCTTGATGTGCAACCCAAGCCATGCTCTCTAGCCTAAACTCCTTGTCACCATATGATAAATGTTATTAGCTAGTGTCCAATGTATTGACACGATTGCTATAGGATTAAAAATGAGTCGTAGCGATTGGTTCTACTATATGATCCCCGTTATTCTCATCTTTGGAATTCTGTCGGTGTTGGAGTTGTGGTTATGAGTGGATGCATGGTGGGTTCCGGGTGCAAGCTAGATCATTGGTCGGTAGCACCCGGGGCACTATAAGGACCGGTCTTAGGGATCCGTTGCAATACACTTCCGTACTAACCACAAGACAATGGGTAAGTCCTAACTAAGGTATGGAGTGTTCCAAACCGAGGCCACCATTTGGAGATGGGTCAAGGAGCACCTGCGGGTGGCTTGTACCAATGTAGCGCAAAAGGGGGTGCGACATTAGCAGGGATGCAACCCGGCGCGCCGGCGAAACCTAGAGCGGGTGGTTATCGCTAGGAGAATTTCATACTGAGGTTTTGGCACGAGTTCCCATGGTATGGGTCATCTTGTTTGGGATGAGTGCGTGCCTTGTGGGTACAGTAGTACACCTCTGATCAGAGTCTTAAATCTTTTCGAAAAGCCGAGCCCACGGTCAAGGGCGGGTTGCGTGGCATCCCACAGTTAGATTACTTTGAATATGTATGTGCATGATGGTTTGACATGTAAGGACTGTTCTGCGAGGAGGTAAAACGTACTCCTCGAGTTAGATGATGTTGTTGATGCTAATGTTTACTTTTCCGCATGATTAAAATTTGACTACACTAAATGCAATAACTGAAAATGTACTTTTCCGCACTGTTAGCCACTATCCTTCCTTGTTTATTATCCTGCATTATTACTTGCATTTGCGGTGGCTTGTTGAGTACTTTTTGTACTCATACCCGTTGGACCCCACAGAGGATGTCTACTATGAGGATGGTCTGGAGTAGCGACCCAGTCAAGAAGAAAGATCCTGAAGAAGACGTTCGTCATGCAGTTTATTTTTATTATTTTAATTACACTCATATGTAATAATATGGTCTGCGTACCATGAATGTTTGTCGTATGTACGGCGTCGCATGATGAACCTCTTGTATTATTGTTTTTCTTATGAAATTCAATAATGTTCCGATTTCGGTAAATCGGGGCGCTACACCCACCCTCATGAACATTAGGAGTGTCATCATCTTCCTCGAAGATGGACTCTCGAAGCTCATCATCTCTAGAAAGCTCAAATGAAGGAGTCAGCGAAGGCATGGACTCATCAAAAGAAACCTCACAAGTCTCGACAAGCAACTGAGAGTCTAGGTTCCAAACACGAAAGCCTCGAGAATGCAAAGCATAACCAAGAAAGACTCCATCCCAGCAACGAGACTCAAACTTGTCCAAATGCCCTCCCTTCTTGAGCACAAAGCACTTGCATCCAAATGCTCACAAGTGACTCACCTTGGGCTGTCTGCCAAACCGCAACTCATATGACGTCTTACCTAAGTAAGCTCTAAGAAAGATGTGGTTGGCTAGATAGCAAGCTGTGTTCATGGCTTCAGCCCAAAAGTGCCTAGGAGTCCTATGCTCATCGAGCATTGTCCTGGCCATCTCGACTAGCGTGCGGTTCTTTCTCTCCACAACATCGTTCTGTGTGGGAGTGTAAGGGGAAGAGAACTGATGATCAAGACCCTGATCACTACAGAAGCTGACGAACTGAGAGTTCTTAAACTCAGAGCCGTTGTCCAAATGAATTGCTCGCATCCAGCCATTGTTCTCGTTCTTCAGCTTCAAAATCAGGTCGTGAACATACTGAAAAGCCTCATCCTTAGACTCTAGAAAGTAAACCCACGAGAATCGAGAAAAATCGTCAACTGTCACAAGGGCAAACCACTTCCCACCTACTGAGCGTACTCCAGCTGGACCAACTGTATCCATGTGTAGCAGCTCTCCCGGGTACGAAGTCCTCACCTAAGTCACAAGTGCGTGAGAAGCGGCAACCATTTTCCCATGACGATATGGATGGCAAACTAGATCCTTCTCCATCTTAAGCTTGGGCAATCCTCGGATAAGGTCCATAGAACTCAATGTGACAAGCAGATCAAAGCTCAAATGGCCTAACCTCCTATGCCACTTCCAGAGATCAGAGGAAGATCCAGCAACCAGACATCGAGAAGGCCAGAAGAACTAGAGAAATCAATACGAAAAACCTTACTGAAGGGTGAGATACGACAAACTAAAGATCCTATAGAATCAACAACAAATGACATGCCCTTCTTAAAGCGAACCTCTAAACCATCCTCAAGAAGTTGCGAAACAGAAATTAAATTAAAATTTAAGTTTCCAACCAAAGCAACATTCTTCAAAGAGAAATAATCAGAAATGTGAATCGACCCAATACCTTGTACCTTCCCTTGACCACTATTCCCGAAAGTGATGTATTCCTTGGAGCTCGGGGGAGAGAGGCTGGAGAACCATCTGCGGTGTCCATCATATGGCGAGAACATCCTAAATCCATGATCCACATGTCCTCCAGTCCTCGATCCTGCAAGATCAATGGTCATGAGTGGGAGCAAACGGTCGGACGCTAGGTTTAGAAAAAGAGCTAAACCAGTGTTGAGCGATCTGCTCGTAAGTAGGAAAGTAGAAGGAATCATATGAGTTTAGACCAAAACATGGTTCAAAGCGCGGTCCTCTGTTCTGCCTAAAATCACGGCCACGAGGTCCAAAACCATATCTATAATGATCTGGAGCTCTGCCGGAATGAAAACCATCCTCCAGAGCATGGTCATAAAAACCGTCTCCTCTACCACCACCTACACGACGTGCCCTGGCCTCTAGCCTCTCTCTACATCGAGGAACTCTCTGTCTACCACCCTACTGGTAGAACTGCTCCTGCCCACCTCGAGCTCTCTCTGCTCTCTCAACCCACTTCCTCCTGAAGCAAAACTCCATAAGATGACCGTCTCTCTGACAAAACTCACAGTGATAGGTAGACTTCTTGGGATGTGGTTAAGGCTTGGGATTCTTAGGCTTGGTGGTGGTGGGTGTAGAATCTTTGGTGCGAGAGGGTACAGGTAAAGAATCAAAAGAAGTGTGGAGAGGTTTAGGCTTTGGGATCCAGATTTGCTTCTTGGGTGGAGCTTTAGGTTGTTCTTGAAACACTCCATCCTTGGGCTGACTATCCTTAAAAGACTCAGTGGAGTGAGTCTTTGGATATCTCTGCTCTGGAGTCATCTTGCTCCACTCCACTGCACGACTAATGGCACTCTCAAAATCAGCCTTGGTATAGGTGTAACCTACCCCAAACCCATCCTGCCTCGTGGACTACTGGATCATCATGCCGAGCTGTGGCTCTTCGGCACTAATCCAACTCAGGATCTGACGGAGGTAAAAGTGCTCATTCTGCACATCAGCTAGCTCCTCTCTCAAGGAAGCTACCACCTCCACCTGAGACAAGCAGATCTCACACTCTCTATCAACTTCAACAAACTTCTCAGCTTTTAGCTTGATCAGCTCCAATCTCAGGGACAAGTAGTTCTCACAAACAGTGGGTGGAACTGACACGGTCTCAAGCTCTAGCTTAGTCTGCTCCAACTCAGCTCTCACTCTAGCTAACTCGCCCAACTGACCATCACTCTTGGCTCTCAGTTCAGCTATACTAGCTAAATGGGATGGATAGTCTACACATGGCACGACAACAGTGGCATTAGCATTTTTTAGCTCCAGCTGAGCGCTTTCAAGCTCAGTGGCCATAGCATCTCTCTCATCTACTCTCTTTGTGTACCTAGACTTCAGAGTCGTCAGGTCACACAATAACACCTCACAGTTAGGGCATTCACTACTACCACCGAAGCAATGGGAAGAATGCAGACTCTCAATCTTGCCATTTTCCATGGCAAGCTCACTCTCAAGATCATCTATCCTCTTTTTAGCCCCTCTAAGCAGTTTCTCCCGATACTTCAACTCCTGATGGTTCTATTATAATAAATTAACAACTTCTTGTTCATAGGATGATACCTTTTCATCGTCATCATCGTCGGAGTTGTCGGAGGAGCCCTTTTCTTCCTTATTCCCAAGAGCCATTGAATATAAGCTCTTGTGGGGTCTTCGGCTGTGACACGAGCGACTCTTCGGATTGTCCCTAAAAGCCATGAAGCAGAGTCCCGCCGGATTGTCCCTATCCTTCCCCTTCTTGATCATGAACTCTTCATCACTTGAACTTGAAGACGAGGAGGAAGACGAAGATCTCTTGGAGTAGCTTTTCTCCATCTCGGCGAAGAAGGCCTTGTCTCACTTCTTGTTCTCATGCCTGTAGTCCTTCAGAGCCTTTCAAAAGAATCTTGTCTTGGGCTTGCCCTTTGTGAAAGTAGAGTTGTTGTGCTTGTCGGAGTCGTAGGAGTTACCGTCGGTTCCCTTCTTGTAGCTCTTCCGCTTGGGGCAGTCAGCGATGAAATGACCTAGATCACCACACTCAAAGCATCTGGATTTTGTGGCGTGTCTTTTAAGCATTCGTTTATCATAGACACGTCACACTCGGTTGTTAAACAAACACAGATCATCATCTCCTAGCGAATCAAGCTTATCCTCGGAGATAGACATCAAAGAAAAAGCAGTACAACTCAAGGCAGTAGGATCAGCAGATGGTGTCGCAAGGGCCAGAGTCTTTGAGCCAGAACCAGTGAGATTTGATCTCAACTGGATATCAACCTCTGAGGCCTTGAGCTTACTAAAATGTTCTGCGATAGTCAAGGTATCATAGGAAATGCTCTCAACAATAGAAGAAACCTTGATCTCCCAGATCTTAGGGTCCAAGGTATGAAGAACCTTGAGCGCCTGTTCATGATCTGAGACCAGCTGATCACGATCGGCCTTGTTGGCCCAAAGCTTATTAACGATTGTTTGAAAATGACCAAACAAAGCCTCAACAGTCTCACCCTGCTTGTGTGAGAAATTTTCATACTCACACTGGTAGGTCTGATAGAGCCTAGCCTTGACCTGAGATGTCCCCTCATGGTGTGCCTAGAGGGTAGCCCAGATCTCTCGAGCAGTGTCGAGATGGCTAACACGCTCAAACTCACTAGGACCTAGACCAGAGAATAAAATGTTCACCGCTTTGCTATTGTTTTGATGCTGGGCGATTATATCAAGAGAATCACGCTCAACAATAGGAAGTATAGTAAATGTAGGGTGAGCACAAATATCCCAAATGTCCAAACTCTGGCTCATAAGATAGGCCCGCATGTGAGTCTTCCAATAAGTATAGCCAAAAGTTTCAAGGGACGAGATTTTACAAGAGGAAGCCATGATCACTACCTAGGTTTAGAACCGGTTAAGGTATGGAAAAACCCTAACCTCGCTCTGATACCACTTGTATGACCGAAAGTAGCGACCAAAGGGGGGGGTGAATGGGCGCCTAAAAATTCTCACGGGTTAAAGACCTAATCTCAATACCCAACACACCTCAACAGACAAATAACGCTAGCAAAGCAGATCACAGGAACTAAAAATTGTCTAACCTAAAAATGACCGGTGTCCTAAATAAAATTATATTTAAAAAATAAAATAAACTAAATAAAATAACTGCAATGAATAAAAATGGGTACTAGAAATATTTAATGGCGTAGGCAAAATACCTAAATAAATCAATAATAATTTGGATTGCAGTCTAAAAATACAATACTAATCAACCGAATAAAACATGGGTCATCCATAAATTAATTGAGAAATAAGATTAAAATATTGCATGTAAATCTTGAATAAAAATATTACTACAACTAATAATTTTTTATTTTTATATGAGCAGATTAAAATTATTTAAATAAAAATATCAGAGTACTAATAAAATATAGCAGATAAAAGAAATAGCTACTAAATAACTAACAGATATGTATTTTAATTAAAGATAGATAATTATGGAATTAATTGATCTAACTAAGAAATAGGAGATCAAAAACTTACCTGCATCGAAGTGCACGACATGAACGGTACAAGGAAAACGTCGGTGGGTCCCAAGGGAAATCGCCGTGCGCGCGTCCTGGCGTCTCCGGCTCTCCGCCATGCAATGCTGTGGTCGCCGCTCCGCTGGTCCCAATGTGATCGTGGGCCCCACGGTAATTTTTTGCCGACGCAAATCGTCTTCTCACCCTACCGCCCTTGCAAAAATCTCCGTGCCAAGACAGCTAACGCCCCTTGCCTAGGCCGTAGGTGCCTAGGGCTAGCAGTCGCATGTAGCTATGCTACTCTGCATGGCTGCTGCACGCCTTAGCTGCTGCTGCGCTCCTCTGCTAGCGCACGCTGCACGCGCTTTTTTTGCTGCTGCCGTGGAAGACTACGCCGGCTGAAAACTGCTCATTGCACGCAAGCGCTGCAACACAGAGCTCTGCTGGTAATGTGAAGTGCGCGATGAAAAATATTGATGAAAATCACGACGATGCAGATCGAAGACGGAGAAAAAAATAGTAGATGAAAATTGACGATGGACTGTAAATTAATCTCGGGAAAATAACAGTCAGCCCTAACCCTAGGGGGTTGGGGCCTATTTATATTCAGCCCACTAATACAGGAAAAGACTAATTTACCCCTAGGGTAAATTACACTGACTCTAAAATAAAATTTGAAATTACTAAAATACCCTTAGAAAATTCAACTAACTCGAATAACAAATATTTTGGACTTAGATACTGAATATTAATATCCTAAATAAAAATAATCATTAGTTGACAATTTTGCGTCGAAACTGACAAAGCGTCCACCGTCTTCGCACCGGGTACCCGGATTGGACCGACCCGATCTAGCAGCTTCCTCAGCCCGGCGATCGCTCGCCACCCGTGTACCTGAGTCAAACCCCAATCAACAGACTATTTGATCCTCTGCCGCTCCTAGCCCATGTACTCGGATTTGGCCAGCCCGACTGTACGGCTCCTCTGCCCGGCTGTCGCTCGCTGCCCGTATACCTGAGTCACATGCGCTCCAGACACAACAGGTTTTCATGTCTCTTCTTTGACTTTCGTTGACACTCACTCATCACATCTGGAGCATAAGACCCATGCTCTTCAACATGGTTCCTAACTAGGGGCTATGAAGGCTTTATCCTTGGACTTAGGTCGCGCTTTCCTTGCCTTCTTCCAAGCCCTCAAAGATCTCTGCTCCTCCTGGAGTCGCGCCCAAGTTCGAAGGGCATGGTCTCCCGATTCCACCACTTCAGGATCCTGCTCTATGACAGACCAATCCACGAACTTGGGCGATGAATACGAATCCTCCACCATCTTATCTTCCTCTTTTATGAAAGCAAGCACCTCGTTTAAAACATCAGGGATAAGACTTCCATGACTATCGCGAGGTATAGTAAAAAGAGTACGTTTATTAGGCCTAAGGGCTTCAAAAATAGCCCACTAATGACGAATGGCATCCATCGCATCAAGTACCTCAATCTCACGGTTCGAAACACCAACTGAACCCTAAGCAATTTTCAAAAGAAGTTCTGATTCATAAACTCGTAGATCTTTTTACAAGACTAACTTTACAGGAAAGGCCCTAAGGGAAACTACACCTTTGGGTTCGAAGGAGGGACAGCGGAAGCACACTTCGAAGGAGGTTGCGCTCGCGGCTACTTCCTATGATGAACCTCGTCCATCCAAGCCTTTACCGTCAATGGCCATCAGCCCTCCAAGGCACCTGGAAGGCCTTCCAAGACTTTGCGACAACCTGCGATGAAGAAAGAAGATGGTCACCTCCAAAGATGATAGACGCCGCCCCACCACTACCAGAGTGATGCCTCTGGCGGCCTTGAGGTGGTGAAGGATGACGAGGGTGGCCACTCGCTTGGAGACTTCCCTGTATTTGGCTGCAGTGACATCCATGTTCCTCACGACAGCTTGGATGAACTTCAGTCAATGATTCAGGGGCTCACTTGCGACATCGAAGGATGAAGAGCAGGACATCCCGTAGCGCTCCAGGACATCCCGGAGAGTGAAGGATATGCCCAAGAAAATTCCATAGATCGGAAGTTCCGGTAGGTAGGGTCAGAAGTTCTGATAATTATCTGGTCTCAATACAAAGAGCAAATGTTGCTTTGGAAGTTCCGATATGTTATCGGAAGTTCCGACGAGCCGAAAGTTCTGATTTGGAATCGGGAAATTTTTGTATTGATCGCAAGTTCTGATATGGTATCGGAAGTTCTGATATGGTATCAGAAGTTCTAATATGGTATCGGAAGTTCCGAGGTGGGCGAAAATAGATTGGATCTATTGTGTGTTGTGCTAAATTTGGAGACCAGAAAAATACCTTGTCGGAAGTTCCGATCCAGGATCGGAAGTTCTGATATGGGGTATCAGATTGGATCAATTACGAATACGAATTAGATGTAACTAATTTGTGGGTTCCTAGATGTGGACGACCCAGGGGGCTTTCAGCCCAATATAAGGAGAGGAGGATGAGAAACCAAGTGTTGGTTTCGGTGCTAGTGATGAGTGATTGACAGGCTTTTAACCTCTGTTCGAAGGGGTACCTCCGAAGGGGCTTCGGAGGTTGGACCTCCGAAGGGTGTTCGGAGGTGGTTTCACCGAAGGGTGTTCGGTGGTTTGCTTATTGCAGATGTTGCAGCGGAGTGTGCGTGTCGGAGGGGTCCGACAGTACACGATGACTGGGTCTGTACTGAAGGCTTCGGTACTTTGGGCGGTACACCAGAGTGTGTGCCGGAGGTTGCTAACCCGGAGAGGTCTCCGGAGTACTGGATACACTTGTCTGCTCTTCTGTGGTGCGCAGGGACTTCGGAGGCGACAGACAGGTTCGTAGCAGGTGAACCTGGGTCAAGCGGGAGGCTTGATGCCAGGGGACGGGGAGCTCCGTCACGGTGACTGCGAAGGGGTCTGGGTCGGTCCTCGGGTCGAGGTGCGCCAGGTGAAGGCAGAGAGTGCGGAGCGTGGCTCCGGCTGAAGGTGCTCCGAGACAAAGTCCTCGGAGGTGAGGCGCTTCGAAGGTACTCCGGATGGAGTGACTTTGGAGTTGGATGGATCAAGTCCTCTGCGGAGGCAAGGAGTTCAAAGTGTACTCCAGAGGGAGACATTCGAAGGTGCCCGACGAAGGTCTCAGAAGTCAAGGCGCATCGAAGGCATGGTCCGGGTGAGGCTCGTCGAGTAGTGTGCTTGGGGAGAGACACTGCGACGAAGTGCTCATGGAATGCTTCATGCGGAGGCCTTGGACGAAGGAGGGACTTCGAAGGGTGGTACTCCGAAGGTGGGGCTTCGGAGCAAGGCTGGCTCCGAAGCGAGGTTGTCTTGTGGTACTTAGGCCTACATGGCTTCGGTACATGGACTGACGGAGTTCGAGCTGGGAGTAGCTGCGAAGCCGTGGTGGTCCACTCCGGAGGTGTTGGTGCGAAGGCCCAAGGGCTTTGACGGCTTCGGCTCAAAACCATCACTGTATCGAAGGATGACTTCGGTGAAGCGAAGGCCTTCTCGCTCAAGGCTTCTCACCGAAGCTACCGCACCCCTCGCATGCGAAGGGGGCTTCACAAAGGTCAAAGGCTGCAAGTCTGACAGTGTCTGCTCTGCAAAAAGCTGGCGCTGTCCCCTCTGCAAAGGCTGACAGAGAAGCCTCCAATAAAGTTGACTACCATTTGTACCCCTCAGTTCTGTAGAGACAAAACCAATGTAAACCCTAGGGGTAAAGTAGTCAATTCCTTTGGGTGAACTGTGGGCTATAAATATGGGGGCTCGGTAGGTAACATTTAACACTTTGAGCATTTACTGTTGAGCTCCTGTACTAGCCACACACTTCGTTGTATTTCTCCAGAGTTCAATTTTATTGTGTTCCTTGTTCAAGCGGCGAAGCCCTGCTTCTGTGTGCTTTTTGCTTGAGCTCGCTTTACATACCTCGCTAGTTGTAGTGCACCGAAGCCTGTCTAGGCGAAGGGTGTTTAGTGCGAAGTGTGTTTTTCAGTGTGTTGTCGCTCTGTGTAACAGGAGGCGAGACCTCGCTGCTTACTAGCGAAGCCCTGATCGAACCCCGTGCTTTTATCGTGTCTGTGACTCTAGCGAAGTTGTCAGTGTGCGTTTAGACCTTCATGTACGAAGCCCAGCACTAGTTGCTGCTGCCAAGTACTTGGTCGAAGTCCTCAGTGGGGTGTCCACTCTTGCGAAGGGTGAAGTGCGAAGCCTGCTTGATGCACCCTGTGTGGGGAGCCTGCACTGACTTAGCAGAGTAGATTTTCGAGGGTTGTAAGTGGAGCGAAGTCTTCTTGGCTTCGAACTTTTGCTCCTGCGAAGCCTGTGTTCGGAGCTGTCAAAGCACCTCCGAACCAGACCTTCGAAGGTAGTGTTCGAAGCCTGTTCCGCAGAAGACAGAACTAAAACCGAAGGCTAGTATTTAGCCCGAAATTTTAAAAGCTCCCATTCACCCCCCTTTGGTCGTCGTTTCCGGTCCAACAATTGGTATCAGAGCAGGTTAAGATCACCAGTTGACCTTAACCGGTTTTGTGATCTGTTGGCGACATGGATAGAGGCAGTAAAATTCCTCTGTTCGATGGGACAAATTTTGCATACTGGAAGGTGTGCATGGAGGCTTACTTGTTAAGGCAAGGAAATGCAATTTGGGAGATTGTAGATTCACAATACTCCATCCCTGATACTCGCATTACTCAAACAGAAAAAGATCAGTATAATGCCAACTCCAAGGCTAGGAATATACTGTTCATTGGTTTGAGCCGTAGTGAGTTTGATAGGGTGCAGCACCTTAGGACTGCTAGGGAGATTTGGACAACACTCACTATTTTTCATGAGGGCTCTACACAGATCAAGGCCAAGCGCCAAAGCACATACAATCAACAGTATCAGCTGTTTGTGCAGGCACCTGGTGAATCTATAGATGTCATGTTTTCTCGCTTTGACGCGATAGTGAGTAACTTGCGATCCAACGGGACGCTTGCTTACAATGATCATGATAGGGCTATCAAGCTTCTCTATGCTCTTGACCGTAGCATATGGGAAGTGAAGATATCCAGCATTGAGGAGTCTGCAGTTTATGACACATTGACCTGTGATGAGCTCTTCAGCAAGCTGAAGTCCACAGAGATTGCCAAGGCATCTCTTGCAGTGCACAGAAGCTCTTTGCCACAGCCATTGGCATTGGTTTCTAGCACTAGCCGTGGCACCACTGCAGAACCAAGCACATCTGGCACTTGTGTTTCTGCAGATGGTTTTGCTTTGTCCTCCCTGGCCTCCGTCACAAAGGAGCAGGTGGACACTCTAGATGATGATGAGCTTGCTCTCATTGCCCGGAGGTTCACCCGTTTTCATCATGAGAGACGGGATCAGAGGAGAAGTGGTTTTAGTGGTTGTTTTGAGTGTGGCGACACTTCTCACATCAAGGCTAATTGCCCCAAGCTCAAGAAGAGAGATGAGAGTGAGCGCCCCAAATACCACAAAAAGGAGAGGAAGCCTTTTGTGAAGAGCAAGCGCGGCAAGATGGCTAAGAAAGTAGCCAAAGCCGCTTCCAGAGCATTTGTTGCTGCTCTCAGTGACATCGACACGTCCTCAACTGAGGAGGAGGAGTCCCCAAGGAAGGAGGACAAGAAGGACAAGAAGGGACGAGACTTCACCGGCCTTTGCTTCATGGCCGACAGCGATCACAGCGGCGATGAGCTTGACTCATCTGAGGTACCTCTATCATCTGACCAGCTATTAATTAAATTAGATGAGCTGAATGAAGTAGTTCTTGGCCAGGATAGATTACTTGTGCAAGCCGCTAGAGAAAGAAAAGACCTTAGACTTAGGCTAGAAACTGTTTCTACTGATTATGCCTTGCTTAAGTCTAAAGTTAATGATGCTGAATGTGATTCTTGTACCACTATCATGGGTGAGCTTGCTCAGTTGCGTTCTGTTCATGCTCAAACTCTATCTGAGCTTGAGACTGCACAGAAGCAGCTTTTGGAGGTGGACTCTAGACCTCATGATATTATTGAATGCATGAACTGTTCTTTATTGCGCGAGAGCATTAATTTACGTGATAAACATGTTCATGATTTAGAGGCTAGACTGGAGAGGGCTGGTAGTTCTAAGGATGTGCAGCCTGTGTGTGACACTTGTATTACCCTTAAGGACCAGCTAGGCACTGTTAGAGAGCGAGCTGAAAACCTCATGTCTGAAAATGAATACCTTCTTTCTGTGGTTAATAAATGCACTGAGGGAAAGGGTAGGATGGATTTGCTCTTGGCCAAGACCAAGTTGTGTGCTGACAGAGCAGGGGTAGCTCTAGGTTTGGGTTTTGAGAGGATTCCTTCAGACAGTAAGACCAAAACTGTTTTTACCTCTCCCACTACCTTAGAGAAAGAGAGAGCTCTGTTAGACACTCCTCCAGCCAAGAAACCTACCCGACCACCAAAGAAAACCACACCTCCTGCCAAGAAAATCCCTCCCAAGAAAACCACTCGGCAGAAGCCCAAGGAGCCTGTGAGAGTTGCTCCTGTGACCCATGAGAGTGCCCCTAGGAGAGTGTTTCACTGTTGTTACTGTGAGCGGGCGGGTCATTTGGTTGGTTTCTGTTTTCGTCGCATCAAGGATGAGCGACGCGCTCAGGCGATGAGTTACTAGGACATGCATTACCCATCTTTAGGTATGCATGAGTTTGTGTTCTACTCTCGTCCTGTTTTCGAGGCTCCTCGTGCTTCTCGGAGAGGTTTTGCTCCTCGAGGTGTTCACCATGTTCCATATGGTGCTAGACCTCGGGCGAGTAGCTTTGTACCTCGTCAGAGTAGGAGACCCCGTCATGCTTTTCGATCACTATATGTAGGTAGACCTCGCACTTTGCATCATTCAGATTATCATGTGCGTAGACCGTCTACTTTTACTGTGCCTACTACTCGTGTCACTCAGTGCTGGATGCCTCGTCATTTTTTCACTCACCCTAGCACTGAGCGATCGAGATTTTCTTATCATGTGTAGGCGACAGATCGAGGCTTGGAGGGCACATGGATCATGGACTCTGGTTGTTCGCGCCACATGACCGGAGATGCAGCTTGGTTCTCCAGCCTCACCACAACCAAGCAAAGGGAACATATCACCTTCGGAAACAATCGAAGGAGTAGAGTGAAAGGTAAAGGTGTGGTAAGAATTAACTCGAATTTCACTCTCAAAGATGTTGCTTTGGTTGAGAACCTGGGATACAATTTGCTGTCTGTATCTCAGTTGCTTGATGAGGGCTTCGAAGTGCGATTCCATCGCGATACTTCGCAATTGCTCAATTCTGATGGCGTTGTGGTGTGTAAGATCTTTAGAGTTGGGAGAGTTTTTGGAGCTGATTTTTCAGAGTCGTCTGGTTCTTCCCATTGTCTTGTTGCACATTCGACTTCTGAGCTTTGGAAGTGGCATAGGAGACTAGGGCATATGAGCTTTGAGTTGCTCGCTCGTCTGAGCGCCCTAGGTCTGATCCGAGGATTGCCCAAGCTCAAGTTTGAGAAGAACTTAGTTTGCGCTCCTTGTCGACATGGAAAAATGATTGCCGCTTCGCATTCGCCAGTCACCATAGTGATGACTGAACAACCCAGGAGAACTTCTCCATATGGACACTGTAGGTCCCTCTCGGGTTAGTTCTTTAGGCCGCAAGTGGTATGTTTTAGTGATTGTCGACGATTTCTCTCGCTACTCTTGGGTCTTGTTTCTTGCCAGCAAGGATGAAGTGTTTTCACACTTTCGGAGCTTGGCTTTGAGACTTTTCACTGAACTCCCAGGTGCATTGAAATTCATTCGAGTGATAATGGCACCGAGTTCAAAAACAGTCTCTTTGTTGACTTTTGCATGGAGCATGGCATAGAACATCAATTCTCTGCTCCGCGGGTTCCTCAACAGAACGGTGTTGTTGAGAGGAAGAACCGCACTTTGGTTGAGATGGCTAGGACGATGCTTGATGAGCATAGGACTCCTAGAAAATTCAAGGCTGAGGCCATGAACACTGCATGTTACATCTCCAACCGAATCTTCTTGCGCTCAATTTTAAATTTGACATCTTATGAGCTGCGTTTTTGGAGACAGCCCAAGGTTACTCATCTTCGAGTTTTTGGCTGTCGTTGCTTTATCCTAAAACGTGGTAATTTGGATAAATTTGAGTCGCGCTCTTCTGACGGGATCTTTTTGGGTTACACTACTCATGGTCATTCTTATCGTGTTTATAACTTGGAGACTAACACTGTCATCGAGTCATGTGATGTGACTTTTGATGAATCAACCCCCTCTGTTAGTTCTGCTTTTGAACAGGCAAATGAACACGACATGGAACAAACCTTATTCAAAGAAGAAGATCCCGGAGAATTCGAGGATGAACCCCTACTACCCTCGACATCAACCCCTGAAGCCGACCCCGCTTCGACAACTTCGGCACGAGGTCCCGAAGCGACTACCTCAACATCGGTCATCTTGGACCACTCCAACGCACAAGTTGAGGGGGAGACTGCATCGCACCGCGAGGCTCCACACCATGTTCAAAGGATGCACCCTCCCGAGCATATCATTGGTGAGCTTGATCAAAGGGTAACACGTTCTCATGCTCATTTCATTGATTCCGCTTTTGTTGCTTCTTTCGAGCCCTTAGATGTTAGTCATGCACTTTCTGATTCTAGTTGATCAATGCCATGCATGAGGAACTTGAAAATTTTGAGAGAAACCAAGTCTGGTCATTAGTTGATCCTCCACCAAATGTTCATTTCATTGGAACAAAATGGATTTTCAAAAATAAACAAGGGGAGGATGGGACAATAGTTAGAAACAAGGCTAGACTTGTAGCTCAGGGTTATTCACAACTAAAAGGGATTGATTTTACTGAAACTTTTGCACCTGTTGCTCACCTTGAGGCCATTAGGATTTTGCTTGCCTTTGCGACATCCCGGGGATTCAAACTCTATCAAATGGATGTCAAAAGTGCTTTTCTTAATGGCTTCATAGGTGAAGATGTTTATGTAAAACAACCCCCTGGTTTTGAAAACCCCAAGTACCCACATAAAGTCCTTAAACTTCATAAGGCTCTTTATGGACTCAAGCAGGCCCCTCGGGCTTGGTATGATAGACTTAAGTCTTTTCTGCTTGAGCGAGGGTATTTGATGGGCTCTGTTGATAAAACACTGTTTACTCTCAACCATGGCAAAGATTTCCTCCTAGTGCAGATTTATGTGGATGATATCATCTTTGGTGGCTCTTCTCATGCTTTGGTTGCCGAGTTTGCAGATACCATGAGCAGGGAATTTGAAATGTCAATGATGGGTGAACTCACCTTTTTCCTTGGTTTGCAAATCAAGGAAAGCAAACAAGGTACTTTCGTCCACCAGACAAAGTACACCAAGGACTTGCTCAAGAAGTTTGATATGTCCAATGCGAAGCCCCTCGCCACTCCAATGGCTACATCTGTAGCATTGGACCCTGACGAAGATGGAGAAGCCGTAGATCAGAAGGAGTTCCAGAGCATGATCGGCTCCCTCCTCTACTTGACTGCCACGAGGCCGGACATACACTTCGCAGTGTGTCTGTGCGCTCGTTTTCAGGCTTCACCACGAGCTTCGCACAGCCAAGCAGTAAAACGCATACTCAGGTATCTCAAACATACCCTTGAATTTGGCATATGGTATTCAGCGTCTTCATCTTTATGTCTTCGAGGTTATTCCGATGCGGACTTTGCTGGGTGTAGAATTGATAGGAAGAGTACCTCTGGTACTTGTCATTTTCTGGGTACTTCTCTGGTTTGTTGGTCTTCCCGCAAACAGTCTAGTGTTGCACAATCGACGGCTGAGGCCGAATATGTTGCTGCAGCTAGCTGTTGCTCTCAGATTCTGTGGATGGTTTCCACTTTGCGGGATTTCGGGTTAGATTATAAGAGTGTTACACTTTTCTGTGATAACACTAGTGCCATTTGTATTGCAAATAACCCGGTTCAGCACTCCAGAACCAAACACATTGATGTACGATATCATTTTCTCAGAGATCACAATGAGAAGGGTGATATTGAACTTCAATATGTTGATACCCAACACCAGCTTGCCGACATTTTCACAAAACCCCTCGATGCTTCTCGATTTGCTTACTTGCGTGGGGAACTTGGTATTTGTCATCCTTACGGCATTTTGTGAGGGGGAGCAGTTTTAGATGGATGTGCATTTGCTAATTGTGTTGAAATTGCATTTACATCTTTTGCACTTATATGCCTGATTATAATCCATGACATCCTGACAGCTCAGCTCTTTTTAATTTATCTGAAACATTCCTGTGCATGATGTTTTCTTTTCAAAATCAAACTGTGCTCACTGCTTAGTCTTGAATCTAGCGTGTTTAGGCTGGACTGCTTTAGCTATCTTTTATCTGCTTGATAGCAATACACTGTTCATTGGATACTAAAAATTGCAACTTGAAAAATTGTTCTACATCCTCATGGATATTCATCAAGTGTCAAACAATTGGTTCATTTCGTTAAAATCAAAAACTCCATGATTTGCATGCTTCAAGTTAAAAGATCTAGGTGAGTTTGTTTGTCGAACTACCCTATTCTAGACTGCTGACCATTGCACACTGGTCTGAACTGGAATAGTGTAGTGTATGCCAAAATCATTGCCTTAAGCTTCTTATGGTTTTCATGCCTAGGCTTGGCCTGATTGGAAAGTATAAGGTGGACAAACAAACAACCCCTGGCCCTAAGAAAAGAACAACAAATTTCATTGATCATCACGTTTGCTTTTCATGCTCCATTCGAACTGGCCTTGTCTGTCTAGAGTAGAATTTGACTAGCTTTGTGCAGTCCCTGCTCTTACTTGTCTAGTTTCCTTGACTAAGTGGTGATGCTTTCATTTCAAAAATAATCAAATCACATGCTTCATCATGTTTTTAGAGAAAGATAATTGGAGTTGAGCCCATGATCATTGGTATTACTGTTGGCATATTTTTGCTTTATATGTCTCTGCAATTCTGCTCATTTCCAAGCTATGCATCTTTTTCATGCTCCTTGATGCTTGCATTGCCAAAGGGGGAGAGACTTGCTACGTTCTCTGCCGCAAGGGGGTATAATTTCCAAAGGGGGAGAAGGTTCTTTGTTGCCAAAGGGGGAAAACTTAATTCAGGGGGAGTTTTTATCTTGAGATTTGCCGAAGGGGCTTTTACTCTTTTGAGAAAGGGGGAGGAAAATTCTTCTGTCAAGTGACATGATTTGACTCTTTTTCTGAGTTTTTATGGTCACTTGTGTGCTGAAATTTTCATATTTTCTTGAACTTGAATTTGGTTGTCAATGCACTCATCAAGGGGGAGATTGAGAAACCAAGTGTTGGTTTCGGTGCTAGTGATGAGTGATTGACTAGGCTTTTAACCTCTGTTCGAAGGGGTACCTCCGAAGGGGGTTCGGAGGTCGGACCTCCGAAGGGTGTTCGGAGGTGGTTTCACCGAAGGGTGTTCGGTGGTTTGCTTACTGCAGATGTTGCAGCGGAGTGTGCGTGTCGGAGGGGTCCGACAGTACACGATGACTGGGTCTGTACCGAAGGCTTCGGTACTTTGGGCGGTACACCGGAGTGTGTGCCGGAGGTTGCTAACCCGGAGAGGTCTCCGGAGTACTGGATATACTTGTCTGCTCTTCTTTGGTGCGCATGGACTTCGGAGGCGACGGATAGGTTCGTAGCAGGTGAACCTGGGTCAAGCGGGAGGCTTGATGCTAGGGGAGCGTGGAGCTCCGTCACGGTGACTGCGAAGGGGTCTGGGTCGGTCCTCGGGTCAAGGTGCGCCAGGTGAAGGCAGAGAGTGCGGAGTGTGGCTCCGGCTGAAGGTGCTCTGAGACAAAGTCCTCGGAGGTGAGGCGCTTCGAAGGTACTCCAGATGGAGTGACTTCGGAGTTGGATGGATCAAGTCCTCTGCGGAGGCAAGGAGTTCGAAGTGTGCTCCGGAGGGAGACATTCGAAGGTGCCCGACGAAGGTCTCAGAAGTCAAGGCGCATCGAAGGCATGGTCCGGGTGAGGCTCGTCGAGGAGTGTGCTCGGGGAGAGACACTACGACGAAGTGCTCATGGAATGCTTCATGCGGAGGCCTTGGACGAAGGAGGGACTTCGAAGGGTGGTACTCCGAAGGTGGGGCTTCAGAGGGAGGAAGGCTTCAGGAGCAAGGCTAGCTCCGAAGCGAGGTTGTCTTGTGGTACTTCAACCTGCATGGCTTCGGTACACGGACTGACGGAGTTCGAGCTGGGAGTAGCTGCGAAGCAGTGGTGGTCCACTCCGGAGGTGTTGGTGCGAAGGCCCAAGGGCTTTGACGGCTTCGGCTCAAAACCGTCACTGTATCGAAGGATGACTTCGGTGAAGCGAAGGCCTTCTGGCTCAAGGCTTCTCACCGAAGCTACCGCACCCCTCGCGTGCGAAGGGGGGCTTCACAAAGGTCAAAGGCTGCAAGTCTGACAGTGTCTGCTCTGCAAAAAGCTGGCGCTGTCCCCTCTGCAAAGGCTGACAGAGAAGCCTCCAATAAAGTTGACTACCATTTGTACCCCTCAGTTCTGTAGAGACAAAACGAATGTAAACCCTAGGGGTAAAGTAGTCAATTCCTTTGGGTGAACTGTGGGCTATAAATATGGGGGCTCGGTAGGTAACATTTAACACTTTGAGCATTTACTGTTGAGCTCCTGTACTAGCCACACACTTCATTGTATTTCTCCAGAGTTCAATTTTATTGTGTTCCTTGTTCAAGCGGTGAAGCCCTGCTTCTGTGTGCTTTTTGCTTGAGCTCGCTTTACATACCTCGCTAGTTGTAGTGCACCGAAGTCTGTCTAGGCGAAGGGTGTTTAGTGTGAAGTGTGTTTTTCAGTGTGTTGTCGCTCTGTGTAACAGGAAGCGAGACCTCGCTGCTTACTAGCGAAGCCCTGATCGAACCCCGTGCTTTTATCGTGTCTGTGACTCTAGCGAAGTCTGTCAGTGTGCGTTTAGACCTTCGTGTACGAAGCCCAGCACCAGTTGCTGCTTGCCAAGTACTTGGTCGAAGTCCTCAGTGGGGTGTCCACTCTTGCGAAGGGTGAAGTGTGAAGCCTGCTCGATGCACCCTGTGTGCGGAGCCTGCACTGACTTAGCAGAGTAGATTTTCGAGGGTTGTAGGTGGAGCGAAGTCTTCTTGGCTTCGAACTTTTGCTCCTGCGAAGCCTGTGTTCGGAGCTATCAAAGCACCTCCGAACCAGACCTTCGAAGGTAGTGTTCGAAGCCTGTTCCGCAGAAGACAGAACTAAAACCGAAGGCTAGTTTTTAGCCCGAAATTTTAAAAGCTCCCATTCACCCCCCCTTTGGTCGTCGTTTCCGGTCCAATAGAGGAGGTCTTAGAATAAGGAATAAGCCTAGATTGGATCTAGACACCATAGACTTCTCTCCTCCCTTTCTTGATCTCAAACATTGAGGTCGACGATTTCCGGTCTCTCATGTGCGGTGCTAGCACGCTGCCGTGGGACTAACTCCATCCCTCTATGTGTGGACTCCATGGAGGCTTTTCTCCATAAGCGACGCTCGTGGCCATCACCACGAGGAAGGCGACTTCTTCATTGATCAGATCGACGAGGAATAGTCGGGACAAAGCGATGATAGGCTTGACACGCTTCATCAACCTCTTCTTCCACTGCACCTAGCACGTCAAGTGCTAGAAGGTACTGATCTATGATCTCACACGCGCATGAGCCTAGGGCCATAGGGAGGAAATTTTGAATTTGTCGGCTAGCGTAGCTCCCCTATTCCCCAACAGTGGTATCAGAGCCTACATGTGTAGTGTTCGATCTGGATCCCTCATGTATGGAGATACATGTTGGAAAAATAAATTAGATCTGTTTCTATCCACGATAGATCGGAAGTTCCGATGGAGGATCAGAAGTTTTGATATTGATCGGATGTTCCGATGATGAATAATGATTCGATGCAGACGGCAATTATTGTGATGCGGGATTCTGATATTGATCGGAATTTCTGGCCGATCGGATGTTCTGATGCCAGATCGTAAGTTCCAACCCGTGCGATTTTGAAAAACCGAGCTTGCTGACCGGGGTTTTTCAGATCTAGAATCCAGTCATTTGTAGATTGCTCGCCTAACTTTGTTTTACAGAGAATGACATGACTGTCATGGCCTTGGTTAAAATGTAATGTATGAGATGCATGCAATGAATGTAAATTAAATATGGCCTACGCGTCTTGGTTATTCACAGCCCAAGGCTGATGTAAAATTTATTCCGGCTTGCATGTCATTTGCGCGGTGCTTCGGCCCATGTAATTAGTATAGTCTATGCGAGATGGACTATTACTCTTCATGGAGGATGAGAGCACAAACTTGAAGATGGGGGCCATGGATATGGAGATCACGATGTGAAGAAGGCCATGCTATGTCATAGCTAATATGATTGCCTATGATGCTTTCTTTTGTTCCTGTTATTATATTATTGCATGTTTTGTGTGCACAAGGGTCGTTACGATACTAGAATAGTTTTCCCTAGAAAATTAAGTGTTGATGCTCTTCCCAATAGCTGCAACCACCAGGGTTCATGCTCATCGATAGTGGGTCTTCCAAAGCAGTGTTCTATTTTTTATCTCGACCAATTGGGGTGGAAGTCGGACTTCTGCATGCATAGTGTTGGTTCACTTGATGAGGCTATCAAAACGGTTTTGGGCCTTGGAGCATAGGAGTTGGGGTCGAGCATTGGATGCTTCTCCAACGACAAGAGTCACATACGATCTGATTATCAAGGAGTTGCTTACCTATGTCAACTAGCTTCTAGCAGTGATGCCAAAGCTCACTAGGAGATAGCGTTACCATGGATCTTGCGCCACTATTAGTCATGAGAAGAAAAGTGACTAGTTTAGATAGTGGGACATATTTTATTGGATAGAAGATAAACATTGCATAGTGCTGAACCTTGCATTTAATCTTTTGTAGATCATGGCACTACCTACTACTGTTTAGAGCACTCTAGTTTTTAATTTGCAATATATTTTAGATCGAGATAAATTGTCTCGAACAAATTTTATGGACTGGTACAGAAACTTGAGAATTGTTCTCAAGAAAGAGAAAAAGGATTATGTTCTAAAGGAACATCACCCTGATGAACCAGGAGAGGATGCTTCTGCAGCAGATAAGCGTGCTTATGAGAAGCTTGCTAGTGATTCCGTGGATGTCAGCTGCCTGATGCTTGCCTGCATGTTCTCTCAGTTTCAGAAACAATATGAGGAATGTGATGCTTACGATATGATCATAGGGCTTAAGGGCATGTTTCGAGACCAAGTAAGGGCAGAAAGATACAATGTGTCTAATTGCTTGTTTGGTAGTAGGTTGGCTGAAGGCAGCCCAGTATGCCCTCACGTGATCAAGATGATTGGTTGCGTGGAGACTCTAGAGAGACTAGGCACTCAACTGGATCCATACTTCGCTATTGATGTTATTCTCTAGTAGCTCCCACTAAGCTTTGAGCCATTTATCATGAACTACAACATGGTTGGACTAGAGAAGACTCTAGCTGAGTTGCATGGGATGCTAAAAGCTACTGAGGAGAGTATCAGGAAGACTCCGAACCATTTGATTTTGAATCATATGACACGTGTGAATATTATCTACTTGATAAGATGAAAAGAGGTGACTTTCACTAATTGTTAGTGGGAGGGCGAGTGAGCTATTGGACATAGTACATTGTTGGCATAAAAGATTACGCTAACATGTTTAGGAAACTAAGTAATTGACAAACGAAGTGTTTGTTTGAGTAAACTATTCCAAGCCTCTGAGATGGATAATAGCTTGAGATAGTTCGAATTGTGTATTAAATATCTCCGTATTCGATACCCTTTATAAAGTGAAGAGGGGTATTTAAAGACTGAATACATGGGAAAAGACTTCTTTACCCTCTAATTACAACCGACTAAGAATATACTAGTTTAATATTCTTCATAGGGGTAAAAGAGTAAAAGACTAGTCTAATTAGTGAGAAGATAAATCTTATGTCCTCGCTGGCAACCCCCTTCGTGTGAAGAGGCTTCGGGAGGCTTCGTTATGCCGAAGCCTTGATGGAGGTCTTCGCTGTTTAAGGCTCCAAACCGACGGTGCTTTATTTCCTTTATGGTCTTCGGAGATCAAAGTTCCTAACTTTGGTTCTTCTGCTTGAGCTGACATGAAAATGTCCTTGTCTTTTTGAGGATGAAATATTTCCCCCCCAACAGTAGCCCCTCGAATACTTCTCTCCAGATTGTCTATACAATGAAGAGAGCATTATACGCAAGAAATAATTTCATGCTTAGAATTTAAATAGGAACTTAAAAAACATTACCATTCTTAGAAACATTTGGAAATCGAGGGTCTTCGGACCAACTTATGGGGTGATATTTACTGCAATGGTTTCAGAGATGGATATTTGTCGGAGCCAATATAGCCGTTAGCCTTTCCAGCTGTTATACTTCAGAGCCGTTAGACTTAGAAATAGAGCTGTTACTCCGTGAGGATGCTAACGGTTGCTTCACCTCTATAGACGTAACAAGGCACCCAAACGGTGCACCGCAACGTACAGTACAAATAATACATGCTATAAATAAGAGAGTAAAGGTAAATTTCGGATACTTTACCGACTGCTTTCACATTTCACCTTTCTTCTTCCCGAGCTCATCCTTTCAAACTCTCCTTTTCTCCGAAGCCGAAGACAAGCCACCAAGTTCCCGTTTCTGCTTCATCCTTGGCGCGACAACAAGCGATGGCGGCGGAAGCAGCGGCGGGACCTTAAGACAATCCTCATCTATCTGGTCCTCACGACCTCCGCCTGGTGTCTACCAAGTATACGGATCAATCGTATAGCTTGGGGTGTCAGTCGTGCTTGAAGAAGTCGATCGTTGTGTCAATCACCGGGAAGATAGGACCTAGAATCAAGATTCGCAAACCTGTAGGTGAAGTGATCCCAGCACCACACGCCTGAGATGTGGTGGTGTTCGAGGCATTCTTCGAAGTCAGATTGGAACTCCCGGTATTGGACTTCCTCTCCGAGGTATTAAGGTTGTTCCATATCACCTTGCCTCAACTTTCTCCAAATGTCATTGCTCGTCTGGCCATCATAGAATGGGCGATGTGGGATGAAGGATGCGCCTGGAGAGTAGAGAACTTCGTGTCTCTTCATAAAGCTTCATGCCAGCCGAAGACTTTTACCGGAGCCAAAGGAGAGAAGATGGTGATCGCCTTCAGGAGTATCAACTTTCAGCTCTAGGAAGAGTTCCAAGACTGGTTCCCAGCGAAGGCCATCAATGACAGATGGTATTCGAACTAGATCCTCCGCTAGTTCTATGCCGAGGTGGGGATGGACTGCGCCTTGGCCAGACTCTTGGAGGACATTTTTTACCAGAGGGAGGTGGAGGTCCAAGCTGACCCAAGTCAACTTCAAGTCTGCCTCAGATTGCTACACATTGTGAGTTGTCGCATGAGTATGCGTGACTTGGCGGAGGAGTTCATCGGACTTCGGATCCCTCCTCTATTGGCTGCTTGGCCAATCAACTTCAAGGAAAACCCGAAGGGGGACTTTAGTAGATCCTTCTAGCTCCGCAGGTAAGCTTTCATATATCTTGAAAGTGTTTTGCACATAGTATAGATTATACAGAAATGACTTAATTAAAATGACATCTTATCTTTCAGCTCCGTGTGTGACCCTTACTCCGGGACAAATCGTCCGAGCTGCGGAGAAGGTTCTCGAAGCTCCCATGCCCGTTGAAAAGGAGCGGAGAGTTAAGTTGGTCGGGACTTGGGAGCGATTCAACTGAGTATGGAGTGTGCTTGGAGTTGAGCCCCCAACTCTCCCAAACTGGCCCGCATTGGAGCAAGCTCCAAAGAAAAGAAAGGTGGAAGCAGGGCCTTTAGGATCGGTGAAGACACCTACCAAAAAGGTGGTCCAGAAGC
The DNA here is from genome assembly GCA_019279435.1 of Zizania palustris. Classification (NCBI taxonomy): domain Eukaryota; kingdom Viridiplantae; phylum Streptophyta; class Magnoliopsida; order Poales; family Poaceae; genus Zizania; species Zizania palustris. Next base: position 42,890,487 of record JAAALK010000284.1, read on the forward strand.
CGTAGGCCCTCACTCCTTCAAAATCTCTAGTCTTGTCACCAGAACAATCTGAAGATGAAGATGATATAGACATGGCGATCGCGGAGGAGTTTGAGGCCCTTCTTGCTAGGGACAAAGGGTCTCCAATGGGAGTTGAAGTCTCTATTTGCGATGGCGCAGTGGTGGTGCCTACCGTCAAAGGTAACCCTGAGTAGGCGGAGAGTACAAACATCCCGTATAGCCAGGTAAATGTTCTAGCCATGGAAGAAGGCGGAGTCGAGACTATGAATACCCAAATCTTGGCTCCGGACGAAGTGATAGCTCTAGTTGTTGAAGATATCTCCAAAGCTATTCCTTCGGTTCGAAGTCTAGAGTCCAACGAGGACTTTGGACAGATGTTCGAGACGTCGAGCAGTCCAGTGCTCATTCGGAAACAAGATGTCAGAGGTAAGCCTCAGCTAAATAGCTTTTCTTCTCTTCTTTTCTTTATATCTTGCAAAATTTAAGCAATATCATATACCTTTGGTTTTTTAGGATCAGCTTCGACGGAGGTGGCTTCTATTGTGAAGGTGGTCCTAGAACTTGTGGCAGCTTCGATGCTGACACTTGCTGTGGAGCAAGAGGTGGCTCCAAATCTGGAGGTAGCTCTCAAGGAGATGGTAGGCCCGGGGAAAGCTAAAGGTAAAAGTTGGCCCCTACCTGCTCCCATTCCGGGATGGACTTCGTGGAAATATATAAACGGAGGCCAATCCACGGAGGCCTCCGAGGGTGCTTCACTACGCTCCGGTCCTTCTCCTAGTGATGATGATCGGAGTGCCTTGTCAAGGCTCCCTCTCCTGGCCCCCTTACTTGAACGGAGGACATGACTTCAGACTTTGTTAGAGCCTATGGATCAAGCTAATCGCGAAGTTGGGGAGACTGACTTGGTCTCCATCCTTGGATAGGCCGAAGGGTCAGAGCTTGATGCTGCTCTAGAACAGGCGGCTTATTAGGTACGAAGCACCTACAAAAATGAGTTTAGTTTCAGCATATATACATAATTTACTTACATTGTCCTTCTTCTTTGCAGAATGTGGTTCTAGCTCGAGTTGTGGCTGTGTCAAATGAGCGAGAATACAGTCGGCTCAAGGAGAAGGTGATGGCTCTTCAAGGGAGTCTTATCTACTCTGAGACCCGAGCTTTGAGCTTGGAAGAGATGGATTCGGCAAAGCGGAGCGCTAGAGCCAGACTATAGGCTGCGAAGGAGGAGCTTGAGGCTAAACGAGTTGTACTCCGGGCTCAAGTGGAAAGGCTCCGAGAGAAGCAGGTGGCTTCAGGAGCTGAACTTGTCAAGATCCGAGAAGAGCAGCATGGTTTGGTTGAGGAGGCGAAGAAGTTGATCAGACAGAAAAATGTTCTAATGACGGGGACAACCAAACTCACTTCTTTGATGTGCGAGCTAACTAAAAGGCCTTGTCCATGGAAAAGATAAAGTGTGAGAGTGCGGCCTCCGAGACCATGGACGCTCTTCAGAGTGTTCTGGAATACTTTGGCACTTCTTTCTTCCTCGTCATCTGCCAACGACTCCCTGCTGCGAAAGATGAAGATGATCCAAGCAGCAGCGAAGACAATAAAGATTACGGGAACTCGGTATGGAGAGATCTCCGGCCAAGTAGCCGCTCTCAGAGTGCTTCATTACTACAAAGACATCGGATTTTCTATTTCGCCAGAGCCCGGAGCAGCCCCCGCTAACTTTGGAGGTGACTGACTGTTTACCCCTTCGCTTGACGTGGTCGTAGCTTAGGAGGCTTTTCACCCATCCTAGAGAGCTGAAGGCCGATCAGCCGTGAAGGCGTGGATCGATGAAGGTCTCCGTCAAAAGCAAGCGCGGACGCAGCCATCGAGCAGCAAACCTCCTTTGGAGCCAAAGGATTAGTTCTCCTTAGTGCTCCTCCTATGTAAAAACTTATGTTTTTGTTCTCTTTTGAATAAAAAGACTTATTTGGAAATGTTTTTAGGCTTCCCCACCTTTTTTTGGATGAGCTCGAAGTGTTAGAGTTTAATGAAGAGCTTCGCCTACAATGGGCTACCTTCAAAGCCTTAAGGCCCCACAGGCGTCCCCGATTTTCAATCCCTCGGGGGAGCCATGGAGAGGTTATACCTGAGATATGTAAGGAAGTATTAGCTTATATTAAGGAGGAGGAAAAGGAAGAAGTCATTAATATAACGTCTTCATCTTCATAGGACATTTATTGGTCTGAAGAAGAAGGTACTGGCGAGGAGCAAGCGAAGAGTAGCCCCAAATGACTTCGGACCTAGGTCGAGCTTCAACAAGATCAAAGAGGTTTCCGTGCTTCAAAGAAGGGGAAAATAGTTAAGCATATAGTTTTGAAGACTCATGACTCTAGAATGAGTCGACTCCGAAGCTGAGCCAACTATTAATCCAGCTCAGGGGATCGAAGGGGTCTCCGCTTCCTCCTTGGATTAGATGTAGATTTTTCTTAATGTAATATAATCCATTGAGTAATATAAACTAGAATGCTTTGAAATTGCCTCGATTATCTCCTAGCCCCTCTTTGGCTGTAAGCATCTTCGATTTTCAAACGAAGATGGTTACGCACAACGATTTCCATGCCAAGTAACAACATTATTTCAATAACTTTTATTTTCAAAGGCTCAGAGCCCCTTACTATAATGAAAATGAATTAAGGACTCGTAGTCCAAAATTCGAAGAAATGGTAGCTAGGGACCTCGTAGATTTCTTTGATCCATTTGTTCAAAGTCTAAAATTTGTAGCTAGTACTCTTTTTTGGATGTGGTCGCTTTGGACTCTTTTTCGGATATATTAGAATCCAATTTTACCGGTCGCTTTGGACTCTTTTTACGGATGTTTTCAAGCTAATTGCTTAGAGTCTGTATCATTTGGTCTCTTTGGACTCTTTTTACGGATGCTATCAAGCCTGTGGCTTGGAATCCATTTTTTTGGTCTCCTTCGACTCTTTTTACGGATGCTTTCAAGCTAATTGCTCGGAATCCGTAGAATTTGGTCTCTTTGGACTCTTTTTACGGATGCTTTCAAGCCGATGGCTTGGAATCTATTTTTCATGTAACTTTCCCACCTTGGCGGATGCTTCGAGCCGGTGGATCGAAGTCCGTAATTTGGTTCGAATGAATAATACTTACCTCCGCAATTAGCTCCGTCCTCCTAATGCATCCAGTAGGAGTAGGAATCATCTTGAGAAGTAGGTATTACTCGAACCATGAGCTTTATACATTTAGAAAGTGTTTACAAATGATTACAAGGAGCCCCTATGCAAAGTATCGCTTAAAGTGCTCCGCATGCCATGCATGTTTCAATTCTTCACCTTCTAAATTACCTAATTTAAAATATCTGGGGCGTCCTGAACGAACGATGATATATGGTCCTTCCCACTTATTTTCAAATTTCCCTGGAGCGATAATGCATCACAGTACTAAATGACCGAGTTTAAGTTCATTAAGTTTAATCTTCGGATCATACCAAGTCTTCGTCTAATGTTGATAATTCATCAGGTTAGCAACAGCTCGAAGCCTTGTTTCTTCAGTTAGGTCCAACGAAGCTTGTCTTTCATTTTCTCTTTCAGGTTTGATGGTACGAAGGGATCCTCCCTTAAGCTCTGTCGGCGTCATGGCTTCATCATCGAATAGTAACCTGAAAGGGGTGAAACCTGTGGACCTTGCTTGAGTGGTCCAAATAGACCACAAAATCTTTGGGAGTTCTTCGGTCCATAGCCCCTTCGCTAATCCTACTATTCTTTGATTCATGCCTAATAAAATATTACCATTAGCTTGCTCGAAGGCTCCGTTAGAATTGATGATGACGGACAGCTGCAATGCCAAGACTTTCGCAAAACTCTCCGAAGGGTTGAAAATCTAATTTAGTGCCATTGTTGATTGTCAGCTGTCGAGGCAGTCTGAACCTGCAAATAATATTCTACCAAAAAAATTTCTGTACATTCTTTGAAGTGATAGCTGTAAAGGGTTATGCTTTGACCCACTTAGAAAAATATTCGATTACTACCACTAAAAATTTTAAATGACCTTTTGCCATTAGGAAGGGGCCAATGAGATCCACACCCCACCGGGCCATTGGCCACACCGGAGCAATAACTTGAAGACGTGTTGGTGGATGATGACTCTGTCTTCCCATCCATTGACAACCTTGGCAAGTGCGGACGAAGGCCTCTGCATCAGCTACTATTGTAGGCCAATAAAGCCCTTGGCGAAGTGTTTTCCCTACTAAGGCTCGAAGGGAAATATGGCTACCACAAAGGCCCTCATGAATTTCTCAGAGTATACCTAGGCCTTCGGCTTGGGAAATACATCAGAGTAGGGGAGAACATACTCCAGCCTTGTATAAAATACCATTGATAATATGATAATTCCGGATTCTTAACTTCAATCTTGATAGCTTCGAGCCTTCGGGCAAATTATCTTCTCCTTGCAATAATTCCATAATGGAACTCCGCTAATCGGTGTTCGGTATGCATAGGACATTCGCAGGAGGGAGTTGGGGCACTGAAGGGGAGGCAAGTTCTTCATAAAACGCCCCTTCTGGAATATCTATGGCTCCGGCTGCAGCTTTGGCCAAGATATCAGCTTGTGTATTGTCAGCTCTTGTGTATTGTCAGAGGCTTCAGGATAGAAGGCAAGATCATCATCTTGAGGCACCTATAGGATGACGAGGCTAGCTTGAGAACGAAGCCTGTCCGCAAGTTCCTATCTCCACCTTGTCACTTCAGCATTAACATGGGCCATCTTGGTCACCACGTCGTCAGGACGGTCTTCATTTCTTCCGGAGGGGACCTCCGGGTCTTGAGAACTAAACAAGTCAGTTCAGAGCATAGTCGGAGCCGCAGGAGAGGTTCCATCAGTTTGAAGCATGGACGGAGTCCCGAGAGGGGCTTCTTATGTTCGAGGAAGAGTATTTGTTTCGGGAGTCTGAGGTGGTGGGACCATAGAAGGTCCTCCGACCTCGACAGTGTTCTAAGATCTTGTGACGCCCCGATTTACTAAATCAGAACATTATTGAATTTCCCTAGAAAAACAATAATAACAAGAGGTTCATCATGTGACAACGTACATACGGGCAAACATTCGTGGTTCGTAGACCACATTATTACATAAGTGTAAAATTAAAAGAAACTATAAAAACAATACGGCATGACGAACGTCTTCTTCAGGATCTTCTTCTTGACTGAGTCGCTACTCCAGACCATCCTCCTCATAGTAAGCAGCCTCTGAAGTGTTTGTCCAATGGGTATGAGTACAAAAAGTACTCAACAAGCCACCGAGAATGCAATAATAATGCAGGATAATAACAAATGAATGATAATGGCTAAAAGTGCGAAAAAGTACGTTTTTCAGTTATAGCATTTAGTGTAGTCAAATTTAATCTTGCAGAATATTAAACATGAACAACATAATACCATCTAACTTGAGGAGTACATTTTCCCTCCTCGCTCAACAGTCCTTACATGCCAAGTCATCATGCAACACTCATAAATGTAAACTAACTGCGAGTAGTCACGCAATCACTCTTGACCGTGGGCTCGACTTTTCGAAAAGATTTAAACTCTGATCAGAGGTGTACCACTGTACCCACAAGGCACGCACTCATCCCATACACCAAAGTGTAACGAGATGACTCATACCACGGGAACTCATGCCAAAACCTTAGTATGAAATGCTCCAATCCGATAATCACCCGCTCTAGGTTTTGCCGGCGAGCCCGTCTACATTCGGGCTATTGTCGCACCCCCTTTTGCACCACGTTGGTACAAGCCACCCGCAGGTGCTGCTTGACCCATCTCCAAGTGGTGCCTCGAGTTGGAATAGGCCATACCTCAGTTAGGACTTACCCACTAGACTTGTGGTTAGTATGGAAATGTATTGCAATGGATCCCGTAGACCGGTCCTTATAGTGCCCCAAGTGCTACCGACCAATGCCCTAGCTTGCACCTGGAACCCACCATGCATACACACTTAACCCAAAACTCTATCACCAACTTAATTCCAGAGATAAGAATAACGGAGATCATATAGTAGATTCCAAATTGCTACGACTCATTTTTTACTTATAGCAATTGTGTCAATACATTGGACACTATCTAATAGTACTAATAATATGGTGACAAGGAGTTTAGGTTAGATAGCATTGCTTGGGTTTGCACTTCAAGGTCGGGGTTCTAAATAAATATAATGTAAGGCTTTCATTTGACTAATGCATGTATAACCTATGTGTTTTAGCGATAGTTTAAGAAAACTAGGTTCAATATGCTCAAAAGATTGGTTTGGTGACACGCCTTATTCAACGAAGGGTGAGGGAGGAACTTCTGGGTAGTATTCCTGGCTCCTAGTGGCATCGTACTCTTCTCGTTGCATATAATAAACATTACATCAAATAAACATTCTAAAACCACACAACAACATGAAGGTTTTGATTGGGCTAAAATATATGAAGTGAAGTCATCAACTACTCTGAAATTATTATTTAAATTTTTAGGGCAATTTTATGGAGTTAGGGGTTTTTCCAAAAGAATTAAGAATTTATCCTAAAGGGTCTTTAAATACTTTATTAAATAAAAATAAAATACTCAAAGTAAACCTACTATTTTTATTGCATAAACATGTATAGAATAAACTTATAAGTTTTATGGAATTGAAATGGTTAAATTTAGAGTTAAAATGAGCAAGATATAAATTTTAGAAGTTTAAAACCATTTCTGGAATTTAATTTAAATCAAAAATAGTCACCGGGCCACGGTGAACCGATTCCACAATGAACCCGTGCACTAGTGCGTGTGCGCCGGATCGCAGATCGCCGTTAGATTGCGATCGGGCAGCCATGGGCGAGGTGGGGGCGTTAAGTGGACGCAGACAACCACGATTAAAATGTTGAACCGGTACGCGATGGACGTCCTAGGTTAAACGCGGGTTTTAAATATTGATGAACGATCTAGATTAAAACATACCCCTTCGCTACAATCCGACGGGCCAGATTCAATTTTAACTTTAAGTAATAACGGACGCACGAGATTAAAACATAACGCTTCGCCGAGATCTGATGGATCTGATTAAACCATGCGAACGATCTAATCACCACCGTCGGATCCAGATCGCACGGTCGTGATTGAATCCGACAAGGCATGGGTACTTTACCCGTGTCTGTCATCTTCTTCAGCGACGGTGAGCAGGCCAGCGGCCACGGCGAGCGACGGCGGTCCTATCCGAACCTAGAGATGGAAAGAGGACGACGAGGGGAATAGGATGGTACCGCTGCGGAGGTCTGAGGTCATGGGGTTGCGGCCGGCGATGAGCGGGGGTGGCGGAGGCATTCAGGTGCTCGTTGGCGTCGGTGTTCGAGTGGGTCTCGTCGTCAATGGAGTGGTGGCCGAGGTCGGGATGGCGACTACGGTCACGATGGTGTGGTCGCCGAGGACGGGGGAGGACTCCGATGATGGCGAGCGATGGCTGGAGCGAGGGCGGCGGTGCGGTTTTAAGTGGAGTGTCGCGGGCGCTCTGTTTGGTCTCAGTGCAATTGGACGTGCGGGCTGGACACGGTGGAGGCCGAGGGCTTAAATAGAGTGGTCAGTGGGGGATAACGGGCGACGAATACAAGGAAAGCCGAGGGGGCCTTCAATGGCACCGGTGAGGTTCGGCCATGCATGCGCAGCGTGACCCCGGGGCATAATCGCGAGGTTTAACAAGGGAAAATGGCTAGCGGGCCTCGGGGGACATGTTAATGGTGCCAATTTAATGGGAGGGGGCCGACGAGAGCAGATCCGAGGGGGTTTAGGGTTTCGGCCAGCGAGGGGGGGGGGGAATTTGGGGGCGGATCTCGCGGGGAAGATGGATCCGACAAGTGGGGGCCACCGGTCAGCGGGCGTGGGGACGTGGGCGTGGCAACGGGGCCGCGGCTGATAGGTGGGGCCGAGGCGTCGGGCGTGCGCGTGCGGAGGAGAGGGGGTCGCTGACGGGCGGGGCCTATCCGTCGGTGAGGGGCATGGGGAGAGCAGTGGGCTAGGCCGACTGGCTGAGGCAGAAGAGGGGGAAGGAGGCCCGTTACTGTTTAATTTCTTTTCCGAATAAAAAAATTGCTGAAATTGGTTTAAATGATATGGGTTGCTTCCATGAGTGATAAAAATTTGTAAAAATTCTCAAAAATATATCTTGAACTTGGGATCATATACAAATTTTTTTAGCCTCTGGTTTGGACATCTCCTCTAGGTTTTAGTTCATTGGGGAATAAATAGCATTAAAGGAATTCCAAAAATAATCTTTTCCAGAAAATATAATAAAAGGTATTTTTATTTCTTTGAAAATTTGGGGTGTTACAAACCTATCCCCCTTACAAAGAATCTCGTCCTTGAGATTCGGAAAGTTTCTCGAATAGCTCGGGGTATTGGGTCTTTAACTCGTCCTCTTTTTCCCATGTGGCTTCTTCGACGGGGTGGTTGTCCCACTGAACCTTATAGAAGTGAACCACGTGGCTTCTAGTTACCCTTTCCTTGACCTCTAGAATCTGGATGGGTTTCTCGATGTAGGTCAAGTCTTCTTGGATGTTGAGCTGTTGGAGGTCGGCTTGCTCGGTGGGTACACAGATACATTTCTTTAGCTGAGAGATGTGAAACACATCATGGATTCCTGCCAAAGATGGTGGTAGGCTCCAATTGATATGCCACCTCTCCAAGCCATCGGAGGATCTTAAAGGGTCTGACATAACAGGGGCTAACTTCCCTCTCATGTTGAACCTTTGGGTGCCATAGAGAGCAGTGACTCGGAGGTAGACATAGTCGCCCTCCTCAAAGGTAAGATCTCTTCGTCGGTTATCGGCATAGCTCTTTTGTCGGGACTGCGCTATCTTCAATATGTACCTGATGACCTTAACGTTCTCTTCTGCTTCCCGCAAAATGTTTGTCCCGAATAGCTTTGATTCTTCGGTCTGATCCCAGAGTAGCGGCGTTCTGCACTTGCACCCATAAACTGCCTCAAACGGGGTCATCTGCAGGCTGACTTGGTAGCTGTTGTTGTAGGAGAACTCCATATAAGGCAAGTTCTTATCCCACATACTGCCAAAGTCTAGCGCACATGCTCTAAGCATATCTTCCAACACCTGGTTCACCCTTTCGGTTTAACCATCGGTCTGTGGATGATAGGCGGTACTAATATTTAGCCGGGTGCCAAGTTCTCCTTGAAGATTCTTCCAAAACTTGGAGGTAAACTGACTCCCTTGGTCGGATACGATCTTCTTTGGAACTCTGTGTAGGCACACGATCCGAGTCAAGTACAACTTAGCCAATCTAGCGACGGTGTATGTCGTCTTGACGGGGATGAAATGAGCCACCTTGGTGAGTCGATCAATGATGACCGAGATAGAGTCATGACCGGCTTGGGTCCTCGGCAATCATATGATGAAGTTCCATCCCTACTTCTTCCCACTTCCATTCGGGGACCTTGAGGGGTTGCAATAGTCCGGCAGGTCTCTGGTGCTCTTCCTTGACTTGTCGTCATGTGTCGCACTTGGCCACATACTCAGCTATTTCCCTCTTCATGCTAACCCACCAATATTTCTCCTTAGGTCTTGGTACATCTTTGTACTCTCGGGATGTATGGAGTATAGAGTCTCATGGGCCTCTTGAAGGATGAGGTCCTTCAGCTCTGGCTTGTCGGGCACGCATATCCGGTTTCTGAACTAGACGGTGTCGTTCTCATCATCGGAGAACCCTAGGGCTTTACCCTTCCTTATATTCTTTTGGATATCTAAGATATCGAGGTCTTCCTTCTGTGTCTCATGGATCTGGTCCATTAAGACAGGTATGGCCTCTAGGGCAGTGAGATATGCTTTGGTGGTGATCCCTAGATTCAACCTTTCCATCTCCTTGTATAACAACGGTGCCTGGTCTTGCACCATGATGGCTTTATAGTACCCTTTTCGGCTTAGGGCGTCTACCACTACGTTTGCCTTGCTTGGATGATAGTGGATGCCCAAGTCATAATCTTTGATCAGCTCCAACCACCTTCTCTGCCTGAGGTTCAGGTCCGGTTGGATGAATATGTACTTGAGGCTTTTGTGGTTGGTAAATACCTCACACCGATTACCCACAAGATAATGTCTCCATATCTTCAAGGTGTGAACCACAACTGCCAATCCAAGTCGTGGGTTGGGTAATATAGCTCATGCGGCCTCAGCTGACGAGAGGCATAGGATATCACCTTCCCGTCTTGCATTAAGACACACCACAACCCTTGGCGAGAGGCATCATAGTAGACGTGGAAGTCCTTCCGGGTGTCTGGAAGGGTCAGAATCGGGGCTGACACGAGCTTTTTCTTAAGGGTATAGAAGCATTCTTCACAATCTGGTGTCCATTCGAACTTTACGTCCTTCTTCAGTAGTCTGGTCAAGGGCTTGGCTATCTTTGAGAAGTTCTCGATGAACCGGCGGTAATATCCAGCCAATCCTAGAAAACTCCGTATCTCGGTCACATTCGTCGGTTGTAGCCAATTGGTCACTGCTTCTATGGTGGTAGGGTCCACCACTATTCCTCCGGCACATATGGCATGGACCGAGAAACTTCACCTCGGATGACCAAAACTCGCACTTACTATATTTGGCATATAACTGCTGCTCCCTTAACTTCCCTAGGGTAAACGGAGGTGGGTTTCATGCTCTTCATTGGTCTTATAGTAGACGAGGATATCATCGATGAATACCATAATGAACTTATCCAAGAACTCCATGAATACATTGTTCATTATGTTCATGAAGAAGGTCGGGGCATTCGTTAGTCCGAACGACATCATAGTTGGTGGTAGCCTGACATGAGGTCGATCTTGGAGAACATTGAGGATCCCTTTAGTTGATCAAATAGGTCGTCGATCCGAGGCAGCGGGTACTTGTTCTTGATGGTCACATCATTCAAGGCTCTATAATCTACGCACATCATTTTGGTCTTTTCTTTCTTCATGGCGAAGATGACCGGTGCACCCCAAGGTGAGGTGCTTGGTCGGATGTACCCTTTCTGTTCCAAGTCTTCAATATTGCTCTTGACTTTGGCTAGTTCATTGGCGGCCATCCGGTATGGGCGCTTGGAGATTGGTGTGGTCACGGGAATAAGCTCGATTCTGAATTCGATGTCCCTCTTGGGACGCATCCCTGGTAGGTCTTCCGCGAAGACGTTCATGTATGCTCTGACCATGGGTACTTCTTCTAGGGCCAGCGAGTGAAGGGATACCCTGATAGGACCATGGCTGGTCATCTGAAAAGTGCAGGCTTCACCTCCAGAACTGGTTACGGTGACAGACTTACTAGCGCATTCTATTACTCCCTTGTGCTTCATCAACCAGTCCATCCCTAGGATGAGGTCGAGTCCAGTGCACTCGATAAGAACTAGCTCGGCCCAGAATAGCACTCCTTGGATTTCTATCCTTACCTTTGTGTTGAACTGGTTAGCTAGGGTCTTCTTGCCGGGGTGGCAATCATCGTGGTGATGGGTCAGAGGGAGTACTTCCAAGTTATTTGTTTTCACAAAGCCTTCTGATATGAAGGAATGTGTTGCCCCAGAATCAAATAACACTATTGTAGGTATGGAATTTGCTGTGAACATACCGAGCACGACTTCAGGGGCCTCCTGAGCTTCCCCCGCACTGATATGGTTGACGCGAGCAAGAACCGCTTGATTGGGCACCGTGCCTTGGGGTTTCTTGGGGTGAGGACACTGGTGGGAGTAGTGCCCATCTTTCCGGTAGTTGAAGCAGATGACCAGCTTGCCAGTTGCGGTCCCTCATGATCAAGGCTTTGGCAGCGGGTGCTGGTTGAGTGGTCGGAGCTAGTGGAGCGGGGCAAGGATTTCCAGCATTCGAGCCACTGGTGGCATCTGGCGGCCTGTAGGCGGGCCAAGGATGGTAGGCAGGTGCTGGTGGCAGAGGGATGAAGCGGGGCCTCTGGGGTTCACCTGATGATGCTTGAACACGATCATCTTCCTCTTCTTGAGATCCAGCTTGTTCTGCTCAGTCTCTTGGATGAGCGCCTTATTCACCAACCACTGGATGGAGAGCTCATCCTTCAATCCCCGGAGGAACTTAGCCTGGCGGAGAGCGTCGGTCCGCACTTCTTCTCGCACACACTACAACAATCCAGGCAACTTTCGTCGGCCAAAGCCGACGGAAGTTAGCCCTTTCCCAACGGAAGAAGCTAACTTCCGTCGGCAAAAGGCTAACTTTCGTCGGCATTTGGCCGACGGAAGCGGGTAGACGGAAGTTAGCTAACTTCCATCGGCTTCACGTGGCCGACGGAAGTTACCGCCGAACTCTGCCACGTCAGCAGAGGGGCGCTAACTTCCGTCGGCCAGCCTGGCCGACAGAAGTTAGGGGCCCTAACTTCTGTCGCTTTGACCCTAGACGACGGAA
>JAAALK010000284.1:42902991-42972924 GCA_019279435.1 Zizania palustris
AATCAAGTTCAAACTAGAATTTAAACATGAATAAAAAAGTCATGAAAATTATAATAGAAATGTAAAAAAAATGTTTGGATGCTAGTAGCAAGGTTGAACCTCAAACCGCCTGAAGGCAGCAAGGTTCGAACCTCGAACCGCATGGCATCAAAGCAACCACCCGCACCACTGCGGTACTAAGTGTTTCTCGACATGAGTGGCAACGTATGCTAGATAACCCCACCAGCGTCGGATTAGTAGTGGCGGGCAGGATGACGTCACCAGCCCGCCACTGCTATCCTTTAGTAGTGGCGGTCGCATGCTGACGTCAGCGTATGCCCGCCACTACTATACTGTTTTCCACCCGCCCAGACTAAACCCTAGTAGTGGCGGTCGGTGACGTCAGCGGCCCGCCACTACTATGTCTTTGGCCCGCCACTACTACGATAAATATCAGTGGTGGGGCATGCTGACATCAGCGGTGCCCGCCACTACTAACCGCCTATATAAATTTTTCACTCCCAGCCGTCTGAAAACCCTAAGCCCTAATCTTCTCCCACCAGTTGCTGCCGCTTCTAGAGCCCGCGCCGCCATTGTCGTTGTCATCCCCGAAGCCCGTCACCGACGTCAAAGAGTCGTTGGTGTCCCCGGACCCCTCGCCACCACCTCGGAGCCATCGCAGTCATCCTCAAGGCTATCACCGGAGCCCGCATCGGTGTACCCGGACCCCTCGCCGCCGCCTCGGAGCCGTCGCACACCGCCATCCCTGTCCAGGAGCCCGCGCCGCCACCCTCGGAACCCGTCCCCGACGCACGCTGCCATCCCCATCCTAGAGCCCGCGCCGCCACCCTCAGAACCTGTCACCGCCATCACCCCCGAGCTCCGCCTGTCACCGGAGCCCATGTCGCTGTCCCCGGACCCCGCGCTGCCGTCTTGGAGCCATCACCGCCATCCCCTTCCCCGAGCGCACGTCGCCGTCCCCGTTTAGGTTGCTAAACTTTGTACCTACTGCTTTTAGTCCTCTATATTTACCTACTGCTTTTAGTCTCTAGATTTACTTAAGTGTGATTTAAGTGTGTTGATAGTTTGTTTGATTGTGTTGTGAGTTTTTGACCTTGAAAAGAGGATGGTCCTAACTATGTTCTTCCTGAAACTTATATGTGTGTTATCCCATCTTCAATCATATTAATATAAACTGTTTTTAGTTGGTAATTTTGCAGTTTATTCTGAATATGGTCAAAAAGCTGAAAATGATTCCTGATTGCACCATTCATCCACTGTGAAGTGGTACTCTATGTGATTAACACTGATTTTGGCATTGAGTTATCTCATGTATGTCCTACCACATTACCACTTTTTGGGAATTGATTTTGGTACTGTGAAGTGGCATTGATTTTGGCATTTATTTTGGGTGAAGTCTTCTATATCTAAGTTTGTGATATAGTCTTTAATTTGACTCATTGGAGCTAAATCTGTGATTAAGTTTGGAGGAGCGTTGGGTGTTTGAAAGGGCCATCTAATTCGAAAGAATTTTGTCGAGGCGCCTATTCACCCCCCCTCTAGTTCTTGAGTGTTCTTATGTTTCTTGAGTGTATTCTTGAGAGAGGTAGGCCAACACAAGCTAAGTTAGGTTTCTAGGGTTTATTGTCCTTAGAGCATCTCCATTGTACTTTCGGAAATGTGAATTGCTATTCAAATGGAGCTATATTCAAATGATTGCTACTAAGGGAAAATAGCAGTGGCGGGCAGGATGACATCAGCATGCCCGCCAATGCTAATCCACCTATATAAAAGTTTTTGCTCCCGCCGTCCGAAAACCTAGTTTCATTTCTAACTCTCAGTGCGCCTGAACTCTGCCCATTGCCGCCGCTCCCGAGAGCCCACACCCGCCCTCGGAGCCCTGTCGTCGTCGTCCCCGAAGGCCGTCGCCGCCAAACTCCGCATGTTGCTCCCAAAGCCCACGCCACCCTCGGCTACCCTTGAAATCATTGCATACCACATTACCACTTTTTTAGAGGAGCTTTGGGTGTTTTGAAAGGGCCATCTAATTCGAAAGAATTTTGTCGAGGCGCGTATTCACCCCCCCTCTAGTTCTTGAGTGAAGTCTTCTATATCTAAGTTATGCCATGAGAAATATTGCATACCACATTACCACTTTTTTAGAACAACTTTTAGAGGCCTATGATGCAAATAGTAATTGAGTTCTCTCATGTATGTCATCAAGCCGTGGGACACATCCATTCCGGTCAACAACTTCTTCTTTCTCGTGTTGCTTGACAGGGAATGGATGTGCTCACGGTTCCATGGCAGCCATGAACATATTTGAAAAACAACACAAAATATGCTGAGGCCTCAACAACACAAGAGAGAGAGAATAACACAATCTCCTAACTTGAGGATTAATATAGTAGCTTCAGAAGTAATAGCTGACGACTGTAGCCAAGAAGAGTTTCATACATTTTCCACCTTTGACATTGTGATCAGTTTACTACTGCTATTACTTCTGAGGCTACAGTAGTAAACTGATCACAGTGTCAAAGGTGGAAATGTATGAAAACTCTTCTTGGCTACAATAGTCAGCTATTACTTCCGAAGCCACTATATTAATTCTCAAGTTAGGAGATTGTGTGTTCACTCTCATTAGTTTTGTTGATACCTCAGCATATTTTGTGTTGTTTTCCCTCTAATGTTCCATGACAACAAGATATGCTGAGGCCTCAACAACATTGTGATCAGTTTACTGCTGCTATTATTTCTAAGGCTACTATATACTAATCCTCAAGTTCATGCATCCGGTTGAAGACCAACATTAGATTCTACAATTACTTTTAGAGGCCTATGATGCAAATTGTTATTGAGTTATCTCATGTATGTCAACAAGCCGTGTGACAAGTCCATTCCTGTCAGCAGCTTCTTCTTTCTCGTGTTGCTGACAGGGAATGGATGTGCACACGGTTCCATGGCAGCCATGAACATTTTGAAAAGCTACACAAAATATGCTGAGGCCTAAACAACACCGTGATCAATTTACTACTGCTATTATTTCTAAGGCTACTATATACTAATCCTCAAGTTTATCCGGCTGAAGGCCAACATTAGATTCTGCAATTCCTTTTAGAGGCCTATGATGCAAATAGTAATTGAGTTATCTCATGTATGTCATCAAGCCGTGAGACACATCCATTCTTGTCAACAACTTCTTTCTCGTGTTGCTGACAGGGAATGGATGTGCTCACAGTTCCATGGCAGCCATGAACATTTTGAAAAGCAACACAAAATATGCTGAGGCCTAAACAACACTGTGATCAATTTACTACTGCTATTATTTCTAAGGCTACTATATACTAATCCTCAAGTTCATGCATCCGGCTGAAGGCCAACATTAGATTCTGCAATTCCTTTTAGAGGCCTATGATGCAAATTGTTATTTAGTTATCTCATGTATGTCATCAAGCCACGAGACACATCCATTCCTGTCAATAATTTCTTCTTTCTCGTGTTGCTGACAGGGAATGGATGTGCTCATGGTTCCATGGCAGCCATGAACATTTTGAAAAGCTACACAAAATATGCTGAGGCCTAAACAACACTGTGATCAGTTTACTACTGCTATTATTTCTAAGGCTACTATATACTAATCGTCAAGTTCATCCGGCTGAATTCCAACATTAGATTCCACAATTCGTTTTAGGGGCCTATGATGCAAATTGTTATTGAGTTATCTCATGTATGTCATCAAACCATGTGACACATCCATTCCTGTCAACAGCTTCTTCTTTCTCGTGTTGCTGACAGGGAATGGATGTGCACATGGTTCCATGGCAGACATGAACATTTTGAAAAACAACACAAAATATGCTGAGGCATCAACAACACTAGAGAGAGAGAACAACACAATATCCTAACTTTAGGATTAATATGACATTAGACCTTTTTTGCATAACCAAAATTCTGATACATTAGCCTCTTAATATGAATAGTTTATCTATGGCGGAAGAAGGACGTTCCATAGAGGAGCTCATCTACGAGTCTCCCGCAAAAAACAAATAAAGAGGGTTCATCTGAAGGATCCTCCGATAGCGAATCTTCGTACCACTCTCCGGAGAATGAACATCCAATGGAGCCTAGGAAGAAGAGAACGAGAGAAGACGCCGATGAGGATTACATTCCTGAAGCTCAAGCGGAGGTAATTATTACGTTAGTAACAAGTCAGAGCAGCTTCTAACCGAGGATTACATTCCTGAAGCTCACATTGTCTATCATCGTAGGATCGTCCAAAGCGAGGAAGCAAGCGTCGATTATTCCTAGTCGAGAAAAGAACAACTATTGTCCCAGCTATTGAGTCAGCTGAGCGAACAGATGTTGAGCCCGCTGCCACAACATCGTCTGCAAATGCGAAGAGGAGATGGAAACGGGAGAAGAACAAGCTGCATACAGCTATCTATGATGTTGAAGAAGTGCATGTTGATGGGGCTCCATAGAAGCCAGGGAGCGATGTAAGATAGTTTGGAAAAATTGGAAGACTGTCCCTGAAGCTACAAAGAACGAATTGTGGCAGCATATAAAAGCGCATTATAAATTCCCGGAAGACCGCTTAGAAGACGCTAAAGCTGCCACATTGAAGACTATCGGGAAGGCTCTCCGTACATTTAGGACTAAACTGAACACACAATACCTTCAGAAAGATGAGTCGCCACTCAACGACTATGGCTTTATAACGCCAAATGAATGGAATGAATTCAAAATGCTGCATTGCTCGGAAGAAGCCAAACAAGAGAGCATCATGTTCAAAGAACTTAATAAGAAGAATAAGTTCCCCCATAAACTTGGGCCAGGTGGATATAAGGCCAAGGAGGATGAGTGGAGTAGAAAGGAGGAGGAGGACCATGCGGCTGGGTTACCTGAACAGTTTTCAGGTGCTGATCAGCGCACTAAGAGATGGCTCCTAGGTCGAGCTAAAAAAACACCCGAGGGCCAATATATGCTCTCCGACTCACAGACTAGTGAAGTATTCCAGAAAGCACAGGAAATCGCTGAGTTGGAGAAGACTGGAAAGTTCAAGCCCGAGGGATGTAATGACCAGCTTACATCTGCTCTCGGAAACGAGGAACATCGAGGGCGCACCCGAGATGTCTCTTCTATAGCACCCTGGAAAAATACTTTCAAGAAACAGGAGGGTGCCACATACAAGAAGCGTCAAGCACACACACACGACGCCGCAGAGCGCCGTGCAGAGTGGGAGCGACACTTTTTTGAATTTATTAACGAGAATCCAAACATAATGCAGGCTGCAGCTGGACAAATAATTGTGCCAGAGGTACGACTCGACGTACCAAGCAGTGTTGGCTCAGTACAAGACAAATTTCCTGTAAATTATATTAAAGAGGACACACCATGCAGCCTGCATGTACCGATAGGGCGCAAAGGGCATTCCCAGGAGGCTGCACGAGGCATTGCTATGCCTGGGGATTTATTTCACAATCGGCCTATTCCTGCTGACTATACCAAGGTTCAGGTCAATGAGATCACCAACGACAGATTTATTAATGACCCCTTGGATCTTCTAATGCCTGATGAGGGGATTGAGACAATCGGAGATGCTCTAAATAACGTTGTCCTATGGGCGAGCCGAGATATCAAATTACTGCAGACAAGTTCTCAGAGTAAATCACCTATTGTCTCATCACAATCCCCCACATATCTTTCATATTAGGATGTGCAAAATATAGGATCTTTATCACCTGTTGATGAGCGTGAAATAGAGGAAAAGGCAGAGGAAGAGCCAGTGCCCAATAAAGTGGCAGAAGTGATAGAATCAAAAGTGACTTCTGATCCTCAAGTGACAAAGTCAGTGCCAGTGCTTGAGCCCACTGATGAGCCCAACACAAATGTGCCAGAGCCAGATCAAATGCCAGTGCTAGTTCCGGCTGAGCCTCAAGTGCCAGTTCCAGCTGAGCCTTAAGTGCTAGTTCCGGCTGAGCCTCAAGTGCCAGTTCCGGCTGATCCTCAAGTGCCGGTGGCCAAGCCCATAAAAAAAGTGCCAGTGCTAGTTGCTGCCGAGCCTGAAAAACAAGATGCATGCCCAAAGCCAGCAATCCATAAGATAACTGTTCAAGCTGGGCAGTGTTCTGCGCTGAAATCTGAGATGCATAAATTTTTTACTACTATGGGGCAAACACGTTCTATGCCGAAGCGGCTCCCATAAAGGCTCCAGTACAAAAGCATGCGGGCTCACTTTCTGTTGATAAGAGGACCTACGGAGACGAGGATTATATCGAATACGAACCAGGCAAACCATTATTACCCCAAGGAGTACTTAATTGTATGCCTTGGATGATGAAAACATTTCATGACTGGTACCTCGAAGCGTCTTCGTTAGGAGTAACACAAATAGAACTGAAGGTTCCACAAGAAATATTCAACTGCCCAGAGTTTAAGCTTGCACTATTTTTCGTCGACTTCCATCGGATGTTTCGTCTGAAGCGAACCGACATCACAAGCATGATGCTCTGGTGCATGTAAGTACTTTATACTTTGTCAATACAAAGCAAAAATAAATAATGTCTTATATTGACTATTGTTTTATAACATATGCAGCTGTAATTCACGCGGTGATGAGTCTAAATTGTATGGGTACTTAAACCAGTCATTAATAAGCCAAAGTGCGCTGAACCCGACACTAAACCAGAATGATAGCAAGTACTGGACTGCGTGTAAGAAAAAATTTCAAAGAAAGATGTTCAATAAAGACGAAGACAAACTTAAGAAGAACAAAAGGAGTTGTGCCGCGTTGTATATTGCGTGGTGCATGGATCAATGGAAGGACAGAGAAATGATAAGTGGGGCATATAACTTTAAGTAAGTATACCCACTATATCCACTTAATCACGTTTTATCGATTATGAAACTAACATAATCATATACTACTTCTTTCGATAGTGATCATTGGATTGCACTTCTGATATACCCAAAGAGCTCAAGGGTTTATGTGCTCGACTCGCTCGACAAACCCAAAAAGAATATCAAGATATATTAAATGTTATTCAGAGTGCATATAGATACTACGTGGAAAAGTTAGGTGGCCCACATGATCCACAGAGGCCGAAAGAAATGCTTATCAGAACCAACTATCCGGTAATATTATATTTTAAATTTGTTAATTCAATTGATAAAGCCAAACTATATATCGTTCTAACTTTGTCTATTTTGAAGTGTCACAAACAATCTCTTGGTTCCGTGCATTGTGGCTACTATACTTGTGATTTCATGAGCAATAACTTAGGAAAGTTTGGGCGGACAGTATCTGAGGATACTAAAGAAGTAAGTTGATTTCTTGTGTGTTAATCTAATATAACTTGCAGTGTATGTACTTATATTTTATGTGTGCAGGCGTCAGGTCCATCAACTGTTGCCCAGAAGAGCCAACTCTCTGAATCACAAATGTACGAAATCGTATCAAGGATGTGCCGCTTCATGATGCATGAGATTCTTCATGAGCTTGGAGTATTTTTTGATCCTGAGAGTGAAGTGGCCAAGCATCCAACTCTGTATGATTGGGCCGGAAGAATGAAAAGGCGAACCAATTAAGACATGAGTTAGCCTTCCAAGAAAACATAAACCGCATGAGCATGTATTTGTGAAACAATGAATTGTGTTGATGGATGGTTATTGTGAAACATAAACCGGAAGAATGTAAACTTTGTAAATTTTTGAAAATTGATGAGATGGATGGTTGTTGTGTTGATGTGTTGTTGTTGTGGATGTGTATGTGGATATGTGGATGTTTTGCTGCTGTGTATGTGGATATGTGGATGTTTTGCTGCTGTGTATGTGGATATGTGGATGTTTTGCTGCTGTGTATGTGGATGGCTGTGTGAAGCATATAATTTCTGTGTTTTGGTTTGTGGGATCACAACATTCTCTGTTATGGCTTATACACAGCAATGGCGGGCATATGAGGTAGCTTGCCCGTTACTGCTGTTGACACAGTGGTGGTGGGCGCGCTGACATCATCTGCCCGCCACTGCTATTGATAACAGTAGTGGCGGGCAGATGAGGTCAGCGCGCCCGTTACTGCTATTGACATAGTGGTGGCGGGCGCGCTGACATCATCTGCCTGCTATTATCAATAGCAGTGGCGGGCAGATGAGGTCAGCGCGCCCGCCACTGCTAACCAGCGATAGCAGTGGCGTTAGAGCAGTGGTGGACTGGATGCCCGCCACTATAGGTCGTTTTTGCCCGCCGCTACAGTGTCGCTTTGTAGTAGTGAGAATTAGTGATTTGACATACGGCAGTTCCCATAAGCCACATATGTGGGTCCAATTATGTTCGGTTCCGAATCCTACAAATCCATCCTCATTTTCATTAAGGACCAACTCATTCAGCATATCAGCGATTTCTCTACCATTAAATGCCTTGGTGGTCCCTTTACAACAATATTGTCCTTCTTGAAATTGTTCCTCTGTAACCTAAATGGGTGATTCAAGGGCAAAAAGCATCTATGGCAATCAAAGTAACAAATCTTTCCACCGAAGTTCAGATGGAAACAATATGTGTCCTTCGCACATATCGGGCATGTCAACCTTCCATGACAACTCCAACCAGAAAAAATACCGTATGCCGGAAAATCGTGGACCGACCACAGATACGCAACTCGAAGATTGAATTTTTGCATCTGTTCATAGTCATATGCTTCAACTCCTTTCCACAATTGTTTCAACTCTTCAATTAAGGGCTTCAGCATCACGTTTAGTCGTGTACTAGGATGCTCTAGACCGGGTATAATGAGACACAGGAACATAAATTCATATTTCATACAAAACGAAGGTGGAAGGTTGTATGGAATAGCAAACACAGGCCAACAAGAGTACGACGATGCGGTTACATTGAAAGGCATGAATCCATCTGTTGCCAACCGGATGCAAACATTCCTTGCATCACTAGCAAAGTCTGCATCAAAATCATCTAGAGCCTTCCATGCCTCACCATCAGATGGGTGCACCATTACTTGATTATTCTCACGTACACCTTCTTTATGCCATCGCATATGTCTAGCGGTTTTCTTTGAGAGAAACAATCATTTCACCCGAGGTGTAAGAGGCATGTAACGAAGTTGCTTATGAGCAACCTCTGTCGTCACCTTCTCTCCGTCTTCATTTACGACCTTTACGAATCTCAGTTTACCACATTTTAAGCATTTCACCTCATTACTATGTTCTTTCCAGAACAACATACAATTATCTCGACACACATCAATCTTCTCATACTCCATACCGAGAGCAGAAAGCATTTTCTTTGACTGCTACATGTCTTTCGGCACCTTATGGTTCTTAGGAAGGATATCGCTGATCAGATTCAAGAGCTCCTTATAACAATTGTTTGAAAATGCAAACTTTGACTTAATAGCCATAATACGAGTCACGAAAGTGAGAACGCTTACGGTGGTGTGCTCATGCAATGGCTCTTCTGAATCTCGAAGGATGTCGAAAAACTTTTGAACCTCCGGTGTTGGAGGATCCTCAGGGTTTGATTCAAACTCCAGTCGTATAGCATCAACCATCTCATCCATCCTATCGTCAGCAACGCTATCATCTTCCTCTTCCACTACTAATACCGTTTTTTCACGGCCTGTCTCGCCGTGAAAAGACCAAACTTCATAACCTGGCATGAAACCATATTTGCAAATATGCAATGACAACGTCCTCTTGTCTTGCCAACGAGAATTTCTGCACTTCATGCATGGGCACCTCGCACCAGTGTTTGTTGTCAAAGCGAATGCACGATCAACAAATTTCTCAGCGTTGATTACCCACTCCCTCGTGTGAGCTCCACTTTTCATCCAACCACTATACATCCACCATCGGTCATCCTCAGCCATTCTATAGGCAAAACATTCATTCAATCGAGAATGCATCGATATCATAAGTATCACGGCCTATGTCTATAGGAAAAGATAGGTCCTAAACCCACCCGAGAGTGACCAACAAAACGTGGTATTTATGACGAGCCATGAGTCCGAACGAAATTTCAGCAGCATAACCTCGCTGTTCTCCAATTGCACGCCTGATAGTGGTGCAATGGAGAACAACAAGGTTATGTTACTGAAATCCCATTCGGACTGATGACTCATCATAAAGACCACGCTCTGTCGCCCACTCCAAGACTGTCCAAAAAGGGACAATTCCGGACCTACACATCTCACACGCATGACACGTGTGAGACATGTTGGTCCGAAACGGGTGACGCATAGGGGAGGGGTAGTAGAGGCAGCGGCGTAGGGGGAGGGGTAGCAGAGGCGGTGGCTGGTGGCGCAAGGGGAGGGGTAGCAGAGGCGGCGGCCGGCGGCGCAAGGGGCAGATGTCGTGGCGCTAGTGGAAGGGGAGGTAGAGAGTCGACTCAGTCGAGACTCGAGAGGGGGGCTAGCTAGGGTGACGCGCTGATGCCTTAGTCGAAGGCACTTTCACCTAGTCGGCCATCCAGAGACACCCGACGACCAATTGCCGACGGAAGTTAGCCTGGACGCCTAGTCGGTGCCTAGGCGACGCCGTGACAACCATGATCCAATTCATTACAACATGACAACATGACAACATATTAAAAAATTCCTCAGTCCTGACATGATTACTTTTATTTGACTATAAATCTGGTCTAGGTCTCATGCCACATGTTCTTTTCACAAAAACACTAATTAAATGATTTCATCACTATGTCATCAACCTCAAGCAATATGAGAGCATGCAAAACATGCAATAAACATTGATTCAATTCAACCACAAAAATAGACGACATTATTATATATATGGGGTAAAAATTACTTGGGAACGACGGCGGCGACGGTTACGGTCGGCGGGTGACGGGCGAATGGTGGCGGTGGTGGCGGGGTGCCGAGATGGATGGCGGTGGTCACCGGCATGGGCGGTGGTCGACGGCCGGGGCACGGCGGCATCGGGGCACCGACGGGCGGCGGCCTGCGGCGGCAGTGGCACGCATGGGCGGTTGGCCGGCGGCCAGGAGCATGACGGCGGGGCACCGGC
Organism: Zizania palustris; assembly: GCA_019279435.1. Lineage (NCBI taxonomy): Eukaryota > Viridiplantae > Streptophyta > Magnoliopsida > Poales > Poaceae > Zizania > Zizania palustris. The sequence continues at coordinate 42,914,004 of JAAALK010000284.1, forward strand.
GAGGGCGGCCTGCGGTGGTGGGCGGAGGCCGGCGGTGACGGGGGCGGGCGGTGGGGGCGCGGGCGGCGGCGAGCGGCCGCTAGGGAAACCTGTGGCGGGTACGGGCGGTGGGCGCGGGCGGGAGGCGTCCGGGAGGAGGCGGCGGTGGCAGTGGCGGGAGGTAGCGGCGGTGGGAGGCAAGACGGGTTGTGGGCGCGCGCGCGTACAGGGAGATTAGGTCTCCCTGTACGCGCACGCAGTTGGGGAATAAATCCCCTAACTTTCGTCAGCCATCATTAAAGCCGACGGAAGTTAATCCGATGGAAGTTAGGGGATCCGATCGGCCGTGAAAAATTCCCCGCTAACTTCCATCGGCCACTGTGAAAAGCCGATGGAAGTTAAGTTATCTTCCATCGGCCTCCAGGAGCTGACGGAAGTTAAATTGGCCGACGAAAATGTTCTGTTTTGTTGTAGTGACATAGCGGGCCAGACGGTTGAATTCATGGAGATACTCCATGACGGTATGGCTTCCCTGCTGCAAGTCCCAAAACTCCTGCTATTTGACGGTGACCACTCCGGCGGGGACGTCGGGCGGCGCGGAAGGCGATGGTGAACTCCACCCAAGTCACCTTGTGGTCCTCCGGCTAGGACTCACGGTAGTTGTCCCACCATTCCACGGTGGGTCCCTTGAGCTAGTGAGTGGTGAACGCCACTCGCTCTCGGCCAGTGCATGGGAGGAGGTCCAACTTCTTCCCAATGGTCCGGAAGAAAATCGCCAGCCTCCATGGGGTTTGTGGTGCTTGAAAAGATTGGAGGCTTTACGCGCAAGAACTCCGAGAGTTGGGGCGCAAGAGCGGGGGCTAGTGCATGAGGGATCGGCTCCACGTAATGTTGTTGCAGCCGGTCCAACTGTGCCTATTGGTGCTGAATTTGAGTTAGAAGGGCGGTGATTAACTGGTTCTGGTTCACCATCATTTCCGCAAAGGTGGGATGCTTGGCAGATGGTGGCCCAGTCTGGCGTTGGCCCGTTGCGCCCCAGTTAGGCACAACACTCCTAGGCAGACCTTTTGTCACCCCTTCTCCATTGTTGGAACATGTGTTCTGGTTGTCGGCCATCTTCTGAGTACAATAATACTTTCAATCATAAGAGAAAAACTTTTAAAAGAACTTTGTCCAAAAACAGCCAGAGGGCTCATATATATAAGGGAAAATTACTCACATGCCATTATAATTTTCAGAAATTGCCTATATGCCACTGTCAGTGACTGTGGTAGCCCCCATCTGTCAGTGACACACCGATGGCATATTGGCAAACCATGAAAATTGTAATGGCATGGAAAAAATTAACCCATATAAGTGGTAAGAAAATGTTCTTTACACCAAAGATCTTATTTTTATGCCACCCGCAACACAAAGTTGTTGCGGATGGTACCACAATCATAAAAATGTAAAACAATCAACGAGGTCTATCATCTACTCATCATCCGGGCTAGTCTCCGTACTCTCGGAACCACGAGGGTCCTGAGGGATGGTGGGCTCGATGAAGTTCTCGATGATGGGGTTGGCGACGATGGCGGGGCGCGAGGCAGTGGTGCTGGAGCTAGATTGTTCGGCGGGCGCGAGCGGCAGCGTGATCCTCTTGGGGCGAGGGGCGGGATAACGGATGGGCTTCTTCCTCCTCGGGACGAGGGGAAGCATCTCCGCGATGTCCTTCTACAGCTATATAATCTTGCGCTGCAGCTCACCGTTCTGTTGGATCAAGCCCTTCGTATCCTGATGAAGGAACTCAACCGCCTCGTGGTGCTCCTCGGCGTTGAGCATGGCATCGGTATGGAGATTGTCCATGGCCTTGAGAAGACACGTCTGCCAGGCCATGACTGGATCATGGTCTGAGTGGGACCTGACGTAGATGCAGTTGGCGCCAGGAGTATGCATCGGTACAAGCTGGAAGGATGAGTCCCGAAGACGATCATCGTAGATCATCCTCATCTCCGTGATGGCCTAGAGGGTGGCGCGTTGGCACGCAACGTCGAAGGTCGGGCCCCCAAGTGCTGCCGTGAAAAACGGCATGTTGTCGCCACACCCGTGAATGGTGACGGAAACATCACACGGTCCCTGTGAACTCCTCCATGTAGACGTCGTGGAACTCGAGCTCGAAGGTGACCCTGAGGAAGATCACCATCATCTGGAGCTCCCGGATGAAGCCCACAAAGTGACGACAGAAGCTGTGGACATGGTGGACTGGCATCTACAAAAACAACAAGTTGAAAACAGTAAGGGGAGGAACAAAGTGATGAAGTAGGTTTTCACGAAATAGCTTTTAACAAAACTAAGCATTAGGTTGGTCCGTTTGCTTCCTACAGTGAAGTCGGCTCTGATACCATCTCGTGACGCCCCGATTTACCAAATCGGAATATTATTGAATTTCCATAGAAAAACAATAATAACAAGAGGTTCATCATGTGACAACATACATACGGGCAAACATTCGTGAATCGCAGACCACATTATTACATACGTGTAAAATTAAAAGAAACTATAAAAACAATATGGCATGACGAACGTCTTCTTCAGGATCTTCTTCTTGACTGGGTTGCTACTCCAGACCATCCTCCTCATAGTAAGCAGCCTCTGAATTGTTTGTCCAACGGGTATGAGTACAAAAAGTACTCAACAAGCCACCGAGAATGCAATAATAATGCAGGATAATAACAAAGGAATGATAATGGCTAAAAGTGCAGAAAAGTACATTTTTCAGTTACAGCATTTAGTGTAGTCAAATTTAATCATGCGGAATATTAAACATGAACAACATAATACCATCTAACTCGAGGAGTACGTTTTCCCTCCTCGCTCAACAGTCCTTACATGCCAAGTCATCAAGCAACACTCATAAATGTAAACTAACTATGAGTACTCACGCAACCTGCCCTTGACCGTGGGCTCGGCTTTTCAAAAAGATTTAAACTCTGATCAGAGGTGTACCACTGTACCCACAAGGCACGCACTCATCTAATACACCAAACTGTAACGAGATAACCCATACCACGGGAACTCGTGCCAAAACCTCAGTATGAAATGCTCCAAACCGATAATCACCTGCTCTAGGTTTCGCCTGGCGCGCCCGACTGCATCCTGGTCTAACGCCGCACCCCCTTTTGTGCCACATCGGTACAAGCCACCCGCAGGTGCTGCTTGACCGATCTCCATGTTGTGCCTCGAGTTGGAACACTCCATACCTTACTTAGGACTTACCCACTAGACTTGTGGTTAGTATGGAAATGTATTGCAACGGATCCAGCAGACCGGTCCTTATAGTGTCCCGGGTGCTACCGACCAATGCCCTAGCTTGCACCCAGAACCCACCATGCATACACACTTAACCCAAAACTCTATCACCAACTCAATTCCAGAGATAAGACTAACGGGGATCATATAGTATATTCCAAATTGCTACGACTCATTTTTAACTTATAGCAATTATGTCAATACATTGGACACTATCTAATAGTACTAATAATATGGTGACAAGGAGTTTAGGCTAGATAGCATGGCTTGGGTTTGCACTTCAAGGTCGGGGATCTAAATAAATATAATGTAAGGCTTTCATTTGACTAATGCATGTACAACCTATGTGTTTTAGCGATAGTTTAAGTAAACTAGGTTCAATATGCTGAAAAGATTTGTTTGGTGACTTGCCTTGTTCAGCGAAGGGTGAGGGAGGAACTTCCGGGTAGTATTCCGGCTCCTCGGCGGCGTCGTAATCTTCTCGTTGCATATAATAAACATTACATCAAATAAACATTCTAAAACCACACAACAACACGAAGGTTTTGATTGGGCTAAAATATATGAAGTGAAGTCATGAACTACTCTGAAATTATTATTTAAATTTTTAGGGCAATTTTATGAAGTTAGGGGTTTTTCTAAAACAATTAAGAATTTATCCTAAATGGTCTTTAAATACTTTATTAAATAAAAATAAAATACTCAAAGTAAACCTACTATTTTTATTGCATAAACATGTAGAGAATAAAATTATAAGTTTTCTGTAATTGAAATGGTTAAATTTGGAGTTAAAATGTGCAAGATATGAATTTTTGAAGTTTAAAACCATTTCTAGAATTTAATTTAAATCAAAAACACTCGCCAGGTCCACTGTGAACCGATTCCACCGTGAACCCTGCGCACTGTGCGCGTGCGCCGGATCGCAGATCACCATTGGATTGCGATCGGGCGGTCACGGGCAAGGCTAGGGCGTTAAGTGGACGCGGACGGTCATGATTAAAACGCCGAACTGGTACAAGATGGATGGCCTAGGTTAAACGCGGGTTTTAAATATTGATGAACGATCCGACGGGCCAGATTCAATATGAACTTTAAGTATTAACGGACGCACGGGATTAAAACATAACACTTCGCCGAGATCTGACGGATCTGATTAAACCATGCGAACGATCTAATCACCACCATCAGATCCAGATCAAACGGTCGCGATTGAGTCTAACACGGCACGGGTACTTTACCCATGCCGGTCATCTTCTCCCGTGACTGGCGAGCGCGCCAACGGCCATGGCGAGCGACGACGGTCCTATCCGAGCCTAGAAATGGAAAGAGGATGACGAGGGGAACAGGATGGTACCGCTGCGGAGGTCTGAGGTTGTCGAGTTGTGGCCGACGACGAGCGGGGGCGGCGGAGGAGTTCGGGCGCTCGTCGGCAGTCGGTGTTCCAGCGGGTCTCGTCGCTCAGGGAGTGGTGGCCGAGGTCGGTATGGCGTCTGCAGTCACAATGTTGTGGTCGTCGAGGATGGAGGAGGACTCCGGCAACAGCGAGTGACGGCTGGAGCGAGGGTGGCGGTCCCGAGTTAAGTGGAGTGTAACGGGTGCTCTATTCGGTCTCAGTGCATTTGGACGTGCGGGCTGGACGCGGTGGAGGCCGATGGCTTAAATAGAGGTGTCGGCGGGGGATAACGGGTGACGAATACAAGGAAAGCCGAGGGGGCCTTCAATGTCGCCAGTGAGGTTTGGCCATGCATGCGTAGCACGATCCCGGGGCATAATCGCGAGGTTTAATCAGGGGAAACAACTGGCGGACCTCGGGGGACACGTTAATGGCACCAATTTAATGGGAGGGGGCCGGTGGGAGTGGATCTGAGGGGGGGTTAGGCCTTTGGCCCGTGAGGGGGGGGGTTTGGGGCAGATCTCGCGGGGAAGATGGATCCGACAAGTGGGGGCCACCGGTCAGCGGGCGTGGGAAATGGGCGTGGCAACGGGGTGTGGCTGACAGGTGGGGTCGAGGCGTCGAGCACACGCGCACTGGAGGGAGGGGGTCGCTGACGGGTGGGGCCCGTACGTCAGTGAGGGGTGCGAGGAGAGAGTGGGCTGGGCCGGCTGGCTAAGGGAGAAGGAGGCCCTTTACTATTTAATTTCTTTTTTGAATAAAAATAATTGCTGAAATTGGTTTAAATTATTTGGGTTGGTTCCATGAGTGATAAAAATTTGTAAACATTCTCAAAAATATATCTTGTCCTTGGGATCATATACAAATTTTATTAGCCTCTGGTTTGGACATCTCCTTTAGCTTTTAGTTCATTGGGGCATAAATAACATTAAAGGAATTCCAAAAATAATCTTTTCTAGAAAAATATAATAAAAGGTATTTTTATTTCATTGAAAATTTGGGGTGTTACAGATCTCAACCTAGAGGTCCGAGAAGACCTCCGAAGGGGACTAGTGCCTAGGTTCTGCTTCGGAGACATCGCTCTAGAAAAGGATTGGTAGAGAATGAAGATTTTGTACTAGGTTCCCCACGGACGGCGCCAACTATTGGCGTAAAAGATTACGCTAACAGGTTTAGGAAACTAAGTTTCTAACAAATGAAGTGTTTGTTTGAGTAAACTATTCCAAGCCTTCGAGATGGATAATAGCTTGAGATAGTTCGAAGTGTGTATTGAATATTTCTGTATTTGATACCCTTTACAGAGTGAAGAGGGGTATTTAAAGACCGAATACATGGGAAATGACTTCTTTACCCTCTAATTACAACCGACTAAGAAAACTGTTGTAGCAATTGAGTTAGCTAAAACACAGGTTTTGTGTATATGGTGTATAAAATGAACCTCTAAGAGTTCTCTCAGAAGGAGAAAAGATTTATACTGGTTCGGACCTCCCCAAAGGGATAACAGCCCTACGTCCAGTTTGTGGTGGATTTGGCATAGTTTGCCTCGGTTGAATCTAATGGATCGGAGGATCTCATGGACCTGGAGGAACTTAGCTTTTACAAGGGCTTGTCCCTGCTTTTATAGGCACGCAGGACAAAGGGAAAGACCTAAGTGCCCTCTATAAGTCATAGGCTTTATAGGGGCAAGAAGGAAAAAAAGACTAGTCTACTATACAAAGTGCTTTATAGCTTTGCAGACGTGTCAGATAAACGTCACTTCAGAACAGCTAAACGACATACTAGGGGCAGAGGGGCTCCTAGTATGGCTTCTACACTGTAGCGAAGTATAGATATTTTCCTGGTTCAAAGTAGTGGTGGGAGCTCTTTGGGTGGAGACTATGATGAAGGCTTCGAAGGACACTCCGAAGTGGGCTTCGAAGCATGCTCCGAACTAAACTCCGAACTAGGCTCTCAGAGACTTAGCTTCGAATTGGCTGGATAGGGCCCGGAGACCGGCTCGGGGGAACTCCGAAAGAAGCTCAGAGGTTAACTCCGAAGAAAGACAGGAGACCAACTTCGAAGAGAACTTCGAAGAGAGCTTGAAGACTTGGCTTCTGACAGACTTCGGAGGGAGCCTATAAGCTTCGCTCCGGAAGGCTTCGAAAGGAGTCCGGAGGCTTGTACTATATGATGCTTGGAAATAGCTTCGGCAAGTGGGAAACCGCTTCAACACTATCAGGCTCTAGGCCGGAGGCCTATGGAAGCTAACGTCATTTGCCCCATGTTCAAGGGAAAACTTATTCCCCCAACAAAGACACTATTTAATATTCTTTGTAGGGGTAAAAGTGTAAAAGACTAGTCTAGTTAGTGAGAAGAAAAATCTTCTGTCCTCGCTGGCAACCCCCCTTCGGGTGAACATGCTTCGGGAGGCTTCGTTATGTCGAAGCCTTGACAGAGGTCTCCGCTGTTTAAGGCTCCGAACTGATGGTGCCTTATTGCCTTTATGGTCTTCGGAGATCAAAGTTCCTAACTCCGTTTCTTCTACTGTACCGACATGAAAATGTCCTTGGCTTTTTGAGGATGAAATATTTTCCCCCCAACATACATACTGATGTATATGGTTCAATGAGTCACAAGGATAGGAATGGGTTCTAGTACTTTATCACTTTTTCAATGACTTTAAGTAGATGTGTCTACTTGATGAGAACTAAGTGGGAGTCCTTTAAAATTTTCAAGGAGCTCTTAAGTCAAGTACAAAATCACACACGCAAGATAATTGAATTTCTACGATTGGATCATGAAGATGAATATTTGAGCCATGAGTTGACTCACTGATCTTTCAATGTCATTTTGAGGTCGAACTACAGAAACTAAACACTCCCATTTTAAATAGAGTTCCGTCTAAGAGAGAGATGGGGCTAAACTCTGAAAAATGCTTTGGAACCATTAAAATCCGAATTAAAATAGATTGGATCTGTTTCTATTTGTAGAACTTCAGAAGTTCCAATATAGATCGGAAATTCCGATGTTTGTCAGGTCGGAAGTTCCAACGTCAATCGGAAATTCCGATGTGGACAAAATTTTGCGACAGAGGAGTCAGATCGAAAAATCCGATGCCAGATCAGAAGTTTCGACGTCGATCAGAAGTTCCAATGCGGACAAAATTTTGCAACAAAGGAGTCGGATCAAAAAATTCGATGCAAGATCGGAAGTTCTGATCCAGACAGATTAGAGTCCATAGAAGGAAATTGTTGATAGCAAAAAATGGCATCAATGATTAAGATTGTCAAAATATCAATTTTGGTAATTTGGGCCGAAAATGCACATGTCCCGGGTTAGGCCGAAGCCCTATAGGGCCGAAGGACCATTGGGCTACGGGCTCTAGAATTTTCCAGCCAGCCCACGGCCTTCGGCCAGGAGTCCTTCAGAGGCCTACTCAGCCGAAGCTTTGGCCCGAGGAGCAAGCTTCGATGGGCCTGGCCGAAGGCACAATTCGGGCAGAGATAGAGTTGGATCCGATTCCGGCTAAGTGTTTATCTCTACGCATGAGTAAGCCGAGTTATAGCAGATTAGATTTAGAGATTTGAAGTCTAGCCCCTATAAGTATAGAGGCGAAGCCTATTCAGAAGGCCCCCCCAACAAAATCAACCACAAAGCCCTAGCTTTGAATCGCATTTACTTTATCTTTACTTTTCTATACTCTTCGTGGGTTTGCCTCTGACGGCCACTTCGGAACAGTGGTAGTCCTTGTTACTTCACTTATGAAGTATCCGTTAATCTACGTAATAGATTGCTATCACCTTGTTACTTCGCATGTGAAGTATCCATTAATCAATGTAATAGATTGCTATCGCCTTGTTACTTTGCCTGTGAAGTATCAGCTATTCTGCGTAACAGATTGCTACCTTATCTCCTAATGCAACACTTAGCAGAATTCGGTCCTCAGGCCGAATTGGTACATAGAATCTACTCCGTTACAGGTTTCCACATTCGTAGCTACTTCGTTAGAGGTGTCCGGAGCTGAGAGATCGGTTTCAGAGGTTGCCAAGACATCCATCGTCGAGACTGCTACTTCGACCGCACGCCAATAGACTTCATCACGACAGGCTTCGCCATGCTTGTACTCTGCTCCGGAGGAAGTCACGCTCGCGCGTTGCGTTTGAGTCATTGTTCTGTATCCTACTGTATCAGAGACTCCACACCGAACCCCACTATTCGGAGGTGATTGTCGCGTCAGATCCGTTCGGAGTTCATCTTCAGCCAGATCAGTCTGAACGCCAAAGGTACCCTTCGGCAGGACACATCGCACCAGACGCCGAAGGTACCCTTCGGCGACCCCCTTCGCACCATACTTTGAATCAGACTGGCTCCAATCAGTTTGCCGATTTATTCTGTTTAATATATTTCCTTGCACTAATTGGATTATTTTGTGTGATGTGATTACCTGGCGAGTCCACCCCCTTACCATGGCTTAGGGTAGTCGGAACGCGACGTTGGTGCTGTGTTACGCTTAGGCTTGTTCCTAAGTATCTGCACGCTTTTGGATCGTCGACCTGACCCAAGTGCGGGGGCACGTTTTCGTGTCAACAAAAACCAAGTTTAGAACTTGGTGGATCCACTCGATGGCATAAAAACTATTTAGTGAGGATGTATTTTAAAGAAAAATGCATTGACGGAAATGTTCACATATATTGGGCATGATTGGAAGCGAAAGATTTCAAAATATTCAAAGTGTTGATTGTGATGAAACAGTTTTCGCTCATTGTTATGCTTACGTCTATTCGGATTGTTGTAGCAATTACCACATTTTATGTTTATGAGATATGGCAAGCTTATCGGAGTTGGAGTCTTTGTCGGCACCAACCAGCTCCCTCTCGCGGCCGAGCCCGTCCCCACCCGTCAGCCGCCACCCCTGCTCGCTCGCGCCCGCTAACTGCCTTGGCCCACCTGTCAGACCCATCATCCACCTCACGCCACCGCCCCCAAATCGCACCGGCCGAGGACCCCGCCTCAGATCCGCCTTGCTAGCCCTCCCTCATTCAATTGGCGTCGGATTAATGCACCCCGAGGCCCACCGAATGTTAAATCGCTTTAAGTGACGCGTTTTAGCCCCCTGGGAACGCAACTCTGTGCATGGCCGAGCCCTCGCTGGCGAGTTAAAGTCCTCCCTCAGCTTTCCTTGCATGCGAGCTCCTCCGACGCCCCTATTTAACCCCCTGGCCTCCACCGCGTTCGACCCCCATGACAATTCGATGCGAGATCGAATAGAGCGCCCATAGCACTCTTTCTAACGCCACCCCGCCGCCCCTACTCCGGTCACCGCTCATCGTCGCTGGAGACCTCCTCCGTCCTCGCTGACCACACCATCGTGACCGCAAGGACATCACCGACCTCGGCCACCCCTCCGTCGACGCCGAACCTCGCCAGATCGCCGTCGCGGACAAGTACCCGAACCACCTCGTCGTCTACCCTCATCGCCGGTCACGCCCCATCGACTTCTCGCCTCGCCTAAGGTACCCCCATGATCCCCTAGGTGTCCTCTTTCCGTTTCTAGGCCTGGCTAGGACCGCCGTCGTTCGCCGTGGCCTCTGGCCCGCTCGCCGTCGCCGGAGAAGACGACCGTCGCGGGTAAACTACCCGTTCTGTGTCGGATTCGTTCCCGACCATGCGATCCCGATCCAACGGCGGAAGTTAGATTTCCTCGCGATTTAATATGATGCATTGGATCGTAGCGAAGCAGTACGGTGTGATATCGTGCGTCCATTAGTATTTAAAACCCGCGATGGATAAGGCCATTTATCGCATACCGGTTCAACATTTTAATATCAGCCGTCCACGTCACTTTAACTCCCCTGCCTCGCTCGTGACCGCCCGATCGCTGATCCAATGGTGGATCCCGATCCGGAGCACGCACACAGTGCGCGGGTTCACCGTGAGCCTGCCTCACCGTGCACCCGAGACTGTTTTGGGATTTAAATTAAATTCCATAAATGCTTTTGAACTTCTAAAATTCATATCTTGCGCATTTGAACTCCAAAAATTACCATTTCAAATCCAGAAACTTTGTAATATTATTCTCTACCTGTTCATACAATAAAAACAGTATGTTTTCTGTGGACATTTCATGTTTATTTAATAAAGTATCCAAATGCTCTTCAAGGAAAATTTCAAATTTAATTATTTAAATTTCAGCAAAATTTATATTTATTCATTTCCTGTTAATTTAATGAAACCACTAAATTTTCCCTGAGGCTTTTATTTCAAATTAATTAGAAAACTTGAATTAAGATTATTCACAATTAAAACCCCTTTTATAAAGGACCATACTACATTCTAGTTCATTTTAAATTATTGATAAAATGAATTTCAGAAACTTAACAACTTGTTGTCTTTAAATTAACCCAATCAAAACCTATATGCTTATTGTCTAGTTTTAGATTGTTTAAGTGGATGTTGTATTTATTTTATTTTATTTATATTGGCAAGACTACGACGCCACCGAGGAGTCGGAGTATTACCCGGAAGTTCCCCCGTCGCCTTTCGCTGAACAAGGCAAGTCACCAAACCAATCTTTTGAGCATATTGAACCCATGTTTTACTAAACTATCGCTAAAACACATAGGATATACATGCATTAGTCAAATGAAACCCTTATAATATATTTATTAGGATCCCCTGACCTTGATGTGCAACCCTGAGGAGCCATGCTGAAGAGTGTGGGCCTCATGGCTCCAGATGTTAGGAGTCATTGTCAACGATAGTCAAAGAGGACAGAAGAAGAGAGGTGATCTGCTGCGTCTGGGCCGCGTATGACTCAGGTACACGGTCAGCGAGTGACTGTCGGCCAGAGGGGCCGCGAAGTCGGGCTGGCCCAATCCGGGTACACGAGCTAGGAGCAGCAGAGGATCCACTGGGCTGTTGACCAGGATTGACTCAGGTACACAGGGGGCGAGCGATTGCCGGGCTGAGGGAGCTGTGGAATCAGGCCAGCCCAATCCGGGTACCTAGTGCAAAGCCGGTGGACGCATTGTTCAGTTTTGGCGCAAAACTGACAACCGTTGATCTTGGAACAGACCGTCCAGAAGTGAAGCCATAGTCGCTACGAAATCTCCGCTTCTGGATAAGTCATCTGTAAATAGGAGTTTACTATTTTGTCCTTAGGCCCACATTTAGTCAGTCGAGTCTGTAAAAATATCCTAAGGGCAGTTGGGTCTTTTCCTCTTATTTCAGCGTCTGTAAAAAACCCTAAGGGTCTGGTGGAATATTCCTAGGCTATTGGGCTGCCTATAAATAGGGCCGCAATCCCTAGGGTTAGGTTGCCCCTTTAGAAATCACTTTACTAATCAATTGGGTCACTTTTTGTCTCCTGTTCCCATGCGTGCGCCGCTAGGCTCCTGTTTGTGCGATTTCTTCCTGCATGTACTACCATCGTGAGTTCTTCTGTTCTTCACGGTTCTATGAGATTTTATTCTCTCTCTCCTGTCATTCAGTGTGCAATGATTTTGTGGCTTTACCACATTGGTTTGCATGCGACTGTTTCTATTTCTAAGCGTATACTTCTCTCAGGTTACTTGTGTTCTGCAATCTGAGAAGTACTAGTTCTTCTTATTTGCTCCTATAGGAGCAAGTAGTACTCTCCTGTAGCTACAGTATGCTAGTTTTCTAGCCTTTGCTTTTTCCCTGACATGGCTTTTTGATCGAGGAGATAGGGTCTAGCATGTCTCTTGTTGATTCTGCCGGAGCCCCATACTTTGCTCGAAGTCTTTCTATGAAGTAGGCTTCGATCAGACTTCTCAATAGGCTCTGCTGCCATCAGTAACTCAGAACTTAAAGTGTCAACTCTGTTCCGAAGTATGCACTGATTCGAAGTTTTTATTCTGACATACTTCGGCAGTTTTACGAAGCCTACTTCGACATGTTTCGAAGATACCTTCGAAGCGTGTCTCTCTGGTTCGCTTCGCTCGAAGTGTGTTACTGAGAGGTTTCTACTGTTGACATTTGTGTGGATCTCTGTTTGTGCATTCGAAGTTTGTGTTTCGATGTGTGTTTCTAGGCTTCGGTTTCTTGTGCGAGAGCACCAGCGGACTCCGATTCGAAGTTGGTCTCAGGTTCGAAGGTTTCCACTCCGGTAGTCATACTTCGATCAATCTAGCTTCGAAGGTTGCGTTGCTGTCTTCGATTCTTCTCTGTTAAGTTCCGAAGTTGACTTTTTCTTGTGTTAAGCTTAGTAGCTTCGAAGTGTGCTTATCGAAGTAGGCTTCGGAAGTTTCATACATAGCACAAGGCAATTCGCACCGAAGCATGCTTCGCTTTCTGCCACACTCTTCACCGAACTAGCTGAAACTTCATCAACCTTCGACACTTCCACGACAAACTTCGTCAGCCTTCGACAAAAGGACTCTGAAGCAGGCTTCGACACTGCGAAGCGGGCTTCATCAAGTACCTTACTGGAGACAACTGTGAATAGTAGCTTTTCATCTCCTTTTAACGTTCACACTGAGTTTTTAGCTGTGATGGTTTAGCTCGGAGTACTTTGATTTGCCCATGTTTTAACTACTCTGTTTATTTGCCTATTAGCACTGTATTGGTATTTCTTTGTCTAGGACACTGGTTGTTTCTAGGCTAGATACTTTTAGGCTTTGGTGATCTGTTTACGTTTTGCTGCTATGTCTTTTGAGGTGCGTTGGGTGTTGGGAGCAGGCCATTGATTCGAAAGAATTTTTTAGGTGCCCATTCACCCCCCTCCTGTCGCTACTTTCGGTCCTACAAGTGGTATCGGAGCCTGGTTAGGGTTTTTTCCATACCTTAACTTGTTCTAAATCCCAGTAGTGATCATGACGTCTCCTGGAACGGTCCCGTCTTGGAAGCTTATGGCTATAATTACTGGAAGACTCACATGCGAGCCTATCTCATGAGCCAAAGCTCGGACATCTGGGACATTTGTGTTCACGCTACTTTTGTCATATTGCCAGTTGCTGAGCGTGATTCTCCTGGTATCATCACCCAGCATCTGAACAATAACAAAGTTGTGAATGTTTTGTTTTCTTGTTTAGGTCCCACTGAATTTGAGCGTGTGAGCCATCTCACCACTGCGAGAGAGATCTGCCTACCCTTCAGGCACACCATGAGGGGACAGCTCAGGTCAAGGCTCGGCTCTATCAGACCTACCGGCGTGAATATGAGAACTTCACACAAAAGCCGGATGAATCTGTTGAAGCGTTGTTTGGTCATTTTCAATCGATCATAAACAAGCTTCGGGACAACAAGGCTGAGGGTGTGCAGTTAGTCTCAGATCATGAGCAGGCGCTCAAGGTTCTCCATACCTTGGACCATAAGATCTGGGAGATCAAGGTATCCTCTATCATTGAGAGCACATCTTATGATACCTTGACCATTTCTGAGTTGTTTAGCAAGCTGAAGGCCACCGAGGTTGATACCCAGTTGAGATCAAATCTCACTGGCTCTAGATCAAAGTCTCTGGCCCTTGCTACACCATCTGCTGACCCCTCCTCTATGAGCTGTGCTGGGTTCTCTTTGATGTCTATCACTGAGGACCAGCTTGAGTCTTTGGGAGATGATGATTTGTGTCTTTTTAAAAATCGGGTGCGTCGTGTTTATGACAAGAGAATGTTCAAAAGACACGGCACGAAATCCGGGTGCTTTGAGTGTGGTGACCTAGGACACTTCATCGCCGACTGCCCCAAGCGCAATAGTCACAAGAAGAGCACCGGTGGTGGCTTCCATGACTCTATCAAGCACGACAGCTCCTCCTTCTCCAAGGGCAAGCCAAAGACCAGATTCTTCAGAAAGGCCTTGAAGGACTACCGGCGAGAGAACAAGAAGCGCGACAAGGCCTTCTTCACCGAGATGGAGAAGAGCTACTCCAAGCAGTCCACGTCTTCTTCCTCTTCATCGAGCTCAAGCGATGAGGAGATCATCATCAGGAAGGGGAAGGACAAGGATGATCCGGCAGGCCTTTACTTCATGGCTTTCGGGGACAGACCGAAGAGCCACTCACACCAGCGCCGAAGATCCCGCAAGAGCTTCTACTCAATGGCTCTTGGGGATAAGGAAGAAAAGAGCTCCTCCGATGACTCCGACGATGACGACAATGAAAAGGTATCATTCTATGGACGCTAAATCATTGATTTACTTGAGAGCAATTGTCAGGAGTTAAAATATCGGGAAAAACTGCTTAGGGGGGCCAAGAAAAGGATAGATGAGTTAGAAAGTGAGCTTGCCATAGCCAACGGCAGAATTGAGAGTCTATCTTCTTCCCCCTGCTTGGGTGATAGTAGTGAGTGCCCGAAGTGTGAGGTGCTTCTGTGTGACCTGTCGACTCTGAAGTCCAAGTACACAGAAAGGGTTGATGAGAGGGATGCTTTGGCCACTGAGCTTGAGAGTGCTCAGCTGGAGCTGAAAGATGCTCAAGCCACTATCGTCGTGTCCTGTGATGATTGGCCATCTCATCTCGCTAGTTTAGCTGAGCTGAATGCCAAGGACAATGAGCATTTGGGTGATTCTGAGAGAGTGAGAGCTGAGCTAGCACAGACTAGGCTAGAGCTTCAGACACTGTCAGTTCGACCCACTGTCTGTGAGAACTACTTGTCTCTTAGACTAGAGTTGATTAAGCTGAAAGCCGAGAAGTTTATCCAAGTAGATAGAGAGTGTGAGACCTGCTTGTCTCAAGTGGTGGTTCTAGCTTCCTTAAGAGAGGAGCTAGCTGATTCCCAGAATTAAAACTTTTACCTCTATTCTATCCTGAGTTGGATCAGTGCCAGAGAGGCACAACTCGGCATGATGATCCAGCAGTTTAAGAGGCAGGATGGGTTTGGAGTAGGCTACACCTACACCAAGGCTGACTTTGAGAGTGCCATTAGCCGGGCAGTGGAGTGGAGTAAAATGACTCCTGAGTAGAGATACCCCAAGACTCACTCCACTGAGTCTTTCCAGGCTAGTCAGCCCAAGGATGGAGTGATCAAGAATAGCCCAAAGCTCCACCCAAGAAGCCCATCTGGGTTCCAAAGCCCAAACTCCTCCACACTTCTCTTGACTCTCTTCCTGGACCCTCTCAACCCAAGAAGACAACACCAAACACCACTAAGCCCAAGAACCCCATGCCTCAACCACATCCCAAGAAGCCCACCTATCATTGTGAGTACTGTCAGAGAGACGGGCATCTTGCAGAGTTTTGCTTCAGGAGGAAGCGGGTTGAGAGAGCTGAGAGAGCTTGTGGTGGTCATGAGCAGTTCTACCAGCTGGGTGGTAGACTAAGAGTTCCTCGACGTGGGGAGAGGCTGGAGGCCAGGCCGCGTTGTGTAGGTGGTGGTAGAGGAGACAACTTTCATGCACGTGCTCCAGATGGTGGTGTTCGTTCTGGCAGAGCTCCAGGCCATTTTGGCTACGGTCCTGGACCTCGTGGCCGAGGCTTTAGGCAGAACCGTGGACCGCGCTTTGGTCCAAACTCTTCTGATCATTTTTTCTTTCCATCTTTTGAGCAGATGGCTCGACACTGGTTTAGTTCTTTTGCTAAACCTGGTGCCGGACCATTTGCTCCCCCTTACAACCATTGATTGTGTAGGATCGGGGACTGGAGGATGTTTGGATCATGGACTGTGGATGCTCTCGCCACATGACGGGACATCGCAGATGGTTCTCCAGTCTCACTCCCCCGAGCTCCAAAGAGTACATCACATTCGGGAACAGTGGTCAAGGGAAGGTACACGACATTGGCTCAATTCGCATCTCTGACCACTTCTCATTGAAGAACGTTGCTTTGGTTGTAAATTCGAATTTCAATTTGATTTCTGTTTCGCAACTTCTTGAGGATGGGTTGGAGGTTCGTTTTAAGAAGGGCAGTTCTTCTGTGATTGATTCTAGAGGGTCTTTGATTTGCCATATCTTACCTTTTGGTAAGGTTTTTCGGATTGAATTCTCTAGTTCTTTTGGCCCTTCTTGCTGTTTGATTGCTGGATCCTCCTCTGAGCTCTGGAAGTGGCAAAGGAGGTTTTGATCTTCTAGTCAGGTTGAGATCTATGGACCTCATCCGAGGATTGCCCAAGCTTAAGATGGAGAAGGATTTAGTTTGCCATCCATGTCATCATGGGAAAAGGGTTGCCGCTTCTCACTCACCTGTAACTCAGGTGATGACTTCGTATCCGAGCGAGCTGTTCCACATGGACACTGTCGGTCCATCTTGGGTATGCTCAGTCGGTGGGAAGTGGTACGCGCTTGTCATTGTTGATGACTTTTCACGTTTCTAGTGGGTTTTCTTTTTGCAGTCTAAGGATGAAACTTTTCTTTTTGTTCATGACCTGATTTTGAAGCTAAAGAATGAGAACAATGGTCGGATGCGAGCAATTCACTCTAATAATGGCTTTGAGTTCAAGAACTCTCAGTTCGTCAGCTTCTGTAGTGATCAGGGTCTTGACCATCAGTTTTCTGCTCCTTACACTCCCCCACAGAACGACGTTGTGAAACGAAAGAACCGAACGCTAGTCGAGATGGCCAGGACGATGCTCGATGAGCACAGGACTCCTAGGAGTTTTTGGGCTGAAGCCATGAACACGGCTTGCTATCTAGCCAACCACATTTTTCTTAGAGCTTACCTAGGTAAGACTTCATAAGAGTTGCAGTTTGGCAGACAGCCCAAGGTGAGCCACTTGCTTGCATTTGGCTGCAAGTGCTTTGTGCTCAAGAAGGGACGACATTTGAACAAGTTTGAGTCTCGTTGTTGGGATGGAGTTTTTCTTGGCTATGCTTTGCATTCTCGAGGCTTCCGTGTTTGGAACCTCGAATCCCAGCAGCTTGTCGAGACTTGTGAGGTTTCCTTTGATGAGTCCTTGCCTTCTTTGACTTCTTCTTTTGAGCTTTCTGGAGATGGTGAGCTCAGAGAGTCCATCTTCGAGGAAGATGATGACACTCCAGCTGCTGATGAGGGTTGGCCTTCTGCACAGCCTGCAGAACCCACACCTTCTGAGACTTTGACTGAGGACGAGGGCGGACCTCTGATCAATTCTTCAACTTCAATCGAGCCCCCTCAATCGAGTCTAGAGGTGCCAGTTGCTGACTCCAGTGAGGTGACTTCAGATCACCAGGGATCCCAAGCAGTTCAGCGTGATCACCCCTCAGAGCTCATCATTGGTGATTTGACTGAGAGAACTTTGCGTTCTTTTGTTGACTCTCTTGCTGTGTTTGCTGAATATGCTTTTGTTGCATCTTTTGAGCCTAGAGACATTTCTCATGCTCTTTCTGACTCCAATTGGATTAATGCTATGCAAGAAGAGCTTGAGAATTTTGTCCGCAATCGGGTTTGGACACTAGTTGAGCTGCCACCTGGATGCAACCCCATAAGCACCAAGTGGGTATTCAAAAACAAGCAAGGTGAAGATGGGGTTGTGGTGCGCAACAAAGCTCGACTTGTTGCCCATGGTTTTTGCCAGAAGGAAGGAATTGATTTGGAAGAAACTTTCCGCATTCTCTTAGCTTTTGCCGCTTCGAAGGGTTTTAAGCTTTTTCAAATGGACGTCAAGAGTGCTTTTCTGAATGGGTACATAAAGGAGGACGTTTATGTTAGGCAACCCCCCGGTTTTGAGAACCCCAAGTTTCCTCGACATGTTTTTAAGTTGCAAAAGGCTTTATACGGGTTGAAGCAAGCCCCCAGGGCTTGGTATGACCGGTTTAAAGCAGTTTTTGTTGGGGAAGGGCTTTGTGATGGGTTCTATGGATAAAACTCTTTTCTTGTTCAGAGATGCTTCAGATTTCTTAGTCACTCAGATTTACGTGGACGATATTATCTTTGGCGGTACTACTAATGATCTTGTGTCCAAGTTTTCTGAGCAGATGCACAGTGAGTTTGAGATGAGCCTAATGGGTGAGCTCAAGTACTTCTTAGGGCTCCAGATCAAGTAGACCAAGGATGGCACCTTCATCCACCAAGGTAAGTACACTCGGCACATGTTGAAAAATTTGACTTTGGTGGAGAGCTGAAGCCACAGATGACCCCAATGGGCACATCTGGGGGCCTGGAGCAGGACGAGAGCGGCGTCAAGGTCAATGAGAGAGAGTTTCGAGGGATGATCGGTTCATTGCTGTACTTGACGGTGACAAGACCGGACATACAGTTCGCTGTGGGGCTGTGCTCGCGTTTCTAGTCTTCACCACGCGCGTCTCATCGGCAGGCAATCAAGCGAATCTTCAGGTATCTCACCTATGTGCCCGATCTCGGTCTTTATTACTCAGCATCATCATCTCTTGATTTATCTGGCTTTTCAGACGCTGACTTTGGTGGGTGCCGGTTGGATCGCAAGTCGACTTCCGGTACTTGCCAGTTTCTTGGTTCGTCTCTTGTGTCTTGGTCTTCTTCAAACCAATCTGGAGTTGCTATTTTGACCACTGAGGCTGAGTATGTAGCTGCTGCTAGCTGCTGCTCACAGTTGGTTTGGATGATTTCCACTCTACTAGATTTTGGGTTGTTCTTTCCTACCAGAGTTCCTTTATTTTGCGATAGCACCAGTGCCATCGTGAGTTCTTTTGTTCTTCATGGTTCTGTGAGATTTTATTCTCTCTCTCTCCTGTCATTCAGTGTGCAGCGATTTTGTGGCTTTACCACAGCGTATACTTCTCTCAGGTTGCTTGTGTTCTGCAATCTGAGAAGTACTAGTTCTTCTTGTTTGCTCCTGTAGCAGCAAGTAGTACTCTCCTGTAGCTACAGTATGCTAGTTTTCTAGCCTTTGCTTTTTCCTGACATGGCTTTTTGATCGAGGAGATAGGGTCTAGCATGTGTCTTGTTGTTTCTGACGGAGCCCCATACTTTGCTCGAAGTCTTTCTGTGAAGCAGGCTTCGATCAGACTTCTCCATAGGCTCTGCTGCCATCGGTAACTCACAACTTAAAGTGTCAACTCTGTTCTGAAGTATGCACTGATTCGAAGTTTTTATTCTAACATACTTCGGCAGTTTTACGAAGCCTACTTCGACAGGTTTTGAAGTTAGCTTCGAAGCGTGTCTCTCTGGTTGGCTTCGCTCGAAGTGTGTTACTGAGAGGTTTTTGTTGTTGACATTTGTGTGGATCTCTGTTTGTGCGTTCGAAGTTTGTGTTTCGAAGTGTGTTTCTAGGCTTCGGTTTCTTGTGTGAGAGCACCAGCGGACTCCGATTTGAAGTTGGTCTCAGGTTCGAAGGTTACCACTCCGGTAGTCATACTTCGATCAATCTAGCTTCGAAGGTTGCGTTGCTGGCTTCGATTCTTCTCTATTAAGTTCCGAAGTTTACTTTTTCTTGTGTTAAGATTAGTAGCTTCGAAGTGTGCTTATCGAAGTAGGCTTCAGAAGTTTCACACTTAGCACAAGGCACTTCACACAGAAGCATGCTTCGCTTTTTGCCACACTCTTCACCAAACTAGCTGAAACTTCATCAACCTTCGTCACTTCCACGACAGACTTCATCAGCCTTCGACAAAAGGACTCTAAAGCAGGCTTCGACACTTTGAAGCAGGCTTTGACACTGCAAGCAGGCTTCGACACTGCGAAGCAGGCTTCGACACTGCGAAGCAGGCTTCGTCAAGTACCTTACTGGAGACAACCGTGAATAGTAACATTTCATCTCCTTTTAATGTTCACACTAAGTTTTTAGCTGTGATGGTTTAGCTCGGAGTACATTGATTTGCCCATGTTTTAAGTGCTCTGTTTATCTGCCTATTAGCACTGTATTTGTATTTCTTTGTCTAGGACACCGGTTGTTTCTAGGCTAGATACTTTTAGGCTTTGGTGATCTGTTTACATTTTGCTGCTAAGTCTTTTGAGGTGCGTTGGGTGTTGGGAGAAGGCCATTGATTCGAAAGAATTTTTTAGGCGCCCATTCACCCCCCTCTGGTCGCTACTTTCGGTCCTACAAACCCAAGCCATGTTATCTAGCCTGAACTCCTTGTCACCATATTATTAGTACTATTAGCTAGTGTACAATCTACCGACACGATTGCTATAGGATTAAAAATGAGTCGTAGCGATTGAAATCTACTATATGATCCCCGTTATTCTCATCTCTGGAATGGTGCTGGTGATAGAGTTTTGGTTGTGAATGTATGCATGGTGGGTTCCGGTTGCAAGATACGGCATTGGTCGGTAGCACCCGGGGCACTATAAGGACCATTCTGCGGGATCCGTTGCAATACACTTCCGTACTAACCACAAGTCTAGTGGGTAAGTCCTAACTAAGGTATGGAGTGTTCCAAACTGAGGCCACCACTTGGAGATGGGTCAAGCAGCACCTGCGGGTGGCTTGTACCGACGTGGCGCAAAAGGGGATGCGACGTTAGCCGGGATGCGGCCGGGCGCGCCGGCGAAACCTAGAGCGGGTGGTTATCGCTTGGAGCATTTCATGCCGAGGTTTTGGCACGAGTTCACGTGGTATGGGTCATCTCGTTACACTTTGGTTATTGGGATGAGTGCATGCCTTGTGGGTACAGTAGTACACCTCTGATCAGAGTCATAAATCTTTTCGAAAAAAGCCCACCGTCAAGGGCGGGTTGCGTGACATCCCACATTTAGTTTACTATCGAAATGAATGTACATGACGACTTGGCATGTAAGGACTGTTGTGCGAGGAGGGAAAACGTACTCCTCGAGTTAGATGGCTCATATGATGTTCATGTTTATTATTCTGCATGATTAAAATTTGACTACACTAAATGCAACAACTGAAAAATGTACTTTTCCGCACTCTTAGCCATTACCTTTCCTTTGTTATTATCTTGCATTACTATTTGCATTTGCGGTGGCTTGTTGAGTACTTTTGTACTCACACCCGTTGGACAAACACTTCAGAGGCTGCATACTACGAGGAGGATGGTCTAGAGTAGCGACCTAGTCAAGAAAACGATCCTGAAGAAGACGTTCGTCATGCAGTTTATTTTCATAGTTTCTTTTAATTTTACACTTGTGTAATAATGTGGTCTGCGAACCACGAATGATTGCCCGTATGTACGATGTCGCATGATGAACCTCTTGTTATTATTGTTTTTCTATGGAAATTCAATAATGTTCCGATTTGTTAAATCGGGGCGCCACAGTAGTATCGGAAGTTCCGATTATTATGTGGTCTCGATACAGAGAGCAAATATTGCTTCGGAAGTTCCGATATGGTATCAGAAATTTCAACGAGCCAGATGTTCCGATTCGAAATCGCGGAATTTTTATTTTAATCGAAGTTCCGATATGTTATCAAAAGTTCCGAGGTGGGTGAAAACAGATTGGATCTATTGCGTGTCATGCTGAATATGGAGACCAGAAAAATACCTTATCGGAATTCCGATCCAGAATCGGAAGTTCCGATGTGGTGTATCAATTTGGATCTATTATGAATATGAATTAGTTGTAACTAATTTGTAGGTTCCTAGATGTGCATGACCCAGGGGGCTTTCAACCCTATATAAGGAGAGGACGAGGAGGTCTTAGGATAAGGAATAAGCCTAGATTGGATCTAGACACCATAGACTCCTCTCCTCCCTTTCTTGATCTCAAACGTTGAGGTCGAGGATTTCCCGTCTCTCACATGCGGTGCTAGCACGCTTCCGTGGGAGGAACTCCATCCCTGTATGTGTGGATTCAGTGGAGTCGTTGCTCCATAAGAGACGCTTGTGGCTGTCACCACGAGAAAGGCAACTTCTTCATCGATTGGATCGGTGAGGAACGGTCGGGACAAAGCGATGATAGGATTAACGCGCTTCATCAACCTCTTCATTCGTTGCACCTAGCGTGTTAAGTGCTAGAAGGTACCGATCTATGATCTCACACTGCGCATTAGCCTAGGGCCATAGGGAAGAAATTTTGAATTTGCCAGCTAGCAGTAGCTCCCCTATTCCCTAACAAAGAGTGCATATGGTTTGGACCGTCGTCTCCTCATTCTTCACCAACGATAGCGTCAACTCCTCATTCGAAGAGAAGAGGTCCAATATTGTCCTCTCCAAGGTGACCCTCTACACCTTAAGATCTTCGACTTGCGCCACTTGATCGTGGAGCTCCATGACTTTGGCCACCCGTTCCTAGAGTTCATCGACCTCGACACTCAAACACAGAGGTCCTTGACCACGGTCGCCTGCTCTCGAAGGTTATTAGCATCGGCAGCCAGGGTGTCCCGCTCAGCCCAAGGATCCTGCGCCTCCTGCTCATCAGCATTTACACGATCATGAAGCTTTGCGACCTCACAACTATGCCGACTGAACTCCACGGAAAGGGACGTTTTGGCTCCCTGTGAAAGAACGACGAGCTGCAAAGAAGAAAGTAAGTGAAGGTAAAAAAGAGGGAAGCAACCGAAAACACTTCGAACGACGTACCTGACAGTCTGTGCGTTCTATAGCATGGTTCAAATTGATCCCGTCCACCTGACCCACTTCGGAGAACAAGACGGTACCCCTCCAAGATCAGCAGGCCCAGACCAAGGGCTCCACCTTTGAAATGAGGCCTAGCTCAGAAGTTATGAATGGAGCTAGTAGGGGGATTCCTCCATGCACATATTTGATCTCCACCTCAAAAGAAGCCTCGGGACGCTGAGAAGCTCCCCCCGAAGCCTTTTTCGAGCTAACCTCCTCGTGAGACTCCAGCACATCAACCACCTCAACGTGGGCTTCCTCCCTCGCCTCGACCCCTCCTGGGCAAACGGAGTGTTATAGAAGGCATCTCCTTCCAATGTACCCACGAAATAAGAAAGTATATATGAAACATGCAAGCAAATGTTGGTAGTAAGTGCCAAAAACATATATCCACGGGGAAGCGGCCTATCGGCCCAGCGCCATCCAATGAAGAATCCAAGGATGGTATGGCATCCAACGTCCGAAAGCACCCTCCTAGAGACTTCCCCGGAGACCGGCGCAACACGGTTGTTAGCTCGGCCGCTAGCGGATTGTCTAGCGCCTCGATGGCCATAGCATGCCCCACCGGACTTGCCCGGGAGTCAGTTGGCACTTCTCCGCCCACCGCACCCGGAGTCAGGCTAGCCCGTGGGTTGGTTGTATCTTCCCTAACCGTCGTGCTACTGGTTGGGCTCACCTGTAGGCTGGCTAGAGTCTCCTCGTCCACCCCCACAACTATGTTCATCGAAGGGATAGACGACACTTCTTCGACCGTCGTGCCCCTGGCCGAGTCTGCGTCCTCGGTGGTGTCTACCGCCGAGGCCCCCGGTTCATTCGCCAGGCCTCTGCTCTAAGCACTCTCCTCTGATGAATCGGGGCAGGAGACGGCGGTGGAAAGGCCCTTGGACTTGCGGGTGGTCTTCTTCAAAGGAATCTTTGGAGAGCTAGCCGGGCCAGCATCAACCTTCCTCTTCTTTGGGAATAGGTAGGTGATATCTATGTCCGAGAGCGCTAGGGTCTCGACCCTAGACCACCCCAAGCATGGTTGCGTCGCTCTCAGGCTCCCACCAACTCCATTCTCCACCTCTTCTTGGCTAGAGTGGGGGCAATAAGGATCCTCTCAACCACACGGATCTCCTGCTCGAGGTCATGAGTACCTGCGACCCTGCAAGCATGAAGGTACCGTCGTATGAATACTTATTATCTGAAAGAAACTATGATAACCCCTGTAGAAACGAGAAGTCGAAGCATACCAAGAGGACGTGAGGATGGCTCCAATAGAGTCCCATCCTAGATGCTCTCGAAGGAGAGGGGCCACACTATCTTCAAGGGGGATTTGGAGGGAGACGAACTCTTCAGCCAAGTCTGGCACTCTTATCCATTGAGCCACGAGGTGTATAAGGTGAATACGAGCCAAAGTTGAGCCCGCACACACTGAGACGTCAGCCTCCCTCCGGTAGAAGATCTGGTAGAGGGGCCCCGACAGCCCAGAGTCACCCCAACTGCCACGTAGAACCAACTGTTGATCAATCGAAGTACCAAAACTCATTGTTGGCCTTCGTAATTCGTAGGAAAGGAGTCCGCATGCTCCTTCCGGAGCTTGATATTGATGCTCCCATATGCTAGAATCATCATGAAGCCATCTGTCATGAATCGCATCTTTGGCTAGTAGCTGGCGTCGTGCATCTTCGCAAAGACCTCAGCCATCCCTTCGCAGCCCTCCGCCCTCATGGTGCACTCGAAGACGGCTAAGCGGACGACGACGTTCTAGGAAAGCTGTGGCAAGTCCACATTGTAGAAACAAAGGACCTCCACCAGGAGTCCCAAAGTAGGGAACCCAAGTCTGCCTCGAAGAAGGCCTCGAACAGGACTACTTCTCCCTCCCACGGTTCGGGGATGGCATCCTCTCCTAGAAGCCTCGCCTCGATGCTAGGTTCAAGATGATCTTGGAATGCATTCTTCACTAACCAATCTACGTAGATAGATCTCTCTAGAACTAGGGTCTGCTCGGTGAACTTCTCAGACGGCGGAAACTCGATGCCCTAGCAGTCATGGCTGCCACTACCACCACCGTCTACTTCTCGATGAAGTGGGAATCCAAAGCAGGAACGATGCTTCTTTTCTTCGTCATCTTCATAGGAATGCAAGTCCGCGCGGAGGAAAAAGCCAAAGGTTGAAAGAGAGAGCTACGAACAGACAAGCGGTCGGGAAAGAACAACCACTACCTTTTATAGGAACCTGAGGCTTGCACGACAAGTCTCCACTGTGTCGGTTCGCATTTCCTTGAAGCCAACAGGTGGGGCCACAGCGATACATGTCTAAAAGGCGACCGATGAGACTATGTTTATGAGCGAGAGCCTAAGCGATGAGGCAACTCATCGCTAGATCCCATCGAGTCAAGTCCTCTAGCTATCGGATGTGTCCAAAAGCCAGACAAAAGGTTTGCTCGCTCTTCAGAATTCTATTACGATAATATTTCTTGCACATGCCATCTCTCTCACTAGCAGGAAAATCGAAGAGGCACATGCGAGGTGCTACTATTGGGGGGAAATAATCCCATCAGTAGTAGGGGCAGAATCACAGATCCCGAAGACAACTTTGAAGCCTATGTATGGAAAGTCCTTTGGCGTCAATGCGTTACTGCGAGGCGGTCGCACCGGAGTATTAAGCACGCCCCAGACCAGAGCCCCCATCAGGATTCGGGGCCTCCGTAGGCATGTCGAAGACATCCATGCGGGAGGCTTCACCCTAGACCACATGAAGACCCCCACAAGGATCGGAGGCCTCCACAAGCGTCCCAAAGATAGCCATGCGGGAGGCTCGGTACGGGACCCTTCTGGCCTCAGTCACCCTCGGAAGACAACCACTAAAGCAAGACATGACGATTATAGTGTCGGGCGACTCCTGTTGAATGGGACATGAGCATCCTATAGCCATCGGGTCATATCCGAGTTATTATCCCTCAAGGAAGCTCCGTGGAGGCCAAACCCGTTCATCTAGCTTTAACTACATCCTAAACCACTGAAACTTGCTGGCATAATCTTTTACGCCAACACCCCTAGAATGCTAGCTCAAACAGTTGTGCATCGCTTAGGTTTAGGCTCTAGCACATAATCCTCACGTCACAAAGCCTCTACCCGTAATCTTGGCCCGACTCGTCCATCTTCTACTTTACCACCGTAAAATCGGTGAACTTCATCTCGTGTATGCCGATGAAGAAATACTTATGAAACTTCTTGTCCAAATCTGCCCATCCTTTGACAGAGTTCACCGGCAATGACGAGAACCATGCGAAGGCTAATCCTGATAGTGATAGCGGGAAAACCCTAACCTTCAGTGCTTCTTCAGTCGATGCCTCGCCGCATTGGGTGAGAAAACGGCTCATGTGCTCAATCGTGGAGACCGAGTCCTGCCTCAAGAAATTGGTGAAGTTGGGGATCTTGTATCGCTTTACCAATGGCACCCGATCGAACAACTCCGGGTACGGTCACCGATAAAAGTAGATCTAATCCTTGGGCTTGAGTCCAAATTGGTCCCAAATTGTAACACCCAAAAATTTCACAATTTTATGTCTATTTAATTTCCTTAAGAAAATTAATTAACAAAATGTTCATCGAGTGACAACATCTTACAGCAAACAAAATATAGCTCAGAGGCTATTTTATTACACTGAAAATAATCTAAAAAAATAGAACACTCGAAAGCGATGAACATCTTGCTCCTAGAATCATGCCTCGACTAGGACAAATTACTCCATACCTTCTTTGAGAAACTCATCATCTAAAAAGGGTTATTCAACAAGGATGAGTACAAAACATACTCAACAAGCCAACGAATGCAATATAAATGCAAAGGTAATATCAAAGGATAGGCATATGGCTTGTTTTACATAAAAGTAAATTTTTTAGTAGTTAAGCAATTATTGTGAACAAGTTTAATGAACAGAAAGTAAATAAACATTGTGATAAACCATTCACTACCTCGAGTAGCACAATAGTACTCACTCGCACAATAGTCCTTAGAAAACTAGTCATCATTCACATTCAAGATAATTATGCTAACTACGGAGAACATAACTTGGCTCGCCCATAACCATAGGAACGATTTTTAGAAAAGATTGTACTCTGATCAGAGGTGTAAAAATTTACCCACAATACAAGAATTCAGTAGATCATTGACAAATTCCCTTCAAAACACTTTGACATAGATCGTCTCAGCTGAAGGACAACCACATTAGGTTTCATTGATGCTCCAACACTTGGATTACATATAGCCTTCTTTTTTGCTTGACGTCTAGTCAATAAAAAGGAAACAAGGCGTCCATTCTTCTCGACTATCTTGAGCTGCCGCTCGGTGCATCCTGTTGAAGTGACCTATACGCTAGGTTAGGCCTTACCCACTAAACTTGTGGCTTGTATGGAAATGCTTTGCAACAGATCCCGCTAACTGGTCCTTATAGTGCCCTGTGTGCTACCAACTAGTACACTTGCTTGCACCTAGAAACCCACCTTTACAATTAACTTATCCATTTTCCAAACATTGCTTCCAACTTTTAGAACCCTGAGAAGAGACATAACTTGGGACATATAGAAGAATAAAGTAGCCTGTCTAGTATACGACTCATTTTTAGCAATACTAAGAAAGTGTGCCAATACTTGGGCACTAACTACTATTGTAATATTCAGGCGACAAGGGAAAATTGATCAAAAGCATGGCTTGGATTTTCACAATAGGGTCAAGGAATCTAAATAAATATAACTATAGGTTTTAATTGGACTAATGTAATTAATTCCTATGTATTATAGTGATAACTACTTCGAAAAACATGGAATTGATATGGTCAATGCATGGGGTGTGACTTGCTTGGATCAAAAAAAAGACAGAGACTGGTCCTCGACAAAAGACTTAGGTTCCTCGACAACTTTAAATTATAAAAGGCATACAAAACGAGGAAAACACAATTAAAAGGGAAAAATAAACAGTACAATTCATGAAATAAAATTAGTTCATGTTCTAGAGAAATTTATGGTGATCAAAATGGAATTTGGAGTTAGGATGTGAAAGATATGAATTTTTGAAAGTTGAATCAATTCTAGAAATATTTTAAACTGAAAATAGAAAAAGTCCACGGTGAACCGAGTCCACGGTGAACTGCGCATGTTCGCCATAGACCAGGTGGTTGAGGGCAACTAGGTCACGATTGGACGGCGCTGCGTGAGGCGGGAGGTTTTAGTTGCGATCAACGATCTAGATTAAAACGCAGCAAACCGGTCTGATGGACACACCACAACAAGTTACGTCATGGATTTAATTAGGACCACACGATCTGGATCGGATAGTGAGGAATCAATCTGGCACCCACGAGTACTGTCGGTGGCGACTGTAGGACCGAAAGTAGCGACCAGAGGGGGGGTGAATGGGCGCCTAAAAATTCTTTCGAATCAATGGCCTGCTCCCAACACTCAACGCACCTCAAAAGATGAAGCAGTAAAGTGTGAACAGATTGACAAAGTCTAAAAGTATCTAGCCTAGAAACAACTGATGACAAAAAGGAGAAACACCAAGAACAGTGCTAATAGGCAGATAAACAAATATTCAATACATGGCAGGTCAAAAACTTCTCAAAGGATGATCTAAGTGAATATAAAGTGAGATGAGAAGTTACTGTTCAAATTTGTCTCCTGTTCGAAACTTGGCAAAGCCTGCTTCGCTGTGTCGAAGCCTGCTTCGGAGTCCCTCGCCGAAGTCGAGCGAAGGTTGTCGTTGATGTGCCGAAGGTTTGTTGAGTCTAGCCTAGTTCGAGTGTGGCAGAGAGGGAAGTATGCTTCGAAGCGAAGTATGAATGTATTGGAGCCTGCTTCGAATAGTGTACTTCGAAGACACAGACTTCGAACATAATGCTTCGAACACAGTTAACAGAAAAACTACCTTCGAAAGATAGGCAAAGCCAAACACACGGCAGCAAGAAGAATTCGAAGCCTACACTCAACCTTCGAAGCTAGCTTGGTCGAGGTATGACAACCGAAGTTGAGACCTCCGATCCGAGGGTTAACTTCGAAAGATAACATCCGAACATACACACTGTGACCTTCAAAAATGACAACAAGAAGGAACTCACGTCGAGCGAAGTCTACTAGAGAGACAAACTTCGCAAAGACCGTCGAAGTATTGACTTTGAACAGCTCGAGACAGAGATCACCTTCGCAAAGACCGTCGAAGTATGTCAAGCTGACAGACAGCACAAAACGTACTTCAAAGCTAGAAACACAGTACACAAAGTAAAGTCGAAGTTCAAGCGAATCCCTCGAGGATGTCAGATCGAAGCCTGCCTCACGGAGTTGAGGGGCTTCAAACAGAGAAGGGGGCTTCGCTAGAAAACAGCCAGAAAAGGCACTTTGCCCTATCTACTTCGATCAAAATGCTACGCAGAAAAAGCAAGCTAGAGTACTAGTGTACTGTTGCTACAGAGAAGTAGTACTACTTGCAACAAACAAGAACTAGTACTCCTCATGTGAAGAACAGAGGCAACAGAGAAGCTTCTGCTCAGAGATAAACTAGCCGCATGCACAGAGAAACAGTAGAGCCATTAATGAACCACCACACACAAAAACAGCAGGAATAAACTCATCCAGATTAGAGAAAAAAGGATGGAGTCACGAAGAAACCAAGAGCATTTTTCCTGGCGGCGCAAGCATGAACAGGAAGAATAGAGAGAGAATGCAGGAAAAATGATCCAATAGAATAGAAAGTGATTTCAGCAAAAGGATGACCTAACCCTAGGGATTGGGGCCCTATTTATATGTTGCCCAATACTAGGAATATTCCACCAGCCCCTTAGGGATTTTTACAGCCGCAGAAATAAAGGAAAAGACTAAACCGCCCTTAGGATTTTTTACAGACTCGACTGACTGACTGTGGGCCTAGGGACAAAATAGAAAACTCCTATTTACAGATGACTTATCCAGAAGCTAACTTTCGTAGCGACTACGGTTTCTCTTCTGGACAGTCCGATACAAGATCAGCGGTTGTCAGTTTTGCGCCGAAACTGACAAAGCCTCCACCGACTTTGCACCAGGTACTCGGAATGGGCTGGCCCAGTTCCGCAGCTCTCTCAGCCCGGCAATCGCTCCCCGCCCATGTACCTGAGTCAATCCTAGTCAACAGCCCAGTGGGTCTTCTACTGCTCCTAGCCCATGTACCCGGATTGGGCCAGCCCGACTTCGCAGCTCTCTCAGCCCGATAGTCACTCGCTGCCCGTGTACCTGAGTCACACGCTGCTCATGAAGCAGCAGATCTCCTCTCTTCTTCAGTCCTCTTTGACTATCGTTGACAATGACTCATCACATCTGGAGCCATGAGGCCCACTCTATTCAGCATGGCTCCTCAATCTCCCCCTTGATGAGTGCATTGTCAACACTTCACTTCTTCAGCTCTTCAGTACCTGCAAACAACTGTGGAAACACGAAAACAAAGCACAAGAAAACAAAGAAGAAGAAAATAAAGTAAAATTTTAACCCTAATGACCAAAAACCGAACAAAAGCAAGAAGCGGTCATTATGTTTAACCAAAGGTAAAAGCTCAAAATGAGTGTGATCTCAGAAACAGCAACAAGGATATCAAAAGAATAAGAAACAAATCCCAGAGAAAGCCAAAATTCCCCCTTGAACTCTTATCCCAAAATTTCTCCCCCTTGTTGACAAGCGAACTCATCAAGCACTCAAAAGAAACACAAACTCCCCCTGAAATGCAACTCCCCCTCAAAATATGCAATGAATGCAACTGGGGTGCATGTGGAGTATAGAAAGCATGCTTCTCAGATATGATTGACTGCAAGTACAAACATCTAACAAGTATAGCGAAAGACATACTGTCTGAGACTAATGGCATGATCAGTGCAACAGATGATATCTAAAGAAAGTCATTAGCACACATTTTTCAGTTTTTGCAAACAAAAGCATCACCACATTTTCCAGTTGACAAGCAAGGTAAAGCATTAGATGCAAAAGCTAACTGATATCTACCAAGATAAGCATTGTCCAAAACAAAGTGCTTTAGCAAACTTGTTATCATTTCAAATTTTCAGGCTTTTTCTTTTCTCTTTTTCATTTATGCCAGGGGTTATTTGCATGTCAAACCTTATGCTGACCAACCAAGTCAAGCCTAGGCCAGATCTGGACCATCAGAAGCTTAAGACATTGATCTTGGCATACACTACATTGTCCTAGTTCATACCAAAGTGCTATGGTACGCAGTCCAGAACAATGCAATGCGACAAAGCCAACCCACCAGGATCATAGCAAGTTATGCATAAAGAGGCATGGAATTTCATTTTTCTTGATTTTTCATCATTTTTATAGCACAATTCCATGTTTTAAAGCAGACATATGTCCAAGTTGCATGTTTGCATCTAAGTCAGGAACTAGCTACAAGGCATGTAACAGATAGCAGAAACATTCAGCCTACACATGCTAGTTACCAGAAGCAATGGTGATCATTTTTTCAAGTTTTAAAGCATAAAAATCATGCATATGACAGATATCAGACATTTCAAGTGAACTGAACCAAAGCTTGATCAATGACAAGTATTCAAAAGCATGTACCAGCTAGAATAAGTAAAGCAGTTCAATCATATAACAGAAGCAACTCTAAAGTGTGAAATGTGAATATGCAAGATACACACAAAAAGACTCAAGAAAAGAGTAAAGAAGAAAGAAAACTGACGCAAAATATCGTAGAAAGGATACACAACACCCAAATCCCCTTGTAGATGCTCAAAAGTAGACTGATCTAGGGGTTTGGTGAAAATGTCAGCCAACTGATGGTGGGTATTAACATGAACAAGGTCAATGACACCTTTCTCATATTGATCCCGCAGAAAGTGAAAGCGCACATCAATGTGTTTGGTTTTTGAATGGAGGCACGGGTTTTTCCCTAAACTAATTGCACTAGTGCTGTCGCAAAACAAAGGAACACTGGTAGGAAAGAACAACCCAAAATCTCGCAGAGTGGAAATCATCCAAACCAACTGTGAGCAGCAGCTAGCAGCAGCTACATACTCAGCCTCAGTGGTCGAAAGAGCAACTCCAGATTGCTTTGAAGAAGTCCAAGACACAAGAGACGAACCAAGAAACTGGCAAGTACCGGAAGTCGACTTGTGATCCAACCGGCACCCACCAAAGTCAGCGTCCGAAAAGCCAGATAAATCAAGAGATGATGATGCTGAGTAATAAAGACCGAGATCGGGCACATAGGTGAGATACCTGAAGATGCGCTTGACTGCCTGCCGATGAGACGCGCGTGGTGAAGACTAGAAACGCGCGCACAGCCCCACGGCGAACTGTATGTCCGGTATTGTCACTGTCAAGTACAGCAATGAACCGATCATTCCTCGAAACTCTCTCTCATTGACCTTGACGCTGCTCTCGTCCTTGTCCAGGCCCAGACGTACCCATTGGGGTCATCTGAGGCTTCAACTCTCCACCAAAGTCGAACTTCTTCAGCATGTCTCTAGTATACTTACCCTGGTGGATGAAGGTGCCGTCCTTGGTCTGCTTGATCTGGAGCCCTAAGAAGTACTTGAGCTCACCCATGAGGCTCATCTCAAACTCGCTGTGCATCTGCTCAGAGAACTTGGACACAAGAGAATCAGTAGTACCGCCAAAAATAATATCATCCACGTAAATCTGAGCAACTAAGAAATCTGAAGCAACTCTGAGCAAAAAGAGAGTCTTATCCACAGAACCCATCACATAGCCCTTCCCCAACAAAAATTGCTTTAACCGGTCATACCAAGCCCTGGGAGCTTGCTTCAA
Organism: Zizania palustris; assembly: GCA_019279435.1. Classification (NCBI taxonomy): domain Eukaryota; kingdom Viridiplantae; phylum Streptophyta; class Magnoliopsida; order Poales; family Poaceae; genus Zizania; species Zizania palustris. Next base: position 42,946,797 of record JAAALK010000284.1, read on the forward strand.
CCCGTACAAAGCTTTCTGCAGCTTAAAAACATGTCGAGGAAACTTAGGGTTCTCAAAACCGGGGGGCTGCCTAACATAAACTTCCTCCTCTATGAACCCATTCAGAAAAGCACTCTTAACGTCCATTTGAAAAAGCATAAAACCCTTTGAAGCGGCAAAAGCTAAGAGAATGCAAATGGACTCAAGACGGGCAACAGGAGCGAAAGTTTCTTCAAAGTCAATACCTTCCTTCTGGCAAAAACCCTTAGCAACTAGTCGAGCTTTGTTGCGCACCACAACCCCATCTTCACCTTATTTGTTTTTGAACACCCACTTGGTGCTATGGGGTTGCATCCTGGTGGCGGCTCAACTAGTGTCCAAACCCGATTACGGACAAAATTTCAAGCTCTTCTTGCATAGCATTAATCCAATTAGAATCATAAAGAGCATGAGAAACATCTCTGGGCTCAAAAGATGCAACAAAAGCAGATTCAGCAAACACAGAAAGAGAGGTACCAGATGAACGCAAAGTTCTTTCAGTCAAATCACCAATGATGAGCTCTGAGGGGTGATCACCCTGAACTGCTCAGGATCCCTGGTGATCTGAAGTCACCTCACTGGAGTCAGCAGCTGGCACCTCTGGACTCGATTGAGGGGGCTCGATCATAGTGGAAGAAGTGATCAGAGGTCCGCCCTCATCCTCAGTCGAAGTCTGAGAAGGTGTGGGCTCTGCAGGAGGCGCAGAAGTCCCACCATCATCAGCAGCTGGAGTATCCTCATCTTCCTCGAAGATGGACTCTACGAGCTCATCATCGCCAGAAAGCTCAAAAGAAGGAGTCAAAGAAGGCAAGGACTCATCAAACGAAACCTCACAAGTCTCGACAAGCTGTTGGGAGTCGAGGTTCCAAACACGGAAACATCGAGAATGCAATGCATAACCAAGAAAGACTCCATCCTAGCAACGAGACTCAAACTTGTCAAAATGCCCTCCCTTCTTGAGCACAAAGCACTTGCTGCCAAATGCTCGCAAGTGGCTCACCTTAGGCTGTCTGCCAAACAGCAGCTCATAAGACGTCTTACCAAGGTAAGCTCTAAGAAAAATGCGGTTGGCCAGATAGCAAGCCAGTGTTCATGGCTTCAGCCCAAAAACACCTAGGAGTCCTGTGCTCATCGAGCATCGTCCTAGCCATCTCGACTAGCGTGCGGTTCTTTCATTCCACAACGCCGTTCTGTGGGGGAGTGTAAGGAGATGAAAACTGATGGTCAAGACCATGATCACTACAGAAGCTGACGAACTGAGAGTTCTTGAACTCAGAGCCATTGTCGGAGCGAATTGCTCGCATCCGACCATTGTTCTCATTCTTCAGCTTCAAAATCAGGTCATGAACAAACTGAAAAGTTTCATCCTTAGACTCCAAAAAGAAAACCCACGAGAATCGAGAAAAATCATCAACAATGACAAGCGCGTACCACTTCCCACCGACTGAGCGTACCCGAACTGGACCAACAGTGTCCAAATGTAACAATTCGCCCGGATATGAAGTCATCACCTGAGTCATAAGTGAGTGAGAAGCAGCAACCATTTTCCCATGACGACAGGGATGGCAAACCAGATCCTTCTCCATCTTAAGCTTGGGCAATCCTCGGATGAGGTCCATAGAGCTCAACCTGACTAGCAGATCAAAACTCAAAAGACCTAACCTCCTATGCCACTTCCAGAGCTTAGAGGAGGATCCAGCAATCAAACAGTGAGAAGGGCCAAAAGAACTAGAGAAGTCAATTCGAAAAACTTTACCAAATGGTAAAATCTGGCAAATCAAAGACCCTCTAGAATCAACCACAAAAGAATTACCCTTCTTAAAACGCACTTCCAAACCATCCTCAAGAAGTTGCGAAACAGAAATCAAATTGAAGTTCAAATTCTTAACCAAAGCAACATTCTTCAAAGAGAAATGATCTGAAATGCGAATTGAGCCAATGCCGTGTACCTTCCCTTGACCACTGTTCTCGAAGGTGATGTACTCTTTGGAGCTCGGGGGAGTGAGACTGGAGAACCATCTACGATGTCCCGTCATGTGGCGAGAGCATCCTGAGTCCATGATCCAAACGTCCTCCAGTCCCCGATCCTACACAATCAGTGGTCATAAGGAGGAGCAAATGGTCCAGCACCAGGTTTAGCAAAAGAGCTAAACCAATGTCGAGCCATCTGCTCAAAAGATGGAAAGCGAAAACCGTCAAAAGAATTTGGACCAAAACGCGGCTCAAAGCGCGGTCCTTTGTTCTGCCTAAAGCCTCGGCCACGAGGTCCAGGACCGTAGCCAAAACGGCCTGGAGCTCTGCAAGAATAGACACCACCATCTGGAGCACGGGCATGAAAGTCATCTCCTCTACCACCACCTACACGACGCGGCCTGGCCTCCAGCCTCTACCCGCGTCGAGGAACACGCAGTCTACCACCCTACTGGTAGAACTGCTCCTGACCATCACGAGCTCTCTTAGCTCTCTCAACCCGCTTCCTCCTGAAGCAAAACTCCGCAAGATGCCCGTCTCTCTGACAGTACTCACAATGATAGGTGGGCTTCTTGGGATGTGGTTGAGGCTTGGGAATCTTGGGCTTGGTGGTGTTAGGTGTGGTCTTCTTGGGTTGAGAGGGTCCAGGAAGAGTGTCAAGAGAAGTGCGGAGGTGTTTTGGCTTTGGAACCCAGATGGGCTTCTTGGGTGGAGCTTTGGGCTGTTCATGGATCACTCCATCCTTGGGCTGACCAGCCAGGGAAGTCTCAGTGGAGTGAGTCTTGGGGTATCTCTGCTCAGGAGTCATTTTGCTCCACTCCACTGCCCGGCTAATGGCACTCTCAAAGTCAGCCTTGGTGTAGGTGTAACCTACCCCAAACCCATCCTGCCTTTTGAACTGCTGGATTATCATGCCGAGCTGTGGCTCTCTGGCACTGATCCAACTCAGGATAGAACAGAGGTAAAAGTTCTCATTCTGAGAATCAGCTAGCTCCTCTCTCAAGGAAGCTAGAACCTCCACCTGAGACAAGCAGCTCTCACACTCACTCTCTATTTGGACAGACTTTTCAGCTTTCAGCTTGATCAATTCAAATCTAAGAGACAGGCAGTTCTCACAGACAGTGGATGGAACTGACAATGTCTATGCTCTAGCCTAGTCTGCGCAAGCTCAGCTCTCAACCTCTCCACATCACCCAAATGCTCATCGCCCTTGGATTTCAGCTCAGCTAAGGCAGCTAGATGACATGGGCAATCAACACAGGGTGCGACGACAGTGGCTTGAGCATCTTTCAGCTCCAGCTGAGCCCTTTCAAGCTCAGTGGCCAAAGCGTCCCTCTCGTCAACCCTTCATGTGTACTTGGACCTCAAAGTCGACAAGTCACACAGAAGCACCTGACACTTCGGGCACTCACTGCTATCACCCAAGCAAGGGGAAGAAGATAGGCTCTCAATTCTGTCGTTGGCTACGGCAAGCTCACTCTCTAACTCATCTATCCTCTTCTTGGCCCCCCTATAAGCAGTTTTTCCCAATACTTTAACTCCTGACGATTGCTCTCAAGTAAATCAACGATTTCGCGTTCATAGGATGATACCTTTTCATTGTCGTCATCGTCGGAGTCATCGGAGGAGCTCTTTTCTTCCTTATCCCTAAGAGCCATTGAGCAGAAGCTCTCGCGGGATCTTCGGCGCTGGTGTGAGCGGCTCTTTGGTCTGTCCCCGAAAGACGTGAAGCAAAGGCCCGCCGGATCATCCTTGTCCTTCCCCTTCCTGATGACAATCTCCTCATCGCTTGAGCTTGATAAAGAGGAAGAAGACGTGGACTGCTTGGAGTAGCTTTTCTCCATCTCGGCGAAGAAGGCCTTGTCGCGCTTCTTGTTCTCTCGCCTGTAGTCCTTCAGGGCCTTCTTAAAGAATCTGGTCTTCGGCTTGCCCTTGTTGAAGGAAGAGCAGTCGTGCTTGCCAGAGTCATGGAAGCCACCACCGGTGCCCTTCTTGTGTCCATTTCGCATGGGGCAGTCGGTGATGAAGTGTCCTGGATCACCACACTCAAAGCACCCGGATTTTGTGCCATGTATTTTGAACATTCTCTTGTCATAAACACGACGCACCCGGTTGTTAAAAAGACACAAATCATCATCTCCCAAAGACTCAAGCTGGTCCTTAGTGATAGACATCAAAGAGAACCCAGCACAGCTCATAGAAGAAGGATCAACAGAAGGTGTAGCAAGGGCCAAGGACTTTGATCTAGAGCCAGTGAGATTTGATCTCAGCTGGATATCAACCTCAGTGGCCTTCATCTTGCTAAACAACTCAGAAATGGTCAAGGTTTCATAAGAAGTACCCTCAACGATAGAAGATACCTTGATCTCCCAGATCTTAGGGTCCAAGGTATGGAGTACCTTGAGCGCCTGCTCATGATCTAAGACTAACTGAGCACCCTTAGCCTTGTTGTCCCTAAGCTTGTTTATGATCGATTGAAAACGACCAAACAACGCTTCAACAGATTCACCCGGCTTTTGTGTGAAATTCTCATATTCACACCAGTAGGTCTGATAGAGCCGAGCCTTGACCTAGGCTGTCCCCTCATGGTGTGCCTTGAGGGTAGCCCAGATCTCTCTCGCAGTGGAGAGATGGCTCACACGCTCAAACTCAATGGGACCTAGACCAGAAAATAGAATGTTCACAGCTTTACTATTGCTCAGATGCTGGGCAATGATACCAAGAGTACCATGCTCAGCAACTGGCAATATAACAAACGTATCGTGAACGCAAATGTCCCAGATGTCCGAGCCTTGGCTCATAAGATAGGCTCGCATGCGAGTATTCCAATAATTATAGCCATAAGCTTCCAAGGATGGGACCTTGCCAGGAGACGTCATGATCACTACTGGGGTTTAGAACCAGTTAAGGTATGGAAAAACCCTAACCAGGCTCTGATACCACCTGTAGGACCGAAAGTAGCGACCAGAGGGGGGTGAATGGGCGCCTAAAAATTCTTTTGAATCAATGGCCTGCTCCCAACACCCAACGCACCTCAAAAGACTAAGCAGCAAAGTGTGAACAGATTGACTAAGTCTAAAAGTATCTAGCCTAGAAACAACTGATGACAAAAAGGAGAAACACCAAGAACAGTGCTAATCGGTAGATAAACAAATATTCAAGACATGGCAGGTCAAAAACTTCTCAAAGGATGATCTAAGTGAATATAAAGTGAGACGAGAAGTTACTGTTCAAATTTGTCTCCTGTTTGAAACTTGTCGAAGCCTGCTTCGCTGTGTCGAAGCCTGCTTCAGAGTCCCTCACTAAAGTCGAGCGAAGGTTGTCGTTGATGTGCTGAAGGTTTGTTGAGTCTAGCCTAGTTCGAGTGTGGCAGAGAGCGAAGTATGCTTCGAAGCAAAGTATGAATGTATCGGAGCCTGCTTCGAATAGTGTACTTCGAAGACACAGACTTCGAACAGAATGCTTCGAACACAGTTCACAGAAAAACTACCATCGAAAGATAGGCGAAGCCAAACACACGGCAGCAAGAAGAATTCGAAGCCTACACTCAACCTTCGAAGCTAGCTTGGTCGAGGTATGACAACCGAAGTTGAGACCTCCGATCCGAGGGTTAACTTCGAAAGATAACCTCCGAACTTACACACTGTTACCTTCGAAATGACAGCAAGAAGGAACTCACATCGAGCGAAGTCTACCAGAGAGACAAACTTCGAAGCTAACTTCGAAGCCTGTCGAAGTATTGACTTTGAACAGCTCGAGACAAAGATCACCTTCGCAAAGACCGTCGAAGTATGTCAAGCTGACAGACAGCACAAAACGTACTTCGAAGCTAGAAACACAGTACACAAAGTGAAGTCGAAGTTCAAGCGAAGCCCTCGAGGATGTCAGATCGAAGCCTGCCTCACGGAGCTGAGGGGCTTCGAACAGAGAAGGGGGCTTCACCAGAAAATAGCCAGAAAAGGCACTCTGCCCTGTCTACTTCGATCAAAAAGCTACGCAGAAAAAGCAAGCTAGAGTACTATTGTACTGTTGCTAGAGAGAAGTAGTACTACTTATAACCAGCAAGAACTAGTACTCCCCACGGGAAGAACATATGTAACAGAGAAGCTTCTGCTCAGAGATAAACTAGCCGCATGCACAGAGAAACAATAGAGCCATTAATGAACCATCGCACACAAAAACAACAGGAATAAACTCATCCAGATCAGAGAAAAAAGGATGGACTCATGGAGAAACCAAGAGCATTTTTCCTGGCGGCGCAAGCATGAACAGGAAGAATAGAGAGAGAATGCAGGAAAAGATGACCCAATAGAATAGAAAGTGATTTCAGCAAAAGGGTGACCTAACCCTAGGGATTGGGGCCCTATTTATAGGCTCCCCAATACTAGGAATATTCCACCAGCCCCTTAGAGTTTTTTACAGCCGCTGAAATAAAGGAAAAGATTGAACTGCCCTTAGGATTTTTTACAGACTCGACTGACTGACTGTGGGCCTAGGGACAAAATAGAAAACTCCTATTTACAAATGACTTATCCGGAAGCTAATCTTTCGTAGTGACTACGACTTCTCTTCTAGACAGTCCGATACAAGATCAGCGGTTGTCAGTTTTGCGCCGAAACTGACAAAGCCTCCACTGACTTTGCACCAGGTACCCGGATTGGGCTGGCCCGATTCCGTAGCTCTCTCAGCCCGGCAATCGCTCACCGCCCATGTACCTGAGTCAATCCTAGTCAACAGCCCAGTGGGTCTTCTGCTGCTCCTAGCCCATGTACCTTGATTGGGCCAGCCCGACTTCGCAGCTCTCTCAGCCCGACAGTCACTCGCTGCCAGTGTAACTGAGTCACATGCGGCCCATGAAGCAACAAATCTCCTCTCTTCTTTAGTCCTCTTTGACTATCATTAACAATGACTCATCACATCTAGAGCCATGAGGCCCACGCTATTCAGCATGGCTCCTCAGCGACCGAGCGTGGCAGCGATGCTACCGGTGACAACGAGCGACGGCGAGGCAAGCAGAGTGCAGAAACATAACCTAAATAAGGTGGGGATCACTGTGGTACCTGAGATGGTCACCTGCGATGATGGATGACAGTCGACAATGAGAGGAGGTAGAGAGCACACCTCGGGTTTACAGCTCCGGTGGATTTTGGCGATCAGGATAGCGATTGGTCATGATGTCGAGGATGAGGAGGTGGTGGCAGTCTTGGTGGTGCTGGTGGTGGGACTTGGCGTGGTCACCGGTGGCGAGGCAGGGCTACTAGAGCTAAAACTGAGAGGTGGTGGTCTTTCTAGGGTTCACCAGTGACGAGACGACGATCGTGTAAGCTAGGGGATGGAATGGGGTCATGGGGCGGAGGCTAACCTTTTTATTGGGGTCGGGTAGCCGGAGATCGCGAGCAGAGGTGCCAGATTTTAGGGATTGCAGCGGTGGTGGGAAATTCCAGTGAGAGTTGGGGTTGGGGACGATGGGCCTGACAGGTGACGACCACATGTCAGTTCGGGAGGCGAGCACGCGGGGCTAGCAAGCGGGGTCCACACGATAGAGAGGGCTGCTGCCCGCGTGAGCGGGGAATGACTGTTAGTGCGGCAGAGCGAGTGGGATGGGCCACGGAGAGAGATTGGAGGGAGGTGGCCCAATAGGATTTAAAATTCAATTTTCAATTAAAATAATTGCTGAAATTCATTTGTAATTTCTATGCTAGTTGCAAAAGTCCTAAAAATTTGGAAAACTTTCCTAAATATTCTTTTGACTTGGAGAATTTAACAAAAAATTTCCAACTCAAAATGTGGATTATTTCTTAATATTTATATTTCCTTTCCTTCTTTTCACAATTTAAATAATTCTTTTCTAAATTTTATTTTCTCAAAAATATTATTTGGCAAAAATTCAGCATGTTACACGAATCACCTCAGTAATTTTGTTCACCTAATCGTCTCCTTGTTCGTTCGATGTGGGATATCGGTTAGTCGTTTGGGGCTACTGATACTGATCTAGCCAAACAAAGTTATATATTTATTCTTCATTGTAGTAGGGTGGTACTCCATAGTATGCGGTCTGGTGGTACCCTTGAGGAATGACATCGAGTGCCCCCCTTGGCGGCACAAGATCTGACAGCATGTTCATGGCGATTTCGTGCAAGGACTAGGGTACCTCTTGCTTAATTGGCCTTTGCGGCGTGGCCAAAGGTTGGGATGGTGGCGTACCCCTACCGAAGGGATACATGTTCTGGTACGGGTCCTATCTACCCACCCCCTAGATCATGGGTGTATGTAGCGGAGCTACAACGTTAGTCTCTCGACCGAACAAAGTGTTTGGCGGATCCTATCTTATCGGCCCTTATTGTATTGGCATAGGCCCATTGTGTTGAGTGTTTTGGAGCAGATGAGGAGGGTTGGTCCAGAAGTACACCAGGCCTTGCGTCGGTTCTTGAGCAATTGTCCCATTGACAGTCTTCTTGATCAGTCCGTGCAAGGTGTTAACCAACAGCTCGAAACTGATTGATGAGGGCATGGTGTAGAGCGCTATCGACGGCTTCTTGAAAAGTGACCCGTGTACTCATGACCTACTGAGGGATCTCACCAGCCATGGCTGGCCTTGGCAATTGACTCCTCTCGACATGACCAGATCGAGTCATGCCGAAGGTGTCAAGGCACAATTTCTTGTAGTTTTCCGCGTGATCTAGTACCTCCTCTCTTTATTCGTCGGTCAAAGCGTCCATGGTGAACGAGATGATGTTGCTTCCATCAACCTCGCCCGCCATGGATGAGTGATCTGAAAAATGTCCCATCGGGCATGCCAAAAAGCGCGTTGGTGTATTTTTTGTCACACGCATGGCCTGGGAGATCTGCTTAACTCAAGTGAAAGTATTATAATCTTAGACAAAACAGGTTCTGAGCGTGTCAATCAGTTTGACCCTACAACTGATAAGGAACCATAAAGAACAACATTAGTAGCAAAGCTGATCGTCTATCGAGCTGATGACTGTGGTGAGAATAAAATAAGAAGGAATAAACGCGCCTATCGGCCATGGGGCCGATGACCATGTCCACTCTATCAACTGATTAGATAGCATCTTTCTGCGATAGGGCCAATGAGTGCCTCCCACACGGAGATGGAATATAGCGTGTGTTGGTGTAAAAGAGTTATCTTGTGTCCAAGCAGAGCCTCGAAGTGTGTATTCTTACTAGAATCTGAATCCCCATTACAATGGAAGGACGGGGTATTTATAGGAAGGGATATGCTAGGAAAATATCCTTTCACCCTCTAGTTACAACCGTCATAGAGTACTCTATTTACAAGATCTAGTAGGGGTACTTCAATACAAACTCTCACAGGTGCCATGATAAGGCAAACATCTAATCCGATACACACCACCTACCATCGTAAGGTGGATGTCTTGTCATGACTGGACATCTTCATTAAGCGAACGTCTTGTCCGTCAGATGGCACCTATCACTTTAAAGTAGCCATCTTGTCGCATTTGGCGGTGCCACTTTCGGACGGAGTTCTGAGAAGCCTCCAGTAATAGGCTGAAGTCGTAGTGCTATCGGGAGCATCACATCCTTCCTTGAGGCCTTCATTTGGGCCGACGCTGCGCACTTCAAGGCCTTCTACTTCGGAGTGTTGCTGAAGCACCGGAGGGCTTCGACCGTGCATGTTCCGAAGTAGCCTTCGGAACTCCTACTCTAATTATCATGCTGACGAGATTATTTCCGCCAATAATAGCCCCTCAAATATTTCTCTTCGAATGTCCTGCCTTGTGATAAGGGCAATATGCGCAAGAAATAATACCACATTAGAATTTACAATACATACGGACCTTACGACTTACTTCAGGACACTTTAGGTCGCAGAGGGGTCTGACTGGAAGAGTCCAGTGTCGAGGTGTCCATTCTTCATGCTCCCTTTTGGGGGCTTAGTACTTCGAATGCCCAAGTGTTACTTCGTGCGTCTTGGTGTCCCTTCTCCTTCCCAAGCATATTGACTAGCGATCTCTTGTGGGATCGTCTTGGGTAATGTACCATTGCTATGATGGACGTTGCACCCGGGATACTAACCGCCATGAATATTTCAGTTTTCTATTATGGACTATTTCTGATTGTGGCCCCACCTGCCGGCCTTGGTTGGAAGACAGATAGGGATGTGAAGAGACACAACGTAAAGGCTTGAGGCGCAAGCCCTAGGCCCTTATAAAAAAGGTAGCGGTCTCCCATTTACCTTAAAGTTTCCTCGCTTCTCCAATTTCTGATTTTCTGTTAAACACCCACTTCTACACTCTTGTATTCTTCTTCTTCGAGTGATCCCCATGTCTTCGGGAGATGACTAGGAAGGACACCACAAGACTCTCCTCGGGCTCCCACCTTGTCCAACAGCAAGCATCTATGGCAGCGGCAGTCACCGTACCGGGGACATCGAGTGCGCCCAAGGTTTACGGCCCTTGAAACCTTTGACCTCCTTCTGAGAATCTGTGAAGGAGGTGGTGCATGAGTGGCTCAAACCTGGAGTCGCGGTGTGCCTTCATGGAGATGAAGTCATGCCCAATCAGCGCAAATGGGAGGTGGTCGTCTTCAAGGTCTTGTTTGATGCGGGGCTCGGGTTCCCCATGATGGAGCTCTTGGTGGAGGTCCTCCACCTCTGCCATGTGGATCTTCCATAGCTTTCTCCGAATACCATCGCCCATCTAGCCATCTAAGAATGGGCCGTGAGGATGGAGGGGTGCGAAGGATGGGCCAAAGTCTTTGCAGTGATGCATGAAGCCAGTTGTCATCCAAATAAAAGACCTAGCCCAAATGGTTCCACGAATCTATTGGCCTACAGAAGCATCAACTTCTAGCTCCAGAAGGAGTACACGATTAGCTTCCCAGCGAAGGCCATCAAGGAGCGGTGGTACTCTGACTGGATACACTGATGGTTCTATGTGATGGTGGGAATGGACTCCGGCCTAGTGGGGGTCCACCGACAAATCTTCTATCTGAGGGAATCTGATGTTTTAGTGGATGTGGGCTCGGTTCAGGCCTGTGTTCAGCTCATGTATCTCGTGGCTCAGCGTATGAGCATGCGGGATTTTGTGGAGGAATTCATTTCCCTCCGCATTTCTCCATTGAAGGTCGTCTGTCATCTCGTCTTCTAGAGCGCCCAAAAAGGTGCTCTCCTCGATACATCTTCTGTCTCCCTTAGTACACTCTGAAAGAGTTCTTCTTGTAATCTTTAGCCATTTTCTCTAAAAAATTCTTACCAGAAGGTACCTTGGCCTGCTTAGGTTCACGGGTTATTATGACCACAGAACAGGAGGTCTGGGCAGTCAAGAATGTCCTTGGGGCCCCCACCTTGGCCGAGAAGAAACATAGGGTAGAACTGGTGGGGGCCTTGAGATCGACCCCCTGTACTCCTGGATCTAGACATCCTGGACCGTATTCTGAGGAAGAGGAAGGCAGAGAAGGGACCAGTGAGGACCCCAAAGCCTTCCAAGAAAATGGTCCTTAGGCCCAAGAGCCCTGCCGACCCGAGGCCTTGCCTTGATTCCCTGGAGGAAAGGTTCGCTCCCTCACTGGTGGCCGAAGGACTTTGCACCGAGGGAGGTCTACGACCGAGGAGGTCACAACCAATGAACATGAGGCTGAGATGACGGTCGCGCTGTGTGGATCCACGAGGGACTCCATAGGGGGCCTCTCCCAAATGTTATCGTACACGAAGTCCCCCGAGCAATCTTCGAATGGTACTGAGCCGGTAGGTCGCCTTCCCTTGGTTACGCGTTTATTTGTCCTCTTGGTACCTGCACCTATTTACATGTTTTTCATGTTTTTTATTGTATGGTTGGTACCATGGCGGGGGATCCTCCGAAGATCCCTTCACTTGTCTCAGAGAGGGTTGAAGTGAAGGGGAAGGCCCCCATCAAGTTAGTTGATGTGCCGGAGTCGGACGAGGAGGCTCGTTCGGAGGGGGATTCAGGGGGGCTTTGCATCACCCCGATACTCCCTCTTAGGAGGATATCCGATGGGCATTAGCGAACGTCCCCTTGCTGACTCCGTTCTTGACTTCGGTGCCTGGGCTTGGTCACGAAGGTGGAGCCTTCGGCTCAGCTCTGCTAGGCCTTGAGCGACACTGACCAAGTCACCAAGGTGAGCCGAGCAGACGGGGTCCAACTGAGCCTCGCCATCGAACGGGCAGCTTACCAGCTACTTTTCCACAGTATACTTATGTGTTGCGTTGTGCTTCTCCCTTTTTCTATTTTAATTACTTCCTCTTGTTTAAAGTTCATCATTCTAGCCTAAGAGGCTGGGGCTGCCTTTGATGCAGAGTGTGGTCGGCATGTTCGTAAAGTTGCAAAGCTCAACGATTGCCTCACCAACTCTTAGGAGAAGGCACAGAACCATCAGGCTGAGCAGGATGCTTTGGTGGTTGAGGTCAAAAAGCATGGTGGGGAGGCGACCGAGGTCGAGGTGCTTCAGGGTCAAAGGTTGATCTTTGAGAGGATGATTTCGGACCCCTCAACCACAAACCTCGAGCTAAAGTCATCGGTAGAGCACTTGCTTGCCGATCAAACAAAGAATGCAGTGGTGATGGTTGAGATGATGGACGTCCTCTAGGACATCTTGGCACGCTATGGGACGTCTTGCCCCTCGCCTTCTATCATCACAAACGAGCCCTTGGCCCACTGACTAAAGCTCATCCAGACCACGACGAACATGATGGATGCCACAACAACCAAGTATGGAGAGGTCTCCGGTCGGGTGGCCGCCATCGGCATCCTTCATCACCTCAAAGACATCGGCCATGCCATCTTGCTGGAAACTGAGGTGGCGCCTGTTATATTCAGAGGTGAGAGCCTTCGGGCTGTGCCTTATGTCGTCTCCTGTGCTTGGAAGGTTTTCCAGACGCCTTGGAAGGCCGAGGGTCGGGATGTGGTGAATTCTTGGATGGATGAAGTTCATCGAAAGAAGCAGTTGCAGACGCAGTCTCCTCCAAAGCCTTCCTCCAATATCACTCCCGCGGATTCAAAGGTGTAGTTTCTTCTGAGGGTTCATCTGTAGAGTTCCTCCTATAAAAAGTCTTATGAACTTATGAATGAGAAGTACTTCTTTTGGGTATTTTTGTGCTCAGGATTTGATCGGTGCTTCGATCCCCTAGATCGAGATACTCGAAGCCATAGAAGCTCTTCGTCACCAATGGGTGGTTTTCGAAGCCCTTAAGACTGACAAGTGCACCCATTTTTCCATAACTCATGATAATTTAGGAATATTGTACCTGAAGTAGTTAACGAATTACTTACATCCAAAAAAGAGGAGAAAACGAGGGTAGAGGTCTTGTCTTCATCGTCTTAGTTTGTAAACTAGTCTGGTGGAGAACTGGACCCTTCTAGGGCTTCGTCTTCATCTTCGAAGTTTATAGATTGGTCTGACGAAGAACATGATCCTGTTGTGGCAGAGTCTGGCTACCATGGGATTTAAGCTGGTGGCCCAGAATCCTTTTAGTTTGTCGCTTTGGTCTCTTTTTCGTATGCTTCGGGCCGGTGGCCCAAAATCCTTCTTATGGTCACTTTAGACTCTTTTTGGATGCTTCGGGTTGGTAGCCTAGAATCCTTTTAGTTGGTCACGTCTGATTCTTTTTCGGATGCTTCGATCCGGTGGCCTAGAATCCTTATTGTTGTCACTTCGGACTCTTTTTAGTATGCTTCGGGACGGTGGCCCAAAATCCTTTTTCCTGCGAATGATGTCGTTCCTTGCAAAAATGCATCCCGTACCTTAGTGCATCCACCGTGGCAGGGGTTTGTTTTCGGGGCGTGCATGGTTCCAATCGATGCTTCTATTTGAAATTAGAGCACAATTGTTTTCTGACAAAGTTCTTACGCAAAGTAATGCTTGAGGTGCTCCGCGTGCCAGCTTGAATGACCCCAGTCGGGCAGACTGAAGGATAATATATGAGCCTTCCCATTTGTTTCCTAGCTGTCCTAGGGCAACTATGCTCTGGAGAACAAGGTGCCCTGACGTTAATTCTTTCAGCTTCACCTTGGGGTTGTACCATGCCTTTGTTTTCTCTTGATAGTTCATCAGGTTATGGCTCGAAGCCTTGTTTCTTTGTATAAATCGAACGAGGCATGACTTTTACTTCGTCGTCGTGTTTCATTGTTCGAAAGGAGCCCCCTTTAACTCTGTTGGTGTCATGGCCTCATCCCCGAACTACAATTAGAACGGTGTGAATCCTATTTACCAGGTTTGAGTGGTCCGGATGGACAACAAAAAATTTTCCAACTCTTCAGCCTAGAGTCCCTTTGCTAGGCCTACAATGCGGTGATTTAGGCCGGACAAGATATTCCCATTGGCCCTTTCGACGGCTCCATTGGATCGTGGGTGCCTGATAGCCATGAAGCATAATTGAATAACCAACTCTTCGCAAAATTCCCTAAAGGTTTCAACATTGAACTATATGTTGTTGTCGATTGTTAGTTGCCTGGGTACTCCGAACTTGCAAATGATATTCTGCCAGAAAATTTTCTGGACATTATTTGAAGTGATGGCTGTTAGAGGGCTCGGCTTCGACCCACTTCAAAAATTACTCAATTGCCACCACTTCAAACTTTAGGCTTCCTTTCGCTTTTGGAAAGGGTCCGATCAGATCCATGCCCCATCTGGCGAGGGGCCATAGTGGGGCTATAATCTGTAGGGGCACCGGAGGGCGATGACTCCGTTTTCCCATCCATTGACACCCTTAGCAGGTGCGTACCAAGGCTTCGACATCAGCCATGATTGTTGGCTAGTAGAATCCTTGGCGGAGCATCTTCCCAACCAGCCCTCGGGGCGCTAAATCGCTGTCGCATAGGCCTTCGTCGATTTCTTAGAGTATTTGCTGGCCTTCGGACTAAGCGATGCATTAGAGTAGTGGCGAGCACACTCCAGACTTGTATAGCACACCATTCACGATGTGATAACGCTGGACCCTGGACAGTAGTCTTGAGAGCTCGGTGCTTTTGGGAAGCATCTCTTCGTTTTGGAGCATACACATAATTGGGCCCCTCCATCTTCGTTAGCTATGCATAGTACTTTGGTAGGCTCTGTGGATGGCACTGAAGGACTAGACAGTTCCCCGAAGAAAGCCCCTGGTGGGATGTCTTGGTCTCCGGCTGTTGTCTTGGCAAGGGCGTTGCTTGTTGGTTGTCGGCCCTTGGAATGCTTCGGACGGAAATCCCTCTGAACGCTGCTTTGGTTTTGCAGACCTCGTCCAAATATGTGTTGAGGTCATGGTGTCTAACCTAGAAACTCTTATCTATGTGCCCAGTAGCTGTTGGCATAAAGGATTACACCAGTAGGTTTGAGATGTGGTTAAAGACTCCCGGAGGGATAATAACTCTGCTATATTGCTATCTTTTCTTCTCCAAAAGGATGTTTGTACAATACGAGGGAAAGGTATTTATAGGAAGGGGCCATATGGGGAAATACCCTTTAACCCCTGTGTTACATTCATCACTACAGATCCTATATCCTCCATTTCATAGGGATATGATGGTACTAGTTTTATACACCTACCCAAGTAGGTTCTAACGTTCAGTTGGAGTGACAACGCAATTATGGCTCTGACGTGTGCTTGGTCATGACCTAATTGCTACAGGGCCATCATGTCCCATTCAACAGGAGTCACTCGACACTGCAGCCATCACATCTTTACTTTAGTGGTTTCCTTATGAGGGCCACCGAGGCACGAAGGGTGTCATATCGAGCCTCCGACACGACTGTCTTCAGAGACGCCTTCGGAGGCCTCGGATCCTCGTGAGGGTCTCTGTTTAGTCCCTGGTGAGGCTTCCTGCGTTGTTATCTTTGACACTCATACGGAGGCCCCAAACCGTCATGGGGGCTCTTATCCGGGGGGGCGTACTCAGTACACTGGGGCGACTACCTCGGAATACAATATTTGATGCCAGAGAGCCTCACATGCATAGGCTTGCGATTCGACCCCTACTGCTGACGGGATTATTTCCTCCCAACAGCAACAATATGGGAATCTCTTTTCACGACAACCCGAGCGACGCCAAGCGCACATGCTTTCTGAAGACCTAATAACAAGCCTTCGTATTCATCTACATTATTTTTGGCTTTAAAATTTATCCTTACATAATACAATGCTTTTAGCCCTAAGGGAGAAATTATGATAGCTCAAGCGCTTGCTCCGGACTCCTGATATGCTCCGTTAGAGTAAATTATCCATATTCCTTCGTTGGTCCCTTTCGGTGCCAACATCGCTGGTGGAGTCCATTCCACCACATAGTCTGCAATTACTTGAGATTTTATTTACGTACGGGCAAAAAATGTTGTGCCGAAGGGGGTGAGATCTATGGCCCACTTCCCTATTCTCACAGTTGAATCATTTCTTTTGAGCATATCCCTGAGGGCGGTACGAAGTTGGGACGATTATATTGTGTGCAAGGAATTATTGGAGAAGCTTCCTCGAGGCCATCACGAGGGCATACGCCATTTTCTTGAGTTCAGTATACCTTATTTTAGCCCCCAAGAGTACATCACTTACAGCGAAGTCGGTGGCCGTGAGGTACAGCAGAAGGGTTTCTTCAGCGAGGGGGTCATGAGCATTGCTAGGCCAGTGAGGTAGTTCTTGATTTCATCGAAGCTCTTCTGGCATTCAGGGGTCCATGCGAAATCCTCCGACCCTTTGAGCACATTGAAGATTAGGAGGCTTCGTTCTGATGACCTCGCGAGGAACCAACTTAAGGCAGCTAGGCGGCCTGTAAGCTCTTGGACTTTGTTTATATTTTCTGGTGGAGCCATCTGCTGTTAGGCTCTAATTTGCATTGGGCTAAAGCTTCGATCCCTCAACTCAAAAATAGATACCCTAATAGTTTATCGGTTTGTGCCGTGAAGACACATTTTTCGGGGTTTAGGTAGACTCCGCACGCCCAGAGACTTTCAAATGTCTCCCAATGTCTAGGCTATGTTGGTGCTTTTTTGTACTTTTAATTACAATGTCATCCATGTAGGATTAAATGTTTTGACCTATCTGATGGCCCAAGGCCTTAGCAATTAGCCTAGAAAAGGTTGCCTCGGCATTTCACAAGCCAAAGGGCATTCTTAGATAGAAAAAGACTCTAGACGGAGTGCAAAAACTATTCTTTGTCTCGTTCTCTCGCTTCAAAAAAATGGCATTAATGGCTAAATTATCAAAATATCAATTTTTGGTGATTTGGGCCGAAAATACACATGTCCAGGGTCTGTCCGAAGCCCTACAAGGCCGAAGCCCATCAAGCTATGGGCTCCGAAAGCCTCGAGCCAACCCATGGGCTTCGGCCAGGAAGCCTTCGGAGGCCCACGCTGTCGAAGCTTCAGAAGCCTACGGAGGCCGACGCTGCCGAAGCTTCGGAAGCCTTCGGAGGCCCACGCTATCGAAGCTTCGTCCCAAGGAGCAAGGCTCGACGGGCCTGGCCGAAGCCCACACTACCGAAACTTCGGCCCGAGGATCAAGCCTCGATGAGCCTAGCCGAGGCCCACGCTATCGAAGCTTCGGCCCGAGGAGCAAGCCTCGACGGGCCTGACCGAGGCCCACGCTATCGAAGCTTCGGCCCGAGGAGCAAGCGTCGACGGGCCTGGCCGAAGCCCACACTACCAAAGCTTCGGCCCGAGGAGCAGGCCTCGACGGACCTGGCCGAAGCCCACCTCGGCAGAGATAAAGTTGGTTGCATCGCCAGCTCAATCTCTATCTCTATCCGACCAGATTAATAGTAGACTAGATTGGGAGTTCACCCCCTATAAATAGAGAGGCATGGCCGGCGTGGTGAGCCCCCCCCAACTCAAACCAAACCAAAGCCATGCTTTGATCGTACCTTTACTTTTCTGTACCTCTTCGTGGGTTTTCCTGGAAGCCCTTCGTCTGCCACTACGGAACAGTGGTAAGTCTTGGTACTTCGCCAGTGAAGTCCCCGTTAATCTACGTAATAGATTGCTATCTCCTTGTTACTTCGCCTATGAAGTATCCGCTAATCTACGTAATAGATTGTTACCTTTGCTACCCATGCAACACCTCGGAAAATTCGGTCCTAAAGCCGAATTGGTACTTCGCGTCACCTCTGTTGTAGGTTCGCACGTTCGGAGCCCCTTCGCCGAAGGTGTTCGGAGCTAAGAGATCGGTTCCGGAGGTCCCCATGACACCCTTCGACAAGATCGCACGCTTCGACAACAGGCTTTGCCAGCATACTTCATCGTGACAGGCTTCGCCATGACTATGCTCCGCACCGGTCGAAGTTGCACCTCTGTGTGGCCTTCGCATCACTACTCTGTAATTCGCTGCATCGGAGATCGCATGCCAAACCCCGATGTTCGGAGGTGATCACCGCGTTTAGATCCATTCGGAGTCTACCTTCGTCCGAATCAGTCCGAACGCCAAAGCACCCTTCGGTGGAGCACTTCGCACCAGACGCCGAAGGTACCCTTCGGCGCACCCTTCGCATCAGACTTCGAACCAGGAGGACTCCGACTAGTTTGCTGATTTTAACCCGTTTAACCTATTTCTTTCGGCTAATTGGATTATTTTGTGTAATCTGGTTGCCTGTCGACTCCACCCCATTATCACTATTAAGGGTAGTCGGAACGCGTCGTCGGTGCTACGTCACGCTTAGGCCTGTCCCTAAGTATCTGTGCACTTTTGGATCGCCGGACTGACCCAAGTACGGGGGCACGTTTCCATGTCAACACACTTTTTGGCGACTCCGCTGGGGAAAAGCTACTCCAACATGACGAGTACGTCTACATCGGCTGCCGGTACATCTACTTCGACTACTACGTCTACACCGCTGATGGACACAATAGGAGGCGCGGATATCGACAACCGCAACATAATGTCACCTACACTTGAAGATATCCCCATAGAAGACCGAGAAGAGATCGAGGCAAAGCTAAAGGCGCTCCAAGACATGATGCTTGGGGGCTACATCAAGACACGCGCGGGCTTCGTCCAGCGCGACATCATCACCCCTGACCACGCTCATGTCTAGGTAACACCGATATCGCCTCATTTATCTTCTTGAGAAATTGAGCAGAAAATAGCCGCATCAGTAGATCAGGCCGTTAGCGCTTCGCTAGCCAACCGCTTAGATTCGGCAGTCAGCTCCCAAGTAGAGGCAACTCTTAGAAGGTTCGGCTTCACTGAGGCCTTACCCCCGGTTCCTATAGCTAGTGCACCTCCGACAAACATGTCTCCGGCCTCATCACTTATGGCCGAGACCAATCATTATACCTATGGTCAAACTAATACTGCATACCACACAACACCTGCACCAATACCTGCACTACCCGCACCACACACAGGCGACCGGACACGAGCACGTTATACAAATAGCGCGTAGGGAAGAAGCACATGGCTGACATGCCGATATCCCACCGCGTGTCACGCCCACACATGAGAGGCACATGCAAACAAACTACCAAGATGATATAGATGAGCAGGTCCGCGCACTGTTTAGGGAGTGTGCCGGCTTCGTGCCCAAGGGACGGGTAAGGGTTTATCGCAAACCATACCGCGATCATCTTGATACAGTACCCTACCCCGTGGCTATAGGATCCTTGAGTTCACTAAATTCAATGGCGAGGGTAGCAGGACCACACTAGAGCATGTTAGTCAATTTTTGGCGCAGTGTGGAGAGGTTAGCGGGATAGATGCCCTAAAGGTTAGACTATTTTCTCTCTCGCTATCCGGCACAGCTTTCACTTGATTTTCGGCGCTCCCGCCGAACTCCATCCACACGTGGGACGATTTAGAGCAGAAATTCCATGATTATTTCTACACCGGTGAAACAGAACTTAGGCTTTCGCATTTGTCATCGGTTAAGCAAAAATCTAGTGAGAGCGCCTCTGACTATATCAAGCGTTTCAGGGATACTAGAAACCGATGCTTTAGTCTCAATATTTCAGAAAGGGACTTGGCGGAATTAGCCTTTAACGAGTTGTGTTCCGAGCATAAAGAAAGGTTAGATAACTAAAACTTTGTAGAAGTTAGCCAAGTTCTACAGCAGGCTCCGGTCCAGGAAGGCCGAGCCAAAGATAAGAAATTTATTAAGACGTTTAGCAAGCCCAGGGCCGAAATCCACATCATGGAACGCTCTGATGAGGAGGAGTCAGAGGAAGAGGATTCGGCCGACATGTACGCGGCTGAATGGGTTACCAACACTAAAAACAAACTAGTCACTTGGTCCGAACTACGACCATCCCCCACAAAAAGACTTAATGAGGTCAAGTACTCGTTCGATGTGACTAAATGTGATAAAATATTTGATTTCCTCTTAAAGAGTTAGCTTCTCAGGTTACCTAAGGGTCAAGTTATCCCACCTACCGACGAGTTAAAGAAGCATCCATACTGTAAGTGGCATGATTCACATTCTCATAATACTAATGATTGCAATGTTTTTCGACGGCAGATACAATCGGCCATAGAAGAAGGCCGTTTGAAGATAGACCATGATCCAAAAATGAAGCTGGATAAAGATCCTTTTCCAGTCAACGCTGTCGACCTCGGCGAGAAGGTGTTGATTCGGCCAGAATAGGTCGAATCTGCTAAAGGAAAAGATGTAATTGTGGGAGAACCACGCGCTAAGGCTAAGGCTCGCAAGAAGCCAAAGGTAACATATGACATGCTGTTTAACAAGCATCATAGGAGGAATAAAGAAGCAGGCCCGTGCGCTAAGCTAAAACAGCCGAAGGGGCCAAGACCTCTGAAGGGTGGCTTCGGACCGAAGGTTGCGAACCCTCCGCACAAGGGCTTTGGGCCACAATGGCCTGATGCTCCACACGGTGGTTCTGAGCCACAATGGCTGAACCCCCCTTACAACAGCTTCGCGCCCAGTGGTCGGGTCCCCTATACAACAACTTCGCCCCCCAATGGCTGAACCCCGTACCGCACTGGACTTCTCCGATGGGAGGCTTCGGCCCACACTGGCCGAACATAACCTCCGCCTGGCAGGATCCTTCACTGGTGTGGTTGGAGACACCTTCGACTTGGCCGAACCCCCCCTCCGGGTGATGGGTTCGGCTCGCAGCGGCCAAGGCCACTAGAACCTCTAATGCCTCCGCCGTATGACGGCGGGAACCCCGTTGGCCCCATACGTGTCCAGGTGAGAGTACCCTCCGCAGACTAACCCTATGCCTTGTTTTCCTTCGGAGTATTATGGATGGAAGGGGCAAACAGATGCGGCGGAGGGGGCATCGTCCACATACTGTCTGTGGTACCTCCGAATCGGACACTGTAGAGTGAAGCCGAAGGGTGCGAGCCCGCGGAGGCCGAAGTCAGGGAGTCCAATCCCGAAGGCTTTGTTGCTGAAGGCTGACGGAGGTAAGCCATATGCTTCGGCCAGGCTCCGTGCTGATGTTTGGTTCGATCGGCCGAACGAGGTCGATCCGTTCGACGGGGTTCGCAGCGAAGCCCCCTTTGAACACAGGGCGCCCAAGGCCGAAGGGCACACTTCGGCCAGAATTAACAGGGGTCGAACAATAGCTCTAGGCACCAAGCCAGAGCCATCTTGTGCTCCTCCGGGCATGTCAAAATTACAGAAGAGCCGCCTACAAAGGCTGCGGGCATAGGAGATGTGCGAGAAGGCAGCTGAGGCTGAGCGTGATGCTATCTTCGAAGAGATCCGCCCTCGGCTAGCCACAAAGCAGGTATGGAGAGATAAGACGGTTGAGATAACCAACCCAGCTCCCAGTCCAAGCGACGATGAGGATGACATGCTTGACGATGATTACTCGCCCATCTCTGAGGGGCCCGCACCTCAGGCGATGGACATCAACATCGTCACATTACCCGCCGAGTTTGCACCACCACGGGATGAGGCCGAGGTTGCTCAATTGAACCTCGGTCCATGCAACGCCATCTTCGAGAAGCCTGAGGACTCGGCTCGCCATCTAAAGCCCCTCTATGTCAGGGGTCACATCGATGGGAAGCTGATTTCCCGGATGCTCGTCGACGACGGTGCCACTGTTAACCTAATGGCTTATTCATTATTGAAGAAACTTGGCAGGGACGAAGATGACCTGAAGAAGACTAACTTGATGCTCAACGGCTTCAACGGCAAGAGCTCCGAGGCCAAGGGAGTACTCTCTATGGAGTTGACGGTGGGCAACAAGACTTTGCCAACAGCGTTCTTCGTCGTCGACGTACAAAGTAACTATAGCGTGTTACTCGGGCGCGACTGGATTCACGCAAACTGTTGCATCCCTTCTACTCTACACCAGTGCCTGATACAGTGGGACGGCGATGAGATAGAAATCATCCCTGCGGATACTTCGGCCCAAGTAGCATTGGCCGATGTATCAGTCGACGCCGTCCATAACAAAGTAGAGTGTCTATCAAGTAGAGATATTTTGGACTATGACTTTGTTAGTGTATCTGGAGGATGGTTTGTACCAGTGTCTGTAAAGTCGGCTGGAGTAGCACGTCTATTTTTGTACTAGTAGTCATGTCTAGCAAGAATTATCTAGATTGGCTAAAGTCTCGAGTGGAGAAGTATCGATCTAATAAAGACGGTATTGCCGAAGCCATCGAAAACTTTAGCGAAGTAGAAAAATTAGGACAAGGTTTTGCGGCGGCCGATCCCTTGGAGGAAGTCGATATATGTAATGGTAGCATCCCTAGGCCGACTTTTGTAAACCAGCATTTGCAGCCCGATGAAAAGGCTGAAGTAATAAAATTACTTCGGTCGTATGTCGATTGTTTCGCATGGGAGTATAGAGAAATGCCAAGGCTAAGCCGTGAGCTTGTGGAGCATCGGCTGCCCATAAAGTCTAGATTTAGGCCTTATAAACAGCCTCCCCGTCGCTTTAATTCGGCCGTCTATGACCGAGTTAATGAGGAAGTGGAACAACTACTTAAGGCTGAATTTATTAGGCCGTGCAGGTACGTGGAATGGGTTGCTAACATTGTGCCTGTAGAGAAGAAAGGGAGCAGCAAGATACGGGTATGCATTGATTTTAGGGATCTAAACAGAGCCACTCCAAAAGACGAGTATCCAATGCCTATAGCCGACATGTTGATCAACGATGCTTCATGACACAAGGTACTAAGTTTTCTTAATGGCAATGCCGGTTACAATCAAATCTTTATGGCCAAAGAGGACGTCTATAAGCCTGCCTTTCGATGCCCTGGTTTTGTCGGTTTATTCGAATGGGTCGTCATGACTTTTGGGTTGAAAAATGTCGGCGCCACGTATCAGCGCGCTATGAACTTGATCTTTCATGATTGGTTAGGGGTCATGTTAGAAGTTTACATCAATGATGTCGTGGTCAAATCGGATGCTATGGGAAACCATTTAGCCGATTTGAATGTTACTTTCGATAGGATGCAGCAGTATGGGTTGAAAATGAAGCCACTCAAGTGTGCTTTTGGTGTGTCGGCGGGTAAGTTCTTAGGTTTCATGATTCTTGAGAGAGGTATAGAAATTGATCCTAAGAGACGTGAGAAGATTAGAAACATTACAACGACGGCATGCAAAAAGGATGTGCAAAAGTTGATAGGCAAGTTGAACTATTTGCGTCGTTTTATATCCAACTTGTCCAGCAAGATTGATGCCTTTGTCCCCATACTCCGGCTAAAAAATGAAGTCGAGTTCTCTTGGGGGGCAAGCCAGCAAAGTGCTTTTGAGAAGATCAAGGAGTGCTTGTCATCACCACCCATGGTGAGAGCACCAAAGGTCGGGATTCCATTTCGGCTATACATCGCCGCTGAAGACAGCGTGATTGGAGCCGTGCTAACCCAGGAGGTGGAGGGGAAGGAGTACATCATCACATTCTTGAGCCGCCGCCTAATGGACGCCGAAACCAGGTACGCGTTTGTGGAGCGATTATGTTTATCACTTTATTACGTGTGCACCAAGTTACACCATTATCTTCTCCCTACCACATGTGTTGTCGTTTGCCAAACCGATGTT
This sequence comes from Zizania palustris, assembly GCA_019279435.1. Taxonomy (NCBI): domain Eukaryota; kingdom Viridiplantae; phylum Streptophyta; class Magnoliopsida; order Poales; family Poaceae; genus Zizania; species Zizania palustris. The sequence goes on from JAAALK010000284.1 coordinate 42,970,694, forward strand.
ATAAAGCACATGTTACAGAAGCCAATTCTAGGTGGAAGAATTAGAAAATGGGCTTACGCATTGATTGAATACGATTTGGGCTACGAGCCCCTAAGAGCGATGAAAGGCCAAGTCATGGCCAACTTTATAGTTGATCATCACATAGATGCTAGCTGGAGTGATGTTATTGTTCTAGTTGAGGTAGTGCCATGGAAAATCTATTTTAATGGTTTGGCTTGTAAAAATGGCCAGGGTATTGGAGTGGTTCTCATATCACCTAATGGCATGTGCTTTGAAACCTCGCCCGACTAGAGTTTTCTTCCACTAATAACCAAGCCGAATATGAAGCTTTGTTGCTAGGTCTTGAACTACTAGAGTCTGTAGGCGCTAAGCATGTTCACGCGTACGGTGATTCATTATTAGTACTACAACAAGTAGCCAAGAATGCTCATTGTTTTAATGGCTTGCTGAATAGATACTTGGACAAATGCCTAGACATAGTTGCTACTTTTGATGATTTCAAAATATCTCACGTGTCAAGAGAAGCCAATTCAATCGCTAATGATTTGGCTCAGCAAGAATCTGGCTACCAAGTCAGGAGAGGGAAATTTTCTGTGTTGAAAAAGCTGATGTTTGGTCTCATCGCCGAAGCCAGTGATGCTAGACAGGCGCACCCTTTGGGTCAAAGCCCTCGGGTCGCCGAAGGCCACCGCATGCCGGAGCCCCTGGATCGGAGTGCTCCGCCCACCGAGGGGTCCGGCATGCCAAAGCCTATAGTCCAAAGTCTCTCAAACGGGGAAGGCTCTCCAGAGTTCGAACCCTCCGAAGGGCTTCGGCCCAACACACTCCGAATGGTCACCTCGGCCAGGCTTCGGTGGGAGCTGGAAAGGCTCGGGGGCACCCCAAAGTCAGTATTTTAGAGGTTTTTTCACAAGGTGTACCAGCAAAGCCATCTGAAACCTGCGAGGGCGATTGGAGAGTCCCAATCGTCTAGTATTTGAGAGACCCTAGCCGAAGGGTTGATCGTAAGGTTCAGCGACAAGCGTTCAAATTCATGTTGGTAGACGACACATTGTATCGCCGAACCATCGACGGAGTGCTACTAAAATGTTTAGACCATGAGCAGTCCCAAGTGGCTAAAGGAGAAGTCCATGATGAGCTTTGCGGCACTCATCAGTCGGCCCAAAAGATGAGTTGGATGCTTAAAAGAGCGGGTTTTTATTGGCCGACTATGACTAAAGATTGTTTCAAGTACTACAGAGGGTGTGAGGCATGTCAGAAGTTTGGCAACATCCAGTTAGCTCCTGCCTCATTCTCAATCCTATTGTCAAGCCATGGTCAGTTCGTGTTGATGGCGACAGATTACTTCACCAAATGGACCGAGGTCGTACCTCTCAAGAACATGACTCATAATGAGGTACGCGATTTTATTTTAAAGCACATCATACATAGATTCGGCATCCCTCAAACTCTTACTACGGATCAAGGTAGTTCATTTTTTCAAAGGAAGTAAGGGACTTCGCCGAATACTATGGCATTAAGTTGATAAACTATTCACCTTACTATGCTCAGGCCAATGGTCAGACCGAGTCTAGTAATAAAATTGTGATTAAGCTTATTAAGAAGAAAATTGAAGAGTTTCCTAAAAGGTGGCATGAAGTGCTTTTCGTGGCGTTATGGGCTTGTAGGATTGCAAAGCACGGTGTCACCAAGGTCAGTCCATATGAGTTGGTATATGGACAAGAGGTCATTCTGCATGTAGAGGTAGATCTTCGCTCCTTAAGAGTGTTGTGAGAAACCAAGGGTTGGTTTCGGTATTTTGTGATGAGTGATTGACTGGATTTTACCCTCTGTTCGAAGGTACCTCCGAAGGGGGTTCGGAGGTGGTTCTCCGAAGGGTGTTCGGAGGTGTTTGCTTGCTGCAGCTGTGCAGCAGAGTGTGCCTGTCGGAGGGGTCCGGCAGTACATGATGACAGGGTTCGTACCGATGGCTTCGGTACTTTGGGCAGTACACCGGAGTGTGTACCGGAGGTTGCTAACCCGGAGAGGTCTCCGGAGTACTGGATACACTTGTCTGCTTGTCTGTGGTGCGCAGGGACTTCGGAGGCGACGGACAGGGTTCGAGCCAAGTGAACCTGGGTCGAGCGGGAGGCTTGATGCCAGGGGAGCGGGGAGCTCCGTCACGGTGGCTGCGAAGGTGGTCCGGGTCGGTCCTCGGGTCGAGGCGCGTCAGATGAAGGCAGAGAGTGCGG
>JAAALK010000284.1:42973924-42990110 GCA_019279435.1 Zizania palustris
TCGACTTCACGGATCTTGGTTTCAGCGATCAAAACCATCGGAGCATGATGCCTTCGAGCGCGAGGGGAAGCACTTGGCCATTGTGTCACGCACCCCCCACAAGCTTCTATTGCCAAGGCATATGATCGGGAGAACTCACCGGGTTAGTGTCTCCGGAGTATTTGGGGAGCTTGGCTGCTCGTAACCTTGGGGTCGAATCACACCATCTGTAGGTCGAGGTGCAGTGGGGAGCCTCGTCGAAGGAACCATTTTGTTCGACACCTCGAGCCTCTTGGTCCTCGACGTCACTTACCGTGATGACTTCGTTGGGTGGCGGTGGCCTTACCAACCTATTTTGAGTGGGGAGATGGTTTGCAGCTGCTTGTCGCCACCTTAGCAACATGGCTCTGAGCTGGGCATTCTCGGCAGCCATAGCGTCACTTGGGCTCTATCTTCCTCCAGACCATGTCTCTGGGTCTTCTGATTGATCGAAATCTATTTGAGTGCCATGGAGGCCAGGAGGAGGCCCTCAGATGGGCCAAGGACAAAAGCTCCTTGGCCTACAGGGGCCTGGAGATCTTTAGATGGGCCTATAGAGCCCGATGGGTCTCCGATTTCATGTATCAGTTTTTGGGTTTGGGATAGCAGCGGCTTTGACTGTAGCTGCGGTATTTGGTTGTGGGGGACTGAGAGGGCTGCACAGACCCTACCGAGTTGTCCATGGGTTCTCACCGTGATGTCCAAGTGGACATTCACATGGGAATTGCGGTCTTGCCTCTCTTGGGAGGCATGCATTCAGAGAGCTCAGGTGGAAGAGACACTAGCTTTTGGTTTTGAATAACCTTGAAGAACTTAGCTTAGCTAAAAGAGTTAGATTGTGTCCATGTAGAACCTCTGAGTAGGATAATAGCTCTAACTTGGTTCGAAGTGTCTATTCTTACTAGAATTCGAATCCCCATTATAGTGGAAGGAGGGGGTATTTATAGGTAGGGATATGCTAGGAAAATACCCTTTCACGCTCTAGTTACAACCATCAAAGAGCACTATATTTTCAAGATCCCATAGGGGTACTTCAATAAAAACTCTCATAGGCACCTTGATAAGGAAAACATCTAATCTGATAGACACCGCCTGCCTTCACAAGGCAGATGTCTTGTCATGGATGGACAGCTTTATAAAGCGAACGTCTTGTCCGAAAGATGGTGCATGTCACTGTAAAGTAGCCATCTTATCTTGTTTAGCGGCACCCATTCGGGACGGAGTTCTAAGAGGCCTCCGGCGACAGGCTAGAGTTGCAACGCGATCGTGACATTCGAATCCTTCCTTGAGGCATTCGTCTTGGCCGACACTACACAATTCAAGGCCTTCTGCTTTAGAGTGTTGCCGAAGCACCGGAGGGCTTCGACCGTGCATGTTTCGAAGTAGCCTTCAGAACTCTTTCTCTAATTACCATGCTAACATGATTATTTCACCCCAACAGTGTGGAAAAAAAGATAATCTATCAGCTTGTACTTCGATAGAAACTAAATTAGGCATGCCAAATAACATATTCATATCATTAAGTCCCTATAACCGCAAGATAGGACCTAACCGAGACAGTCGCTAATCGTGATAAATCAATAACACTTCAATGCATCAAGCATACTTTATTTAGATGAATGGCACATAGCATGAATAGGATAAAAGAGATCAAGATGTCGGACTTAACTAATCAAGCTTTAAACTATGACACTTAATTCACATCAATCTAAGAGATCAAAACGATGGATCCTTAGACCTAGCAAAATATATCAAGATAAGCCCGACGATCGTACTGATCAGACCAAGACCTCAAGAGATCAATATGATGCATCCTCGAATACAAACATTAATTGATGTGACCGTCAGGGTAGCGGGACTCACCTCTTCACAGGAGATCGAGACGTTGCAACCTCGTTCCAAATGCCAAGTATAACTAAGATTAACCTTGGGAATCAAAGGGTGGTGATGCGCCAAAACCAGTAGTTTGTTGTTGTTGATTGTGTATGTGTCAACCTATCTAATTAGATACATATTTATAGTCTAGAGACTTGCTATCCAAGTAATCTACCTTGTAACCGATTCTGGATCATATTTATCTTCTCTCACCTTCACCGGCTCCTGCATGTTCGGTCATATTGTAACAAAATGGATGGGCTTCTTTGACCACCTTTGACCAGATCCATTTTGACTTCTGTTGACTGTGCGACATCTTGGTGGGCCTAGGTTCTACTAAATCTTGGCGTTAACATTGATACCCATACTTTATTGGGATCCATTGTTCTATAATCAATCGTCTTAAACTTGGCATTTAATGATACTCCCATACAAAGCAATCTATGTATTCCCGTAATAATGCAATTAATTCATTTTTTATTTCATCAGGAAGTTGAGCACTTACAAAGGTTAGCCTCAGTCTATCACCTTGGCCATGTTTACCTTCTGATTCGATGGTGTTGCCTTTAAGGGGTAAGCTTGGGCTATTTATTATTAATTGGTTTGACTCCATCATTCGATACTTCGAGAAAATCATCGTCCCATGTTTTGCTTGATAGACAGATGACTTCTTCCATTTCCAATACCGATAAATTAGCTATTGCTACGTTAAATGATTAATCGGCATGGACGATTCCACCTGATCGATGACCCACTGCATGAGGCTTTGATGCATTGTTTACGGGACACAACAATTCACATGAATCCAATCGTGCCCTAGCAACAGATTGTAGGATCCTTTTCCTTCTATGACGAAGAAAGTAGTCGGTATGGTGTTCCTCCCAACCATCAACTCTACATTAAACACCCCCATTGTTTCTCATGAATTGCCGCTGAAGTCCCTCAGAACCATATTTCTTTTGATGAGGTCCTCTGGCCCGTTCCCCATCTTCTGAAAGGTGGCATACGACATTGGCTTCCTGTTGACCAGACTCTTAATGTAAAGAGGTCTCAGGTGATCTTCTAGCTTGTCGAATACTACTGGTCGCTGTGTCAACACTGGTTGGTCCATTATATTGCTCTCCTCGGTGGCTTCTCTAGGAGTAGCTCGATACTCCGCAGGGAGGAAGAAAACCATGTTTATCCCAATATCTTTCATATCATCCTAATTGGCCATGTCTTTCACTCACCATTCACTTTTGATCCTTCGGGGCCGATCAGTCTCATTCTTGTGATTCTGCACCTTCAGTTCTTTCTACCGCAACCATTGTACTCTCCTTCTCTATTTCATTGTGAAGATTCCATTGGGGCATGACTATGGATTTCCTAATGTGGCACTGCCGTCAATCGATTGAATATTCTCCTCCACGTTGATGGGGCCGAGCCTTTCGAGTATCGACACCTTTGGTGGATCATGGCCATTCTCTCCTAGTTATGTGGCCTTGTTCTATCGGTGCGCGGATCATGGTCTCCTTGCCACCTACCCTCGCGGCCACACTCAGGGCAGTCATCCATCAACAGCAAACACAACCCTTTATTCCAATAGAATCTGAAGAACTCACAATTCTAGTGGGGGTTGAATCGTGAGTAATCATGATTTTCCTCGTTGTCCACCCTTTCTCTTGATTTTCTTTCATACTTTCAGATCAGGCCCGAGGAAGTGATTCTATTGTTGGCTCACCTGCTCTTCTTCGTGTGTCGATCGTTAGCATGGTGCGCGTGCACCGTGTTGACCGGGAAAGGGTGACCGTCGATATTCATCGACTTCTTCCCATCATCGAATTTGATACGACCTTTCCCCACGACCAATTGGATTTGCTATCTAAACACCTTGCATTTGTTAGTGTGGTGCGATGGGGAGTTATGCCACTTACAATATTCCTTCTTCAACTCATCGATAGGCGGTATCACGTGATAAGGTGGCAACTGGATCTGCTTTTCTTTGAGCAATAGGTTAAATATCCTATCGGCCTTACTGATGTCAAAATCATACTTTTATTCTTTATTAGCTACCTTTACCTAGGGACACGTGATTTGTTTCTTCTTTAGGTCCATTCGGCCAAGCCGACCTCTACATCAGACCCGTTGTCCTCATTGGAGTCCAAATGGAACGCGTGAGTATACACCACCTTCTTATGATACTTATCCCTTTTGGCCTCCTGGAATTGGCTCTCATGGGCCGATACCTGCTGCACTAGGTGTTAGAGGATTTCGAACACTTTTGATGAAAACCTTTCCTTTATTTGATTCGGGAGCTCCTAGAATGCTAACTCAGCCAATTGCGCGTCATTGTTGTTTAGGCTATAGCACCTACTTCTCACGTCGTGGAATCTCTGTGTATAATCCTGCACCGACTCATCCATCCTCTGCTTTATTGATGTCAAGTCGGTAAGCTTCACCTCATGTATGCTGGCAAATAAATACTTTTGAAATTTCTTTTCTAGATCCGCCCATCCTCTGACAAAGTTCACCGGCAGTGACGAGAACCATGCGAAGGCTAATCTTGACAGTGACAACGGGAATAACCTGACCTTTAGTGCTTCTTTGGCCGATGCCTCACCACATTGGGCGAGAAAATGGCTGATGTGCTCGATCGTGGAGATAGAGTCCCGCCCCAAAAACTTGGTGAAGTCAGGAATCTTGAATCGGTTCGCTAGCCGAACCCGATCAAATCACTCTGGGTACGATAAATGATACACGTACGTCTGATATTTAGGTTTGATCCCAAACTGGTCCCAAATAACTTTAGTGATTCGGTTCACCCAATCATCTTCCTGTTGGTTTGGTGTGGGATACCGATCAGTCATTGGAGGCTATTGGTACCGATCCAGATGAAAAACATTATATCTTTGTTCTTCATTAGGATAGGGTGGCACTCCATAGTATGCGGTCTGATGGTACCCATGATGGATGCCATCGGAAGCCCCCTTGGCGACACAAGGTCAGGCAACATATTCTTGGAAATTCCATATGTAGGTTGAGGCACCTCTTGCCTGATCGGACCTGGCGGCGTGGCCAAAGGTGGGGTGGGTGGCGTACCTCTTATGAAAGGATACGTATTCTATGACTGGTCCTATCGGCCTAGCCCTTGGAGCATAGAGGTAGGTAACGGGGCCGTCATGATGGCTTCCAAGCCAAATGAAGTGTTCAGCAGACCCTGCCTCATCGGCCCTTATGGTGGTGGCACTAGCCAAGTATGTTGAGGGTTTTGCACCAGACGAGGACGGTTAATCGGAAGTACACCGGGCCTTGCACCAGTTCCTGATAAATTGTATCGTCAATAGTCTTCTTGATCAACCCTTATAAGGTATTGACCAACACATCAGACTGATTGATGAGGGCGTGATGGAGAGGTTTATCAATGACTTCCTAAAAACTGATCCGTGGACTCTCGGCCCACTATGCGATTTCCCTATCCACAGCTGGCTTCGGTAACTGGTTCCTCTGGACAGGACCAGATCAAGTCATGCCGAAGGCCTCGAGACACAATCTTTGTTAGTTCTCTACGTGGTCTTGTATCTCCTCCCTTTGCTCATTTGTCAATGCTTCGATAGTGACCGAGATGTTTTGATGTCAGCTTCACCCGCCATGGATAGATGGTCTGAATAGTGTCCCACCGAGTGTGCCAAAAAGTGTGTTGGTGTCTTTTTTTGGTCACACGCGTGGCCTATGGGTCTTCTTAATTCCAGTGCATGTCCTACAATCTTAGAGAAAAGGTATTATGAGCGTGCCAATCAGTTTGACCCAGTAACTGATAAGGAACCAAAGAAAATAATGTTAGTAGAAAAGCTAATCGGCTATCAAGCCGATGACTGCGGCTGAGAATAAAACAATCATGAATAAATGTGTCGATCGGCTGTAGAGACGATGACCATGGCAACGCTATCGAGCTGAGCATGCCATCAGCCGATAGGATAAAGTCCTCGTGCATAAAGGCCGATGACTACCTCCCAGATGCAATTAGAATATGGCGTAGAATTAAAGATAACCTATCGGCCTGTACTCTGATAGAAACTAAACTCAGCATACCAAAGAACATATCAATATCATCAAAACATCATAACCGCAAGATTGGACCTAACCTAAACAATTGCTAACTATGAGAAATCAATAACACTTTAACTCATCGGGCATACTTTATTTAGATGAATGGTATACAACATGAACCAGATACAATAGAATGAGATGTTGGACCTATCCGATGAAGCCTTGAACTATGACACCTAACTCACATCAATCTAAGAGATCAAGGTGATGCATCCTTAGACCTAGCAAATACACCAAGATAAACTGGCGATCGCACTGACCTGTCTTATGTCTCAAGAGATCGATACGATGCAGCCTTGATGAACACTGACCTTGCCGACGTGATCGTTGGGGTGGCCAGACTCACCTCTTCGCCGGAGATTGGAACTATGTAGCCTAGTTTCGAGTGGCAATCAAGCTAGGATTAACCTCAGGACCCAAGGGTGACGATGTGCCAAAAGAGTAGTTTTGTTGTGGTTGATTGTGTGTTTGTCATCTAAACCTAGCTAATTAAATACATATTTATAATCGAGAGACTTGTTGTCAAAGTAAAATCTGTTGTAACTGATTCTGGATTATCTTTATATTCTCCCATCTTCATTGGCTTCCTCTTATTCGGCCACTTGTAATTGAAATGGACAGGCTTCATTGACCATTCTTTAGTGAGCAAAAAATATGGGATAATCCACTAAATATCAAGTAGTGGGCAAAAAAGATGTCAATGCCTGAAATTAAAATTACCTCATAGCTTAGTTGTTTCGTGTTTTCATTAAGAGTTGTTACCAAAGAGTGTGAAGAAAGACAACAACTTTATGGCATAACTTCTTAGATTCTTTAGTAGCCTGTGATTAAAATTTTGTGCGGAAAACAACTATTAGGCATTAGATATTGTAAAGGAGGGGAAAAGCAAATTCATATCAAAATAGGGATAAAGGAAGAAACTCAGCTAATATCTCTTCACCATTCGTATAAGAACCTAAGGAAACAAGATTTTATAGTTGCAGCACATACCACGAGAAAATGAATTCATTAGACAGAAAAATCAACTACCTGTATTTTGTCATCCTGCCTTGTAATCATTAAATCTCTGAACATTCAGCTTTGTCAACAATCAGTCTAGAGCAGAAATTCATGTTCTGCAGCAGCAGTAGTTGTGACTTGTGAAGCCCTTGATGCTCTTGAGTTGCTTCAGATTCAGAGTTAAAAGGATAATGAAACTAAGGTGGTTGAATAAACTTCCCGCTAGAATTCCTTAGTTTCAACAGGTTACAAGGAAAACCCCAATTTCAAACAAAAACAATGTAAACCTGCTAATGAAAATTACCATTTTTTCTAAGTAAGTGCAGAGAAGGTAGTTGTAGAGAGAGATGTTTGTATGCATTTATTCCCTCATATGCATTTATTCCAATCAACCGATCAACTCCAGTCGGCCAATTTCAGCCACTGGTCATCGGTCGCCGATGATTAATCAACCACTTTGGTACCTGCCAGCCGTCTAGCAATCGACTGATCATCTCCAGCACTCAGCAGCCCAACCATTACTCGTCCAACTTCAACCATCCGCCATCGATTATCAACTACCCATTTACCTGACCCCAACCATTAGCCCTTGGTCTCGGACCACCTATCAGTCGGTCGACTTCAACCATCGGCCATCGATCGCTGACTCCACTCGACTGATCACCGCCCTCTAATAGCCAAGCAAAATCTGAGGAGCCACCAATCGGGAGGCACTGAGTCTAGTCGGGAGTCGTAGTTCAAAACTATGTGGGGTTCGGGTCACTTTTGTTTTTTAGTCTGTTAATGTTTAAGAATTTTTTCGGCATATCCCATATCCCTAGGTTAGGCCCATGCATCCAACGTCCTGTAAACCCTATAAATAGGTGGCAGCCACCATTTCTAGGGTTTGAGTTTTGCCTAGATTAATCTGCCATCGCAGTTTCACCGTGAATCGATTGTGAAACCCCAACTTCGAGTCCTTCAGATTACTATCTGCAATTTGAGATTCACTACTACAAACCGTCACTGTAGTGGCGTTGGGTAAAACCATTGTAGTGGCGGGCCATTAGATGCCAGCCACTACAGTTGCTTGTGCTGACGGCAGCACCAGCGCCCGCCACTATTGTTGGTAAAGTAGTGGCGGTCGGTGCTGACGTCATCCCGGACTGCCACTATTGTACCTATAGCAGTGGCGGGCGCTGGTGCTGCCCGCCGCTGCTAATATGGCCGCCACTAAAGTATTGATGACATCACTTGCGACCGCCACTACTATTCTAGCTATAAATGCGCAACTTCTTCCTCCCCGAGCTCTACTGGAGTTCGCATTTAATTTTGTCCGTACAATGGCGACAAAAATCTAGATAAAGAGGGGGAGGCTTTGTTTTCATTTCTTTTGAAGGATTTCATTCTAGGAGGTAAATCCATGCCGAATCTCACATTTATTTTGTATTTAATCATGTATACAATGAGTTATTAGCGTTTTTCTAATTTAGGGTTTGTGAATAGAAATTTTCAAATAATCTTCCATTTACAGTGTTACCTTCTCCCAAATGAACAAATATGACTCTCCTCACAATTATTCATCACTTGTATATTGATTTACGTCATTTTAATCTCTTTTTTAATTTGATTTATGATTATAGATCTAGAGTTATGTTGTTTGGAGAGAGAGAAACCAATATAGTTAATTTATTTAATAATTTTTTCTGCTTAATAAATAGTTTTAATTAAAGCATTGAGGATTTTTAATTAATGTTGTTATGAGCGATAATAAATCAATATATTTTCAATTTGTAAATTACTAAAATTAACAATAATGAATTTATTAATATTTTTTCAAATAATATATGTTTTAGATGGAGCACTTGTCCTGGATGTACTCGTCCAACGACGGAGATGTGGTGGCATATTTTAACAGAGTAACTGAATTTACTGAAGCTGTCGCACAATATGCTTCCCGTCAGAGTGAAGAGGCAATATATTGTCCTTGTAAAGTTTGTAAAAACGAAGCGATGTATCTGTGTTCTGATCGTGAAACCATACGATTTCACTTGTTGAAAAATGGTTTCGTGAAGAACTATTATATATGGACGAAACATGGTGAGATGGGCCAAAATCCGCCTGAAGATTCTGATGTGCCGCAAGATGCTCATCAACATAGAAGAGGTTGTGATCATACATCCGACATAACACATGATGATGTTGATCAACATGATGATGATGACGCCTTTGATGTGGAGGAACTGATGCGAAATGTTGCGCCTGAGGTGTTGTTGCAGAGAACTACAACCAAAGGATACGATAACTTTGAAGCACTTGACAAAGCATCAAAAAACCTTCTTTACGAGGAACGCCACGGATGCGATAAGCAGTATACTGTGTTGTACACAATTCTTGAGCTTATGAAACTGAAGACCAGCAATGGATGGTCTGACACTAGTTTTTCAGATCTTTTACAACTCCTAAAAAAGGTTTTGCCAAAACCCAATGGTTTACCATCTGATACGTACCAAGCAAAGAAGATGATTTGTCCGTTGACTTTGGGCGTTCAGAAGATTCATGCATGCCCAAACCACTGTATCCTATATCGCAAAGAGTATGGATTGTTAGAGAGATGTCCGCAGTGCAACGCTAGTCGATACAAACGTCCAAATAACTGTGTGGAGGACTACAATGACCACCAGAAGAAGAATAATAAGAGGTTGCAGAAGAGGAATAAAAATGTTATTGAAGACCATCCTGGAAAAAAGACGGAGAGGAAAGTTCCAGCCTTAGTAATGGTGGTACCTACCAGTGATTGATCGCTTGAAACGTATGTTCTCTAATCCTAGAGATGCTGAACTATTAATCTGGCATTTCGCAGGGCGAAAGAAGGACGGAAAACTTCGGACACCCTGCGGATGCTATGCAGTGGAAATCATTTGACCTGGCCCATCCAGATTTCTCGGACGATCCTAGAAATATCCAGGATGGGACTTAGCACGGATGGAATGAATCCCTTCGGTGAGATGAGGAACCCACATAGTACGTGGCCAGTCTTTCTATGCTTGTTCAACATTCCATCATGGTTGTGCCATAAAAGAAAATACCTTATGCTCACTACTCTAATTTCTGGTCCAAAACAACCTGGCAATGACATTGATATCTTTCTAGAACCTTTGATGGAGGATATGAAACGTCTATGGGAACATGGTGTCTGTGTGTGGGATGAGCACAAGAAAGAGCACTTCAATCTAAGAGCCATAATCTTTTGCACCATAGCTGACAACCCAGGACGCATGTCCCTAACAGGACAGGTTAAAGGAAAGACAGCATGTGTAGTGTGTGTGGACCAGACAGAATCTATGCATCTTCCATCATTCGTTAAGATGATATATATGCGACACCGCAGATTTTTACCAAAAAACCACAGATATCGAAGAAATAGGAACCATTTCGACGGTACAATCGAGCTTGGACAGCCTCCACGAAATCGAGATGGCAAATTTCTATTCGAAATGGTAAAGAATATCAAAGTTGTTTTTGGAAAGAAGAGGAAGAAATCTGAAAAAAATTTCAAAGGACGCTCCATTTAAAAAGCGGTCGATCTTCTTTAGATATTTGCCCTATTGGAAGGAGTTGGAGATCTGGTCATGCTATCGATACAATGCACGTTGAGAAGAATGTCTTCGAAAGCACTATCGGTATTTTGTTAGACATACCGGGCAAATCAAAAGATGGACTCAAAGTACGAAGGGACCTTCAAACTCTCGGAATTAGACCTGAGCTTCACCCACAGGAAAGGGCCAATGGAAAATTTTTCCTTCCGGCTGCTAGCTATAACCTCACAATTGACGAGAAAAGATCAATCTACAGGTGTCTACATGGAATTAGAGTTCCAACAGGATTCTCAACGAATATAAAGAATATTGTCTCTGTAGCAGATTTGAGGATGAGCGGCTACAACACTCATGATTGTCATGTTATGCTTGGGCTATTCCTCGCCATCGCAGTAAGAGGAGTCAAACATTCATTTCTGAAGATGGTGATAACACGCATGTGTCACTTCTTCAATGTCATATCAAAGAAGGTGATCGACACTGAAGAGTTAAATGAATTACATAAACAAATGAGGGAGACTATGTGTCAGCTTGAGATGTGCTTTCCTCCTTCATATTTTGATATTATGGAGCACTATATGATACATATAGCAGACCAAATCTTTGTTCTCGGTCCAACGTACCTGCACAATATGTATGCGTACGAGCGTCTAATGGTTATCTTCAAGGGTTACGTACGAAATCGTGGTTATCCAGAGGGTTAAATGATAGAGGGCTACACGACTGAGGAAGTCATTGAGTGCTACGCAGATTACATAAGAGATGGAAGACCAATAGGAGTTCCCGTGTCCCGGCACCATGGAAGACTCACCGGTAAAGGAACTAAAGGCAGGAAAATCATACGAGACAATAGTTACCAAACAATAAGAGAATCACATTACAGTGTAATGCATCAGTTGGCGATTATGAGACCATATGTTGAACAACACCTGCAAGAGCTTCGTGAAAAGAATGAAGATCGCGATGAACTATGGATTATGAAAGAACACAAAATTTATTTCACATCATGGCTGAGGGATCTAAACCTTTCGATTGGAGAAACCGACGAATAGATGATGATAAATAAATTGTCTTACGGTCCATTGAGCATGGTTAAAACATGGCAAGCGTATGACATCAATGGTTTCACATTCTATACCAAAGCAAAGGATCAAAAGAGTCAGCGCCAAAATAGTGGTGTCAGAGGAGAAGCAGAAGATAGCACTGGACAAAAGAATGCTTACTATGGATACATCGAAGAAATATGGGAACTTAACTATGGGAACTCTATAGAAATACCTGTATTTAAGTGTCAGTGGGTCAGACATCCAGAAGGTGTGGAGGTGGATGATTATGGGTTTACGATAGTTGACCTTAATAAGGTGGCTTATGAAGATGACCCTTGGATACTCGCTCAATCCGTGGCACAAGTATTTTACATACTTGATCCTAAAGATGAGAAAAAATACATCGTTGCTCCAGGAAAACAAAGAATTGTTGGAGTTGATGGAGTCGAAGACGAAGAAGAATACAATCAGTTTGATGAGGTGTCGTTTTTCGTTGACATATCAAGGATCAATGTGGTTGAAGCAAAACTGTCATTTGGCAGTGTGATTCCTTATCTACGCACCAATGGCGATGGAAAATTAGTGCAAGGCTAGATCATTTATGTTTAGCGTGCGTATTTATAAAATCAATTATGTCATTTATTGTTAAAACATTTTCAAGATCAAACGAGGATTTAATTAAACATCAATAGAAAATTTATTAAACAACAATACAAATTTTTTAAAATATTTAATTTCATGGGGGCAACAGCAAGGTTCAAACCTCAAACCGCCTGCCGGCAGCGAGGTTCGAACCTCGAACCGCATGGCCCCAAGTGAGCCCCGCGCACCACTGCAGCTACTAAGTGTTTCACGTCAATGTAGGAAGAGTATTATATGCTATATATATAATCCCCTCTATTAGTAGTGGCGGGCTGGATGACGTCAGCATGCACGCCACTACTAAGGCAGAATGACATCAGCATGCCCGCCACTGCTAATACACCTATATATACTTTCCACTCCCGCCGTCCGAAAACCTAGATTCATTTTCTAAACCCTAAACTCCCGTGTCGCCCCCCTCCACACCTGTCGCCGCCGTCGACGTCCCGGAGCACGTCGCCGCTGCCCTCCGCCCGTCGCTGCCTTCCTCGGAGCCCGTCTCGGCGCCGCCCGCGTCGCCGCCATCTAGTCAGTAAATGTTAGATAACCTATCTTTAGTCTTATTTTATTCGAGCTTAGGGTTAAAATGATTTCTAATTGTTATATTAATTTATGCGTGGTAATATAATTTAGTATAATATTACTAGGAGAATGCACTATAACAATAATGTTTTTTAATGTACTATAAAAAATTTCTGAGAAAAAAAATTTCCACTATAATAATAATGTTTTTTAATGCACTATAATATTACTAGCTTAGGGTTTTGTAATGTTATATCAATGTGACAAAAAAATTGCAGATGGCTCCTCCTAAGATTGAACCAAACAGTGGATCCTCAGACTCTACATCAAGTGGCGTGTGTGAGGTTTGCAAATGCGGTAAACATAAGGTACATGATGGTATAGTTTGCAGTTGTTTGGCAAAGAAAGTGATTCTCATAATGGACTCCGACTCGGAGGACGACTCGCGATCGCCGCAACCAGATAGGGTAAGTGTTGGCAGACGGAAGAATGATGAGACAACCGGTGGTAGAGGGAAACATGCCGAGGCTAGCGGTGGAAAAGGGAAGCATGTAGAGCAATGCGACAGCAAGAGGAGGAAGGAGGCAAGATCCTCTTTTTATGCAAATTTTATATTTTTATCATCCAATTCAATCATTGATAATAAGTTGTTCTCACTATTGCCGTCGTGTGTATTTCTTGTTCAGGAACATGGAGAGCAGTTTAGACTGCCTGATGATGCCGAGTTAGTTGAGGATTGGCAAGTTGAGGCTTTTAATCTGTTTAACCAGAAATAGGTTGGGTTTGTGCCGAGGAAGAAGAAGAAGCTCCAAACCATATCTTTCTTTTGGGTTTAACCAGTAGTGCGTTTCGATGTGTAAGCTGGTTTCCCCAGCCTAGACTTGTGTTTGTTTACTTGCTTTCAAATAAACATGATGTGTCAAAAGCGAGCCCCCGCACCACCGCGCTACAAAGTCTCGATCATATCGTAACAACATGTAATAAAAACACACTTAATGAAATAAAAACAGTAAACTAAGGGAGAAAAATACCAATTTTTGCAATTAGAATATTGGTGTTGTATTCTTATTGTACAAAAAGTTTCAATTTCAAAGAAAGAATAACCTATAGATAAGTTATGATGTATTTTTATTGTACATGTTTATTAATGAAATAAAAAAAGTAAAGTGAGGCAGAAAAATACCAATTTTTTAAATTTGATAAGTTATGATGTATTTTTATTGTTAAAAAATCAAGTTCAAACTAGAATTTAAACATGAATAAAAAAGTAATGAAAATTAGAATAGAAATGTAAAAAAAATGTTTGGATGCTAGCAGCAAGGTTCGAACCTCAAACCGCCTGCAGGCAGCAAGGTTCGAACCTCGAACCGCATGGCACCAAAGCAACCCCCGCACCACTGCACTACTAAGTGTTTCTCGACATGAGTGGCAACGTATGCTAGATAACCACACCAGAGGCAGTAGTGGCGGGCAGGATGATGTCACTAGCCCGCCACTGCTATCCTTTTAGTAGTGGCGGTCGCATGATGTCATCGGCCCGCCACCACTAAGTCAAGTGACGTACACTGAGGCAGAAAACTACCAACTTTTTAAATTTGATAAATTATGATGTATTTTTATTGTTAAAAAAAATTCAAGTTCAACGAGGATTTAAACATCAATAAAAAAGTGCTGAAAATTTAAAAAAGTACAAAACAGAAAAAAAATATTGATTTGGCGCCAGCAGCAAGGTTCGAACCTCAAACCGCCTGTCGGCAGCAAGGTTCGAACCTCAAACCGCATGGCACCAAAGAACCCCCCGCACCACTACGCTACAAAGTATTTCTCGGCTATTTGTGCAGTGTATGCTAGATAATCCCTACCTCTACGTGGACTTTTTTGCATTTAAATACAAATTTCTGTTAATGAAAGATACCAATTTTTGCAATTAGAATATTGGTGTTGTATTTTTATTGTACAAAAAGTTTCAAGTTCAAAGGAAGAATCAACTATAGGTTTTGCTTTCAAACCTAGGTCATTTCATCTCTAAACCCTAATTCATCCCCGCAGAATCTTAGGTTTCTTAACGCCCTACGTGATTATTTTCTCGAAACAATTTTATTTTTTATGACAACATCTATGGATCGATCATATCATAACAACATGACAAGTCTCATCTTTTTTAGACTTTATTTTATTTTTTGAGGATTAAAAAACTATAAAAATACAAGTTGTCGATCGAGTGTTGTGGAAACCTACATTTTTTATGATGATTTTAAATTTACTGGATAATAATAACTAATTATAGAGTCAAAACATGAATATGGTTTTTCTATAAATTTTGGTGAATTATTTCATGTCTTGTAGTTCAAATTGAACTTATTTTGACTTTGATCATAAAAACACACTTAATGAAATAAAAACAGTAAACTAAGGGAGAAAAAGTAAAGTGAGACAGAATAATACCAATTTTTTAAATTTGATAAGTTATGATTTATTTTTATTGTTAAAAAAATCAAGTTCATACTAGAATTTAAACATGAATAAAAAAGTCGTGAAAATTAGAATAGAAATGTAAAAAAATGTTTGGATGCTATAGGTGTTGTATTTTTATTGTACAAAAAGTTTCAAGTTTAAAGGAAGAATCAACTATAGGTTTTGCTTTCAAACCTAGGTCATTTCATCTCTAAACCCTAATTCATCCCCGCAGAATCTTAGGTTTCTTAACGCCCTACGTGATTATTTCTCGAAACAATTTTATTTTTTATGACAACATCTATGGATCGATCATATCATAACAACATGACAAGTCTCATCTTTTTTAGACTTTATTTTATTTTTTGAGGATTAAAAAACTATAAAAATACAAGTTGTCGATCGAGTGTTGTGGAAACCTACATTTTTTATGATGATTTTAAATTTACTGGATAATAATAACTAATTATAGAGTCAAAACATGAATATGGTTTTTCTATAAATTTTGGTGAATTATTTCATGTCTTGTAGTTCAAATTGAACTTATTTTGACTTTGATCATAAAAACACACTTAATGAAATAAAAACAGTAAACTAAGGGAGAAAAAGTAAAGTGAGGCAGAATAATACCAATTTTTTAAATTTGATAAGTTATGATTTATTTTTATTGTTAAAAAAATCAAGTTCAAACTAGAATTTAAACATGAATAAAAAAGTCATGAAAATTAGAATAGAAATGTAAAAAAAATGTTTGGATGCTATAGGTGTTGTATTTTTATTGTACAAAAGTTTCAACTTTAAAGGAAGATCAACTATAGGTTTTGCTTTCAAACTAGGTCATTTCATCTCTACACCCTAATTCATTCCCCGAAGAATCTTAGGTTTCTTAACGCCCTACGTGATTATTTTCTAGAAACAATTTTATTTTTTATGACAACATCTATGGATCGATCATATCATAACAAC
>JAAALK010000284.1:42990210-43158242 GCA_019279435.1 Zizania palustris
CCGTCGTAGAGTGTTTCGAACGGGGACATTTGGCAGGCTGGCCTGATAGCTGTTGTTGTAGGAGAACTCTGCATACGGTAAGTTCTTGTCCCACATTCCGCCAAAGTCTAGAGCACAAGATCTAAGCATATCTTCCAATATCTGATTGACCCTTTGGTTTGACCGTCGGTCTGTGGATGATAGGCGGTGCTAAAGTTCAGCCGGGTGCTGAGTTCCTCAGATACAATCTTCTTAGGAACTCCGTGAAGACACACGATCCGGGTCATATACAACTCGGCCAGTTTGGCGACAGTGTAAGTTGTCTTGTCTAGGATGAAGTGAGCTACCTTGGTGAGTCGGTCAACGATCACCCAGATAGAGTCATGACCAGCTTGGGTCCTAGGCAGTCCCATGATGAAGTCCATTCCTATCTCTTCCCACTTCCATTCAGGACTTTGAGGGGTTTGAAGAAGTCCGGCAGGTCTCTGATGCTCTACCTTGACTCGCCGGCATGTGTCGCACATGGCGACATACTCAGCTATTTCTCTCTTCATGCTGACCCACCAATATTTTTCCTTCAGATCTTGATACATCTTGGTACTCCCGGGATGAATGGAGTATAGAGTATCGTGGGCTTCTTGAAGGATGAGGGTCTTCAACTCAGGTTGGTCGGGTACACATATCCGTTTTCCGAACCAAACGATACCATGCTCGTCCTCGGATAATCCGGGGGCTTTACCCTTCCGCATGTTCTGTTGGATCTCCAAGATGTCCGGGTCTTCCTTTTTCTTTTCTCGGATCTGATCTATCAAGATAGGCCGAGACTCCAAGGCAGCGAGGTACGCTCGGGTGGTGATCCCTAGATTTAGCCTTTCCATCTCCATGTAAAGTAAAGGAGCTTGGTCCAGAATCATGATGGCGTTGTAGTACCCTTTTTGACTAAGGGCGTCTGCCACCACATTGGCCTTGCCTGGATGATAATGGATGCCCAAGTCGTAATCCTTGATCAGTTCCAGCCATCTCCTTTGCCTGAGATTCAGATCTGGTTGGGTGAATATGTACTTGAGGCTCTTGTGGTCGGTGAAGACCTCACACCGATTCCCCACAAGGTAATGTCTCCATATCTTCAAGGCATGAACCACGGTTGCTAAATCCAGGTCGTGGGTCGGGTAGTTCAGCTCATGCTGCCTTAGTTGTTAGGAGGCGTAGGATATCACCTTCCCTTCTTGCATTAAGACGCATCCCAATCCTTGACGAGAGGCATCACAGTAGACGTGGAAGTCCTTCCGGATGTCTGGCAAGGTCAGAATAGGAGCTGACACGAGCTTCTTCTTGAGAGTCTAGAAGCTTTCTTCGCAGTCGGGGGTCCATTCAAACTTTATTTCTTTCTGCAACAGTCTGGTCATAGGCTTGCGATCTTCGAAAAATTCTCGATGAACCGGCAGTAGTATCCGGCCAATCCGAGAAAACTCCGGATCTCGGTCACAGTCGTGGGCTACAGCCAGTTGGTTACTGCTTCCACGGTGGTTGGGTCCACTGCTATTCCTTTGGCAGATATAACATGATCGAGGAATTTCACCTCATACGACCAAAATTCGCATTTGCTGTATTTGGCGTACAGTTGCTGCTCCCTTAGCTTTCCGAGGGTCAGACGGAGGTGAGTCTCGTGCTCTTCCTTGGTCTTGGAGTAAACGAGGATATCGTCGATGAATACAACGATGAACTTATCCAAGAACTCCATGAATACATTGTTCATCATGTTCATGAAGAAGGCCAGGGCATTCGTGAGTCCGAACGACATCACTGTGTACTCGTAGAGTCCATAGCGGGAGGTTAAGGAAGTCTTGGGTATGTCCTCTTCTCTAATCCTCAATTGGTGATAACCTGACCTGAGGTCAATCTTGGAAAACATCGAGGATCCCTTCAGTTGATTGAACAGGTCATCGATCCGAGGCAATGAGTACTTGTTCTTGATGGTTACGTCGTTCAGGGCTCTATAGTCCACGCACATCCTCTTGGTCTTGTCTTTCTTCATGGCAAAGATGACCGGTGCACCCAGGGTGAGGTACTCGGTCGAATGTACCCTTTCTGCTCTAGGTCTTCGATGTTGCTCTTGACTTCGGCTAGTTCATTAGCGGCCATCCGGTATGGACGCTTGGAGATTGGAGTGGTCCCGGGGACAAGTTCGATTCTGAATTCGATGTCCCGCTTGGGAGGCATTCCTGGTAGGTCCTTTGGGAAGACGTCCATAAACTCCTTGACTATGGGTACTTCTTCAAGGGCTAGCGAGTGGAGGGACGCTTTGAGTGGTTTGCGACTGGTCATCTGAAAGGTGATGGTTGCGCCTTCAGGGTTGACCACTGTGACGGACTTGTTGGCACAGTCGATCACTCCCTTGTGCTTCATCAACCAATCCATCCCTAAGATGAGTTCGAGTCCGGCGCATTTTATGAGGACTGGCTCGGCCCAGAATAATACTCCTTGGATCTCTATCTGAACCTTAGGGCTGTATGAGCGGCCTAAGGTTCTATTGCCTGGAGTGGCAATCACCATGGGGAAGGATAGAGGGAGTACGTCCAGTTCGTTGATTTTCACGAAATCTTCTGAGACGAAGGAGTGTGTTGCTCCAGAGTCAAATAATATTACGGCTGGTACAGAATTCACAGTGAACGTACCGAGCACGACTTCAGGAGCCTCTTGAGCTTCCTCCGCGTTGATGTGGTTGACGCGGGCACGTACCGCCTGGTTGGGTGCCGCGCCTTGGGGCTGCTTGGGGTGAGGACACTGGTGCGAATAGTGCCCTTCCTTGCGGCAGTTGAAGCAGACGACCGGCCTCCCTTGGCAATCCTTCAAGATTGGGGCCTTGGCGGCTGACGTCGGCTGAGCGGCCGGAGCGGGTGGAGCGGGGCGAGGATGCCCGGCGTTGGATCCACTAGCGGTGTGAGGTGGCCTATAGGCGGGCCGAGGATGGTAGGCAGGCGCTGGTGGCGGAGGGACGAAGCGGGGTCCTTTGATAGTTCGCCCGCTGATGCTTGAAGGCGATCATCTTCCTCTTCTTGAGGTCCAACCTGTTCTGCTCAGTCTCTTGGATGAGCGCTTTATTGACTAGCCATTGGAAGTCGGCATAGTCGGTGGCGATGAGCTGGATGGACAGCTCATCCTTAAGTCCCCTGAAGGAACTTGGCCTGGCGGAGGGCATCGGTGCGCACTTCTTCCGGTGCGTAGCGGGCGAGGCAGGTTGAACTCATGGAGGTACTCCATGACAGTCCGACTGCCTTGCTGCAGGTCGCGGAACTCCTGCTGCTTCACCGCGATGACACCGGCGGGGATGTGGGCGGCACAGGAAGGTGATGGTGAACTCCACCCGGGTCACCACGTGGTCCTCCGGCTGGGACTCACGGTAGTTGTCCCACCATTCAGCGGCGGGACCCTGGAGCTGATGAGTGGCGAAGACCACTCACTCCCGGTCGGTGCAGGGGAGGAGGTCAAGCTTCTTCCCAATGGTGCGGAGCCAATCCCCGGCCTCCATTGGGTTGGTGGTGCTTGAGAAGATGGGCGGGCGCACGCGCAGAAACTCTGAGAGTTGGGGAGCGGGTGCGGGTGCGGGTTGCGGGTGCTGGTGCGTGAGGGGCGACTTCCCCATTCTGCAGGCGGTCCAACTGAGTCTGTTGGTGCTGCATCTGGGTGAGGAGGGCGGTGATCAGCTGGTTCTGATTCGCCATCATCTCCGCCAAGTGGGGTGGTTGGCGGAGGGCGACCCAGACTGACGTGGGCCTGTGGCACCCTAGTTGGGTACAACACCCTCGAGTGCATCGCGGCTTCCTCCTTCTCCATTGTTGGAGCCGGTGTTCTGGTGGTCGGCCATTTCTGAATATACGACATTATAAGGCAAAAATATGATGAAACAATAATACTATCAAAAATACCTCATAAGGCTCAGGCATATATATAAAGTGGTAAAAATTGTTCATTACAATCAAGCTTTTATTCTATCCACAACACACTCGTTGTGGATAGCACCACATACAAAATTTTGTTTTATTTAAGATAGCGACTCCTAACGTCTAATCGCCACCGGAGGCGGTCTCCGTGCTCTCGGAACCATGGGTACGCGGCTCCTGAGGGATGGTGGGTTCGAGAAAGTTCTCGATGATGGGGTCAGAGATGAGGTCGGGGCGTGGTGGAGGTGCGCTGGTGGTAGACGGTCCGGCGGTGGAGGGGTGAGGTGGGATCCGCTTGGGGCGAGGGATGGGCTCACGGATGGGCTTCCTCTTCCTAGGAAGGAGAGGAACCATCTCGGCGATGTCCTTTTGCAGCTGCATGATCTTGCGCTGCAGCTCGCCATTATGCTGGATCAAGTTCTTCGTCTCCTCATGAAGAAACTCAACCGCCTCATGGTGCTCATCGGCGTCGAGCACCGCCTCGGTATGGAGGTCGTCCATAGCCTGTAGAAGACGTGACTGCCGGGCCATGACCGGATCACGCACGGAGTGAACTCCGAGGTAGATGCTACAGTAGGCACCGGGAGTGCGCTTCGGCACAAGCCGAAAAGACGAGTTCTGAAGACGATCATCGTAGATCATCCTCAGCTCCATAAGGGCCTGTAGGGCGACTCGTTGGCACGCGACGTCGAACGTCGGACCTACCAAGCGTGGTGGTGTAGGACGGCAGATGCTCCCCGGAGCCGTGGATGGTGAGGGAGACATTGTAGGGTCCGGCAAACTCCTCCAAGTACACTCCTTGGAATTTGGGCTCGAAAAGGAACCCGAGGAATGTGAGCATCATCCGGAGCTCCCTGATGAAGCCCTCAAAGTGGTGGCAATAATTGTGTACTTGGTAGACAGGCATCTACAAAACAGCAAGTTGAAGAAAAGTGAGGGGAGAAACAACGTTTATAAAGTATGTTTTCGAGAAATAATTTTCTGCAGCTAATGGCTAGGTGGGTATGTTTGGCTTCCTACAGTCAAGTCGGCTCTGATACCATCTTGTAGCACCCCGATTTACCGAAATCGAGACATTATTGAATTTCCAAAGAAAAACAATAATACAAGAGGTTCATCATGCGACAACGTACATACGACAAGCATTCATGGTACGCAGACCATATTATTACATAAGAGTTTTAATAACAACGATAATAAAATGATTAAAAAGCATGATGAATGCCTTCTTCAGGATCTTTGCTTGACTGGGTCGCTACTCCAGACCATCTTCATAGTAGGCATCCTCTGTGGGGTCCAACGGGTATGAGTACAAAAAGTACTCAACAGGCCACCGCAAATGCAAGTAATAATGCAGGATAATAAACAAGGAAGAATAATGGCTAACATTGCGGAAAAAGTACATTTTTAGTCATTGCATTTAGTGTAGTCAAATTTAATCATGCGGAAAAGTAAACATGAACATCAATAACATCATCTAACTCGAGGAGTACGTTTTACCTCCTCGCACAACAGTCCTTACATGTCAAACCATCATGCACATACATATTCAAAGTACTATAACCGTGGGATGTCACGCAACCCGCCCTTGACCGTGGGCTCGGCTTTTCGAAAAGATTTAAGACTCTGATCAGAGGTGTACTACTGTACCCACAAGGCACGCACTCATCCCAAACGAGATGACCCATACCACGGGAACTCGTGCCAAAACCTCATCATGAAATGCTCCAAGCGATAACCACCCGCTCTAGATTTTGCCAGCGCGCCGGGCCGCATCCCGGCTAACGTCGCACTCCCTTTTGCACCACATTGGTACAAGATACCCGCAGGTGCTGCTTGACCCATCTCCAAATGGTGGCCTCGGTTTGGAACACTCCATACCTTAGTTAGGACTTACCCATTATACTTGTGGTTAGTACGGAAGTGTATTGCAACGGATCCCTCAGACCGATCCTTATAGTGTCCTAGGTGCTACCGACCAATGCCCTAGCTTGCACCTGGAACCCACCATGCATCCACTCATAACCACAACTCCAACACCGACAGAATTCCAAAGATGAGAATAACGGGAATCATATAGTAGAACCAATCGCTACGACTCATTTTTAATACTATAACAATCGTGTCAATACATTGGACACTAGCTAATAACATTTATCATATGGTGACAAGGAGTTTAGGCTAGAGAGCATGGCTTGGGTTGCACATCAAGGTTGGGGGATCCTAAATAAATATATTGTAAGGGTTTCATTTGACTAATGCATGTATAACCTATGTGTTTTAGCGATAGTTTAATAAAACATGGGTTCAATATGCTCAAAAGATTGGTTTGGTGACTTGCCTTGTTCAGCGAATGGGGAGGGAGGAACTTCGAGAAAGTACTCCGGCTCCTCGGTGGTGTCGTAGTCTTCTCGTTATAAATAAAGTAAACGTGACATTCAATTAAACAATCCAAAAGTCACACAACAAGCACATATGTTTAATTTGGTTTTATCTTAAAGAAAGTCGAGTTGTTTAAGTTTCTGAAATCTATTTTATAAATATTTAAATTTTACTAAATGGGATATTGTCCTTTTTATAAGGGGTCTTTAATTGTGAATAACCTCACTTTAAGTTTTATATTTAATTTGGAATAAATGGTTCAGAGAAAACTTAGTGGTCTCAGCATATTAACAGGAAATAATTAAATATAAGACTTACTGAAATTTAAATAATTAAATTTACATTTTTATCCTAATGGCATTTGAATACCTAGTTAAATAGACATGAAGAAGTCTAAAGTAACATATTGTTTTTAGTGAATCAATGTGTAGAGAATAAAATTATAAAATTTCTGGAATTGAAATGACAATTTTTAGAGTTCAAATGAGCCAGATATGAATTTTTGAAGTTTAAAAGCATTTCTGGAAATTAAATTAAACCAAAAACAGGCGTCGGTCCACGGTGAGCCGAGTCCACCATGCACCCGTGCACTGTGCGCGTGCGCCGGATCAAGATCCACCGTTGGATCGCGATCGGGCGGTCACGGGCGATGCGGGGGAGTTAAAATGACGTGGACGGCTGAGATTAAAACATTGAACCGGTATGCGATGGATGGCGAAGATTGAACGAGGGTTTTAAATACCAACGAACGCACGAGATCGCACTGTACCGCTTCACTCAGATCCGACGGCATGGATTAAACCGAACAGATGATTTAATCACCGGCGTTGGATCTAGATCACACGTCCAGGATTGAATCCGGCATGGCGCGTGTCGGGGGGCAAAGTACCCCTTTTTTCCCCGACTCCGGTGACGCGACGGTGAGCGATTCCGGCGACGGCGAGGGCTATCTGGTCTAGCTAGGACTAAAAACGTAAAGAGGGTACCGAGGGGAATAAGAGGGCACCCTTGCGGTGGTCCGGGGTCGACGGGGTGAGGCCGGCGACAAGCGGAGGCGGCGAAGGTGTTCGGCTTCTTGTCGGCGACGGCGATCCGGTGGGGTTTGGTGTCGACGGAGGGGTGGCCGAGGTCGGGGGTCATCCTTGCGGTCACGATGGAGGCGAGGGCGTGGACGGAGGTGCTCCGAGGCGACGGCGAGCGGTGGCCGGAGGCGCAACAGTAGGTGTGCGCTAAAAGGCGAATGGCGGGCGCTCTGTTCGTTCTCGCGGCGATTGGGCGTGGGGGTCAGACGCGGTGGAGGCCTGCGGTTTAAATAGGGGTACTGGCAGGGCAGGGGGGCGCAATCAGGGGAGACCGTGAGTGAACGCCGGTGAGGCGGTTTCACCGCATGCAGGCGATAACGGGATGATCACGCGTGGAATTAAGAGGGGAAACGGTCGTCGCGATACCGGGAATTCAATGCCGGCGAATAATGGAGGGGAGGGGACCGGCGACGAGCGAATCCGAGGGATTAATGTCGGCCGGCGAAATTTGGGGGTGGCGGCGCGAGGTTGACGACGGGTCCGACAGGTGGGGGCCACTGGCCAGCGAGCGTGAGCGGGTGAGGGGGCGATTGACGGGTGGGGTCAAGGCATCGGGCGCGCGCGCGAAGAGAGGAGGGCTCGCTGACAAGCGGGGCCCGGGTGTCAGTCCGAGCGCGCGGGAGGGAGTGGGCTGGGCCGGTCGGGAGAGAGAGAAAGCGAGGGGAGGGGCCCGTTACTGTTTTAAAACATTTCTGAATAAAAATAATTCCAGGAAATAGATTAAAATTTTAGGGCTACTTCCAAGCTTGGTAAAAATTTATAAAAATTCTCAAAAATATATTTTGGTCTTAGGATCATACACAAAAAGTTTCATCTCCTAGTTTGGCCATTTACTCTATGTTGTAGTTCAAAATGGGAAAGGAGGGTATTAAAGGTATATCCAAAATAATAATTTCCAGGAAATTGAATTAAATAATATTTTTATTGCTTTGAAAATTTGAGGTGCTACAGAGGTCAGGACAAGCATTCAGGAGGCTCGAGAGGATCGAGAGCGGAAGTGGCTTGCTGGAGCTCGAAGTCGCGAAGCGGTGTCACAAGTCGAAGGGTTGAGAGGCTTTGTCGGTTTTTGCTGAAAACCGTCGAAATGTTAAATGTTTTAGTTAATTCAATAAATAGGTGTCTAGTATTAGTTTAAATATTTCAGTTTTATAGTGTAACATTTTGGTATAATTTTTAGAGTGGTTCTACTCTGAAAATATATTAAAAGGAGAGTCGATTTGTAATTTTACTTTTAGGTTTTATAGGGTAATTTTCATAATTGTTAATTCTGAAATTACTAAGGGTCTATGTGTAAAATCGGGGCTTCTAGAACATGAGTTGGTAGGATATTATCGCCCCAAGTTGGCTGAACCATTTGGGTGCTTGAGAGACAAATTTTTCAATGAAAATTGCTGAGTAACTTGAGTTTGAAGCAACCTTTGACGATGAACAGTATTTGCAAGAAATTTTCGGATCTACTGCAGTAAATTCGGCAAGACTATTCACTGTAATTTCTGTTCCAGCGCAGGTATGCAATTGTGGCTGAATTCGTTTTTGTGCAGCATTTTCTGGTGAATCTAGTGCAGAAGTAGATAGTGATGTTTATACATCTTTTGTTGTGTATGAATTGAATGATTCATTTTTGAATGTTGCAAAGGATTTATGTGATTTCGTCTTATTTCTTTTGCTGATCAAAGTAGGAACCACAGTGCTAAAATATTTCTCTGGAACTGTGTTTCTGTTTTAGATATTGCACTTCAGATGTTTGATGAAATGTTTCATCAAGTGTTCATCAGTATTTTGGCTGATCATTGAAGTGTTTCTTGAGTAATTATTTGGTAGAAGATAGATCAATCATTTGTGCTTAGCTTTTCAATGAAGAACCAGAAAATTATGTGAGTGGGATACTTGATCCAATACAATCTTTGAAGCTCTTGTCGGTTGCACTACTGCTGTGCCAAAGTAAAAGGCTTTATGTTATTCCAGCATAAAAACTTGTAAGTTTCTTTCTGTTTTCCATGAAAATTTCTTGTTGATCTCAGTTGAGTTGTTGTGAATTTACTCCACTGAAAGTAGTAGATTCCATGCTTTTTAGTAGTTTGTTGTGTTCTGTCTCAAATTAAGTTCTGTGACTATTGCTTTGTGACTTTGTTTACTGTTTCTTGAATATCTGAATGTTGTATGTCACTAATTTGAGATGGTTTGATCAGGTTAATCTGGTTTGTTTTGTGCTCATCCAAGATCTGATGACTTAATAGACATATTCTTCAGATTGATCAAGTATAACTTCAGTTTTGCTGGTCTAGTAGGTTTTCTGAATGTATTTTCAGTATTCAGATTTCTGAATTTTCAGTACAACTCAAAACCAAACAGTACCTGTCATTGGAGTTCAGTTGTGTTGATTTGAATTGTGTCTTTGAGGAGCAAGGTGCAGTGATAAGTTTGAAACAGTGTTGATTTTATCTGAGAAGTGAAGCAAATCTAGTTCAACTACATTTGATTTTGTTTGAAAATTACTACTATTCATTGTCAAATAATTCATATCTTGTGTGTTTGCCTCTCATGTGCAAGGAGTCTTTGAAGATTAATGTGTTGAACTGATATAAACAGTGTGAAATTGATTGTGTTTCAGTTTTCACATCACAGAATTGTTGTTTGAATAGGAGCTCAGTTCTGAATTCTATTTTTGGTCATTCAATCTTGGAAAGGAAGAGATAAGGACTTTGCTGTTTTTAAAGAAGTGTTTTATTCCTGTTTTCAGAACCACAACGTGTTGTATTCAGTTTTCTGAAAATTTTCAAAGTGCATTTATCTGATTGCCATTGAACTGAGAGAATCTGTATTGAGAATGATCTTGAGCTATCATTTGGAAATAGATTACTGAAACTCTTTTGTGCACTGATAAACACAAGTTATTTCATCTTTGCTTGGCATTGTTTTGATCAAAACCTGAAATATCTCCTTCTGATGAAATTGTTTCAATGAACAGTGCTATGTGAATTGTGTTGGTTCTGATACAGTGCTTTGCTGTCTATACTGTTCATGGTCAAATGTATTATGTTTTCAGCATCTAATCAATCTGTACTCAAGATTTGAAAGCTTGAAATGTACTTGAAATAGAAATTGGGGAAGAATCAATTTGTGAGAAGAGTATCCTGATTAGATACAGTGCACTGAGATTGTATTTTAGTTTTGCTACAGTCCTTTTAGCTCTCACAATTTCAAGTCAATAGTTCTGTTTTCAGCAATTGTAGTTCAAGTAAATCTATCTAATACATGTTCTGGATTCTGCATGCTCAAAGCCAACATGTTCTGAAATTGAAGTATACAATTTGGTTCAAAACATAAATGCTGAAATTTGTTGAAACCTGCTGTTGGGGGAAAATACTCCATCTTCGGGGATATTGCTATAACAGGACAAAGGTAGGTGATTGAATCAAAGGTTTCTAGCATGTAACTCCAGAAGTACATTAGATCAAGCTCGAAGTATGGAGGTGAACTCTAGTTCGGAGTATATCTTCGAACTTGGACTATTCTGAGAGCGTTCCTGCCAGCTAGGATGAAAGACTTATCTTCTTTCTCATTAGATTAGTCTTTTACCATTTTAGCCCTATTAAGGGTACCGAATAGTTTCCACTATGTCGGTTGTAACAGAGGGATAAAAGGGTCTTTTCCTTAATGTTTGGGCCTATAAATACCCCCCGTTTTACCCTATAATAAGGACCGGAGACAAGTCATTCAATACACATCTTCGAACTGTTTTGAGTTATTATCCACTCGGAGGCTCGAAATAGTTTATTTCGCAAACACTTCGTTTGTCATTTTCTAACTTTCAGAAACCTGTTAGCGTAATCTTTTACGCCAACAGTTGGCGCCGTCCGTGGGGAACCTAGTCCAAAAAACTTCGCTCTCTACCAAATTCTCAAACCATGCCTCCCAAGCGGAGTGCAGGTGGTAGTCCTACTCGGAGGTCCCCTCGGACCTCCGGAGTAAGATCTTCAAACACGGTCAAGGTCGGAGGACCTTCGGTAATTCCTCCACCTCAGACCCCCGAAGGGATTCCCCGTCCTCGAGCATACGGAGTTCCTCCCCCAACTCCATCTATACTTCAGCCAGCCAGAATCCCTCTTCCACCTCAAGTTCCACTTCGAACTGATGCGTACAGTTCTCAAGACCCGGAAGGTCCTTCTAGAGGAGATAAAGATGGTCTTGGTGATATGGCCGCTCAAATGGCCAGTCTCCAAGCTGAAGTAGCAAGGTGGCGGCAAGAAGCCGCAGATAGGCTTCGTTCTCAGGCCACCCCAGTCATCCCCGAAGTGCCCGAAGACAATGAACTCCCTTATCCAGAAGCCCCGGAGAACGCTTCCTTCGACACCGAATCTCCGCTGCATCCTGAGTTGCAGAAAGTGTGCTTCGACCCTAAGTTCAAAACTTTGAAGCTTTGTAAATATTCTGGAGATGAAGATCCTGGAGAGTTCGCCCACTCTTATACATTAGCAATTGAAGCCAGCGGGGGAGTGCAAGACACTATGGCCAAATGTTTTCCCCTAGCTCTCGAAGGAGTGGCACTACGATGGTTCTGGTCTCTGAAGATAGGATCAATCAGATCATGGGGGAGTTGAGGAAGAAGTTCGTGAGAAACTTTCAGGGTACCTTCGTACCCCCGATGTCAACAGGAAGTCTTTTCCAGGTGAAGCAGCTCCCAGAGAGACTTTAAGACAGTATTTCAAGCGCTTCGCTCATACGAAGTCGCAAATTCGAGGGTTAACTACGTCTTCTGTAGTTGACGCAGCTCGAGAGGGAGTTATTCATGCGGGCCTCCTTGATAAACTTCACAGGAAAAAGTTATCTTCTGTTGCTCAGTTGATGTCTTATTTTGAGGAATATGCAAGGTCAGAAGAGGGGTGGCTTCGGAGAACTGCCGCAACTCCGTCAATCATGCAAGAAGTCAAGCTGGAAGTCAAGACTTCAACACAGTCAGAGGGGCCTAGCTTCGAGGCTCAGCATGACAAACGTCGGGGGCAAAAGCATCCTCGTTCAGAAGTCTTGAATATTGCACCTCCGCAGAAATTTGCCCCAAGGACTTCGCAACCTTCAGGAAGCAAGACCAGCGGCTGGAGGCCGCAGGGAAGCCGGCTGGCAAAGCCCGGGCCTTCTTCTGTTGTGTCCATGGTGAGAATCGACGGAGGGAGTTCGGCAGATATTATCTTTGTCTAAGATTTTGATCAACTCTTCATCTCCAGAAAGCATCTTCTCCCAGCAGCCCGTCCTTTGCAAGGCTTCGCAGGACCCCCTCTTGATGCCCTCGGTCAAATTGGACTAGAAGTTACTTTTGGAGAGGGGCTACTGGCCAGGACGGAGGAAGTGATTTTCGATGTTGTGGATGCCCCATATGCATACAATGTAATCTTCGGAAGGGGCATGCTAAATCAATTCGGAGCTGTGGCGCATCATAATTACCTGTGTATGAAGATGCCCACACAGGCGGGAGTGCTCACTGTTTTCGGAGATCAGGCCACTGCGGAAAGAGCGGAGTATGGTCATGGCCCTCCTCTCGACCCGAGACAAGTGAATAGCGTGCAAGATAACCTGGAGGTTTTCTCTGCTCCTAGCGAATCTTCGAAGAAATCCTTCCCAAGGCCAAGCCCTGAAGGAGAGATTGCAACGAAGGTTATTGTCAAAGATGGCAAGGAATATTCATTTCAATTTGTCAAAGACTTGCCTCCAGAAGTTGCTACTTCCTTAGAGAAAGTAGTTGAGGAAAATTTAGATGTCTTTGCTTGGTCTGATGAAGACATCACTGGAGTCAGTCGGGATATTATTGAACACAATTTACTTGTGAACCCGAAGGCTCGGCCTGTTCGACAAGGACTCCGGAAGTTGTCTACAGAGAGAGCTATCCTTGCCAAAGAGGAAGTGGAAAAGCTGCTGAAGGCTGGAATTATAAGAGAAGTGGCTCATACGGAGTGGTTAGCCAACCCAGTCTTCGTTAGGAAGAAATCTTCTGGGAAGTGGCGCATGTGTATTGATTTTACATCTCTGAATAAAGCATGCCCCCGCGACCCCTACCCCATGCCCCGAATTGATCAATTGGTTGACTCTACTACCAGTTCGGAGTTATTAAGCTTCCTCGACGCGTACTCCGGCTATCATCAAATCTGGCTAAAGCGCGAAGATGAAATCAAGACAAGCTTTGTAACTCCTTCAGGAGTCTTCTGTTATGTAAGAATGCCCTTTGGCTTAAGAAATGTCGGCGCTACTTTTTCGAGGTTAATTGCTAAGGCTCTAGATCATCAATTAGGTTGCAATGTAGAGGCCTATATGGATGATATTGTAATAAAGAGTGCTTTAAAGCACCAACATAGCCTAGACTTAGCAGAAACATTCAATAGCCTTCGGGCATGTGGGATCCGTCTTAACCCCGAAAAATATATCTTCGGGGCGCAGGCTGGAAAATTGTTAGGGTATCTAGTTTCAAGCAGAGGGATCGAAGCTAGCCCCACTCAGATAACTGCGTTCCAAAGGATGGATCCCCCGAAGAATTTAAAGCAAGTGCAAAAGCTGACTGGTCATCTTGCAGCACTTAGCAGATTTTTGGCAAGGTCTGCGGAGAGAAGTTTGCCCATTTTCAAAGCATTGAAGGGGTTCGAAGATTTTGCATGGACACCGGAGTGTCAAAAAAGCTTCGAAGATATTAAGAATTATCTCAGTAACCTCGCTACACTCACGGTGCCTATTGCGGACGAAACCCTACTCCTCTACCTTGCAGCTACTACCTCTGCTGTCAGTGCTGTCCTTGCCAGAGAGGTTGATTTCAACATGAAGTTAGTACATAATCCAGTTTATTTTGTGTCCGAAGCATTGTCTGGAGCAAAAACAAGATATTCCGAGCTTGAGAAGTTCACTTATGCTCTGATAATGGCCTCGAGGAAGTTAAGGCATTATTTTTTGGCACGTAATGTAATTGTACCAACTTCATATCCTTTGGGAGATATGCTCCGAAGTAAGGACTCTAGAGGAAGAATTGGGAAGTGGGCCGTTGAATTGGCACCCTTCGGCATATCCTTTATGGCAAGAACAACAATTAAGTCACAAGTGTTGGCGGACTTTGTGGCAGAGTGGACTCCCCCTGCAGCATGGGCTCCGGAGAAGCCAAGTGAAGGGATTTGGACTATTTACTCCGATGGAGCTTTCCAAGCATCTGGAGCAGGTGTTGGAGTAGTAATAATTTCGCCTTCAGGGCAAAAGGCAATGTACTCTGCAAGACTCAACTTTAAATCTACTAATAATACAGCGGAGTATGAAGGAATTTTATTGGGACTTCGAAAGGCACGTGCTCTAGGGGCTACAAGAGTTGTTATTAAGACAGATTCTCAGATTGTAGCAGGGCACGTAGACAAGAGCTTTCAAGTTCGGCATCCACAGCTTGCAAAATACTTGGAAGAAATCCATAAGATTGAAGCGGCATTTAAAGGGATTTCCATTCGGAGTATACCCAAAGCAGAAAATGTGCAAGATGACATCTTAGCAAAAGCTACAGCCAGAGCTATGGACATACCAGAAGAGGCTTTTTATGAAGAACTCAGTACACCTTCGGTGCCACAAATCCCTTCTGCGGAAGTCCTTTGCATTCCAAGTACAGATTGGCGAAGTTCAATTATGGAATTGTTGCAAGGAGAAGCAAGTATGTCTGAAGGGCCACAACTTTCGAGGTTGAAACTCAGAATTCGGAGTTATCATATAATCAACGGTATTTTGTATAAGGCCGGAGTATGTTTCCCTTTGCTCCAATGTATATCTCAAGCCAAAGGTCAAGAAATTCTCCGAGAAATTCATGAAGGACTCTGTGGTAGCCATTTGGCCCCTCGAGCTTTGGTAGGAAAGACACTTCGCCAGGGGCTTTATTGGCCTACAATAGTAGCTGATGCGGAGAGCTTAGTCCGCACTTGCCAAGGATGTCAGTGGATGGGACGAAGAAATCATCGCCCACCAACAACTCTTCAAGTCATTGCTCCAGTATGGCCCATGGCCAGATGGGGCATGGATCTTATTGGCCCCTTCCCAATAGCAAAAGGAAATTTGAAATTCGCAGTGGTAGCAATTCAGTACTTTTCCAAGTGGGTCGAAGCAGACCCCTAACAGCTATCACTTCGAATATTGTACAGAAAGTTTTCTGGAAAAATATCATATGCCGGTTCGGAGTGTCTCGGTAGCTGACAGTTGACAATGGAACACAATTCGATGCAGAACCCTTCAGGAAATTTTGTGAAGATCTAGGCATCCAATTATGTTTTGCTGCAGTAAGACATCCTCAGTCTAATGGAGTTGTTGAAAGAGCCAATGGTAATATCTTGTCAGGGCTGAATCGAAGAATAGTGGGATTAGCAAAAGGATTGTGGACCGAAGAACTCCCAGAGATCCTATGGTCTATTCAGACAACTCAGACAAGGTCTACCGTTTTCACTCCTTTCAGACTATTATTCAGAGACGAAGCTATGACACCAACGGAGCTTAAAGGAGGATCCATTTGCAGCACCGAATCGGAAATAGAAGCAGAAAGGCAAACTTCGCTTGATTTAACAGAAGAGACAAGACTTCGAGTTGTTGCCAATTTGTCAAAGTATCAGCAACAGACGAAGACTTGGTTCGACCCGAAGGTCAAGATTAATGAACTTAGGCCGGGTCATCTCATTTTGCGAAGTATCATAGCGCCAGGGAAATTAGGAAATAAGTGGGAAGGTCCATACATAATTTTCCGCTCAGGGCATCCTGGTTCTTTTAAGTTAGCTAATTTGGAAGGTGAAGAGTTAGTGCATACATGGCATGCGGAGCACCTAAAGCGATATTTCGCATAGGGGCTCCATGTAATCATTTGTAAACACCTTCCGAATCAATAAAGCTTATGGTTCAGATAATGCCTACCCCCCAAATACTTCCCACTTCTAGTGGACGTACTGGAATAGCGAAGTTGACTGGGAGGGAAGTGTCATTAATTTGAATCATCTTTTTCGGACTTCGGACCACTGGTCCGAAGCTTCCGGCGAGGTGGGAAAGTCACTGAGAAAACGGATTCCAAGCCACCAGCTTGAAAGCATCCGTAAAAAGAGTCGAAGGAGACCAAATAATGTGGATTCCAAGTTTCGGCTTGAAAGCATCCGTAAAAAGAGTCCTAGGAGACCACTGCGAATTCCAAACCACCGATTTGATAGCATTTGCAAAAAGAGCCGAAGTAGGCCAAAACAAAATAGAGTTTGAGCTGATGAGCTTCGAATATCTGTGAAAAAAGTCCAAAGTGACCAATCATTTGGGACACTAAAGTGTCCGGAAAGTTGTCCAAAGTGATTTCTTTCAAAGCACAAGGTACTAAGTTACCAATTTTCAGACTCCAAGTAGTCAAAGACACTTTATAAGATTTTAATAAATCTTTAAATTGCTAAGGGGCTCCGAGCCCCCCAAAATTGTACTCCTAAGTTTTTCTTTGCGCATAACCATCTTTGAGTATAGTTCGAAGCTGCTTACGCCCAAAGAGGGGCTAGGAAGTAGGGAGACAATTTTAAAAATCGATATTTATTATCCAAACAAATTATAATTACATCACGAAAAATTGGTGTCTATACCAAGAAGGAATCGAAGACCCCTTCGATCTCTAGAGCTATTTCTAAGGTTGGAATGACTAGTTCCAGAGCTGAGAGTTCTAACAACTTTACGTTTAACTCTTCTACCTCCCTTCGAAGCTCTAAAATCCTTCTGTTCTTGTTGAAGCTCGGCCCAAGTTTGAAGTCGTTCGGGGCACCTTTCCTAGCTTCCAAGTTCTTCAGGTTTTTTCCCTTGAGCTTCAGCAATACCTTCATCTTCGGACCATGCAATGTCTTCAGAAGATGAAGTTTTCAAGTTGACTTCTTTTTCTTCCTCTTTAATATAAGATAATATATCTTTGCATATTTCGGGCGCAATTGCACTGGAGCTATCTCGAGGAACTAAAAATCGAGGTCGCTTGTGAAGTTTTAAAAGATCGAAGGTAGCCCATAGCAGGCGGAGTTCTTCGGTAATGTTTAACACTTCGATATCATCCATATGAGGTGAAGCCTAAAAACACAATAAGCAAATTTTTATTCATAATGTATGAAAGACATGATTCTTTACATAGTCAAGATCCTAAAACAAATCTAAACATGCGGGTATGGCAGAGGCTGGCTGCTCGAGGGTTGTGACCGGGCTTGCTTCTGGCGTTGCCCTTCATCAATCCAAGCCTTGATCGCAGTGCGACCTTCGGCTCTCCACGAAGCTTGGAAGGCTTGCCAAGCAGCAGCCACGTCTTTAGAAGGATGGAGAAGCCAACTTTCGTCGAAGGTAATGGGAGCCGCCCCTGCATTCATAGTTATTGATATTCCCAGATCTTCGTAGTAGCGAAGTACGCCGATAGCAGCCACTTGTACGTAGAGTTCTCCGTACCGAATGCCTGCCATCTTCATCGTCTTCGTAGCTCCTTGGATCATTTTTAACCATCGTAGCAGGGAGATGTTGTCATTTGAAGGAAGTGTCCCAGTAGTACCGAAGTACTCTAGAACACCTAGGAGTTGGTTCATGACCTCCGCAGCTACCTTCTCCGATTTTAACTTATCTTCAAGTAAAGCATCCTTCGATGAAGTCAACTCCTCCACCACAACGGAGAGCCTAGCTGCCTCTGTAGCTAGAGCATTTTTCTGGTTAAGCAGGTGGCTAGCCTCCTCCGCAGCTTTGGCTTTTTCCTCTTGGAGCTTGACAAGTTCAGCCCCCGCCGTGGCATGCTCTGCCCGCATCTTTTCTATTTCTGCCCGAAGCACAATTTGTTCTGCTTCGAGCTTTTTATTCGCAGTTTCCAATCTTTGTCTGGCCGTGCGCTCCGCTGAAACCATGTTGTCTAAGTGGGAAACCCGACCTTCGGAGATATTAAGATTTCACTGAAGAGCAGTATTTTCTTCTCGAAGGCGAAGGCTTCTGTGCTCATTTGAAACAGCCGCAGCTCGGGCCAAGACAATGTGCTGCAAAGAAGAAAAAGCAAGGTGAGAAATTATTTGTAGGTGAGTTTAATTTTGTTTTGCAGATACTTCGTACCTGGTACGCTGCACGCTTCCTGGCGGCATTGAGCTCCGAACCCTTAGCTTCGCTCAGGATGGCTACCAAGTCTGTCTCCCCGACTTCGCGGCTAGCTCAATCCAAAGGCTCGAGCAATGTCCGAAGTCCGGTTATTCGCTCCAAGAAAGGAGCTAGAAGAGGGAGCATAGACAAAGCCTTTTGATCGTCTTCATTCAGGGAGGGGTCGGAGCGCTGGGCCGCATCCTCAGGAACTTCGGCAGACTGGCCCCCTATGTAGATTGGCTTCTGTCTGTCGATTCAGATGGAGTTAATCCTGAACTCGGAGCAGGGAGGGGGTCCACCTTGCCTTTACCTTTTCCAAGTCCCATTTGGGCGACTTCTGGAATTGGCTCCGAAGTTCCTGAGGTTCCAAGAGTTGTATCTTCTTTACGAACCTCTTCAGTAGGAGCGGACCCTATTGAGGCAAAGGTATTATGCATTGTATACTTTTGCAGGGAAAAAAGAACAAAGAGATTATGCAAAGTTTACCTCCGAAGTCTTGTCAGCGGGTGAGCATTGGGCTGCTAGGAGGGTCAAAGACCACCCCAAAGTCTTCGTCGGAGTCAAAATTCAATATTGAAGCTTTGACTGTTGGAGCCTCTTCGGGAGCTGCAGTCGTTGCTTCGTCCGGAATCGGAGTTGATCCTGCAGCAGCTTCGATTCCACCTTCATTCATAGGGGCTTCATCACGCAAGTAAGTCTTCTTGAGCAGCCGAAGTCCCAACTTGCCCGAGGTTGCTTGGAAACTCTGGCACGCTTGCAACGTTGTCGGTGCTTGCATCCGCTTGGACTCCATCTTTGTCAGTTAGGTCAACGAGCATTCTACCTTCATCTTCTGAGGAATCAGAGACCGAAGCTATTGGACTCGAAGGCGCCGCAGTTCTTGGCTTTCGAGCTACCTTCTTTCATGGAGTCTTGGTAGAGGTCGAGGCTCCAACTTCGGCCTTCCTTTTCTTAGGTCCTTGCTCCGAAGGCACCCAATCCAAAAGAGGAGGGGGGAATAACTTCGAGTAACCCCCATACTCGGTTGTTCCGTTCCCAAGTACCCACTAACTTCTTCCTCCATTCTTTCTCGGCCGGAGTCGGAATGCCCAGAATTTTCTCCGAAGCTCGCACAATTTGCTCTGAAGTCATACGAGCTAGAGAGGTTGGAAGATATGTCGGCATTAGTTATTTCATCAAATACGTGTATATGAAACATGTTGTTTTCGAAGTTACCTGCAGGGCTTGAGTTCGAAGAAATCTTTCGGAGGCCGCCCTCCGGATCTTCCTCGAAGGTGATTTGGCTAGTTGGCCATCAGAGGGGGAATCTGAAGTCCGATGAACTCTTCTGCCAGATCCTGCATGCTCAGGCGATGGCTAATGCGTTGAAGTAGGCTAAGGCGAGCTTCGAGCAGGCCTGGATCCGGGTGGGCAAGGGCTTCCCTCCGGAAGTTTATATACCGTAGAGATCCCACTAGCCAGGCTTCCTGCCCCAACTTCGGCGTAAAACCAGCGGAGGATCCAATCCGTATACCACCTGACATTGATGACCTTGGCTGGAAATCGAAGAGCGTACTCATATCGAAGCCGGAAGTTAATACTCCCGAAGGCTACCACCATCTTCTCACCTCCGGGGCCTACGAAGGTCTTGGGCTGGCAAGAAGCTCGGTGTAGGGCTGCGAAGATTTCTGCTCTTCCTTCACAGCCTTCAGCCCGCAATGCCCATTCGAAGATGGCGAGACGTGCTATCACGTTCGGAGAGAGTTGGGGGAGAGTAACATGGAATAAATCCAGTACCTCAGCTAGGAAGTCGATAGCCGGGAGCCCTAATCCCGCTTCGAAAAAGGCTTCGAAGACAACCACTTCTCTTGGCTTTGGCGAAGGAATAGCTTCTTTTCTAGGTTTGAGGATCATAATCTCCGAACTAATCTTCCCCTCTATTGATGCTGCGAGCGACTCCCTCTTGCAGGTTGATGGTCCCAACTAGTAAGATTGGTCCGCATACTTCGATGACGCTGGAAGGAGATCATGAGGACCAACATCTTGGAGATTTCTTCCTGGCGCTGCCACTAGAGCTGCTACTGTTGCTACCGGGGTTGCCGTCGTTGAAGCCGATGCTGCCGATGCAGCCGCAGCCTGCTGCCGAGCAAGGGCTGAAGCCGCCCTATGGACTTTGAAACTGGTTTTTGCCATGGACTTGCTCTGGTTGCTCAAAGAGGAAGATGGGGATTAGGGTTTGTTTGCACTAAAGCGGTGAGAAGAGTACTCGAGAAGAGGCTGGGTCCTCCATTTATAGCCCAGGACACGATTTTTTACCGTTTGTATGTGCCGTTTCGCATTCTTAACTGTTATCTTGTTCTGGAGTTAACGCATCGCGTAACTTCCGTTAGAAGAAAAAAGCCAACGGCTACTTCTTCTAAGTCTAAAAAAGCTTTCGGGCTCTTCAAGTTAATTTTAAGATAGTTCGAACATAACTTCCTTAGAAGTTGATTCGAAGTTTTGCATCTCCATGTATTTCGGAGGTGGATTAAATTTGTTAACCCCTGCGCATGATTATTTTTCTTGCGTATACTGCTCTCCTAACGTTACAGATATAGCGGAGAAGCGTATTCGAGGGGCTACTGTTGGGGGAAAATACTCCATCTTCGGGGATATTGCTATAACAGGACAAAGGCAGGTGATTGAATCAAAGGTTTCCAGCATGTAACTCCAGAAGTACATTAGATCAAGCTCTAAGTATGGAGGTGAACTCTAGTTCGGAGTATATCTTCGAACTTGGACTCTTCCGAGAGCCTTCCTGCCAGCTAGGCATGAAAGACTTATCTTCTTTCTCATTAGATTAGTCTTTTACCATTTTAGCCCTATGATGGTTGTAACAGAGGGATATCTTTTCCTTAATGTTTGGGCCTATAAATACCCCCCGTTTTACCCTGTAATAAGGACCGGAGACAAGTCATTCAATACACATCTTCGAACTGTTTTGAGTTATTATCCTACTCGGTGGCTCGAAATAGTTTATTTCGCAAACACTTCGTTTGTCAGTTTCTAACTTTCAGAAACCTGTTAGCGTAATCTTTTACGCCAACACCTGCTGTCACTATTCACTATCAAGAATGTTTCAGAGGTATTGAGTTTTCATTTAACACTCTCTTGAAACAAAACTGATTTGGGTTTTTCAATCTTGTGGAGCTCAAATTTATACTGATTGGTTTAAATCATGAAATTGAGTGTTTAGAGGTGCGTTGGGTGACTTGATTAGGCCATCACATTCAAAAAAATGTGTTGAGTCGCCTATTCACCCCCCTCTAGTCGCCATTCTAATCTCACAATTGGTATCAGAGCCGGTTAGATCACCAGTTGACCTTAACCAGTTTGTGATCCTTGTTTTGGTGACATGGAAAGGAACACAAAGATCCCAATGTTTGATGGTCGAGATTATGCTTATTGGAAGGTGCGCATGGAGTCTTATTTGCTTAGCCAAGGAAGTGTGATTTGGGACATTGTTGCATCCCAGTATGTGATTCCTGACACTCGTACCTCAAAGACTGAGAAGGCACAATATGAATGTAATAGAAAGGCTAGAAACATTATTTTTATAAGTCTAAATCGCAACGAGTTTGATAGGGTCCAACACCTTCATACTGCACTAGAAATCTGGATGACCTTGAGTAGTTTTCATGAGGGCACTACCTAGATTAAGGCTAGGAGGCAGAGCACGTATAATCAAGAATACCAAATGTTCGTGCAAGGCCGTGGCGAATCTGTAGATGCCATGTTTGCGGATTTTGATGGGTTTGTCAGTAATTTGCACGCCACTGGGACTTTGGCTTACTCTGACCACGATAGGGCGATCAAACTTATCTATGCTCTTGATCGTGGCATATGGGAGGTGAAGATCTCTAGTATTGAAGAGTTAGCAAGCTTTGACACTCTGACTTGCGACGAACTCTTTAGTAAGCTTAAGTCCACCGAGATAGCCAAGGCATCTCGACCGGGAGCTGGAAAATCCTTGTTGCCTTCGATTGCTTTGTGTTCCAGCCCTGGCAGTGGAACCTCATCTAGAGGTAGTGTGTCTGGAGTTTGCGCTTTTTCTAGGGGTTTTGCCTTGTCTTCATTGGTATCTATTGTAGCAATTGCGTTAGCTACATCACAGGTTTTGTATGGGTGTATATTGTGTGTAAAATGAACCTCGAAGGGTTCTCTCAGAGGGAGAAAGGATTTATACTGGTTCGGACCTCCCCTAGGGGATAATAGCCCTACGTCCAGTTTGTGGTGGATTTGGCATGGTATGCCTCGGTGTGATGTAGTGAACTCCAGGGTTTCATGGCCCTGGAGAAGCTATCCTGTTACAAAGTCTTGGCCCTGCTTTTATAGGCACGCAGGCCAAAGGAAAAGACAAAAATTCCCTCTATAAGTCCTAGGATTATAGGGGCAAAAAGGGAAAAAGGAGCTAGCTACGGTACAAAAGTGCTTTACAGCTTTACAGACGTGTCAGGCAACGTCACTTCTTGACCAGCTAAACGACATACTAGGGGCAGGGGGCCCTGGTATGGCTTCTATACTGTAGCGAGGTGCAAATATCTTCTAGGTTCGGAGTAGGGGCCAGAGCTCTTTAGGCAAAGGCCAGAGGAAAGGCTTCGAAGTACACTCCAAAGTAGGCTTCAAAGCATACTCCGAACTGGGCTCCGAACTGGGTTTTTGGAGAGTTAGCTTGGATTGGCTGGAAAGGGTCTGGAGACTGGTTCTGAGGGACTCCGAAGGGAGCTCGAAGGTTAACTCCGAACAGGGTTCGAGGGTTAACTCCGAACAGAGCTCGAAGGCTAACTCTGAACAAAGCCCGGAGGCTAACTTCGAAGTTAGCCTGAGACTTAGCTTCTGGCAAACCTTAAGGAATCTTGAGGGCTTTGCTCTGGAGGGCTACTGAAGGGGTTCAGAGGCTTCACTCCAGAGGGCTCCGAAGTGTACCTTGGGACTTGGAAACAACTTCTTTAGGAAGGAACGGGCTTCGACAATGTTGGGCTCCGGGCCGAAGGGTGTCGGAGGCTGACATCATTTGGTCCCTGTTCAAGGGAAATTATTCCCCCAATAGTAGCCCCTCGCTTGCAGGCCTTCGGGATGAAGGGGTGCGTGATCCCTTGGGACAAATGACCGAAAATTACAACTTCAGGGAAAATAGGCCTTCAGAGCTTGGACCGAAGGTGTCTTCAAAATGCGTAGGTAATATCGCCTGCGTTAGCTGTCAAAATGACCTCGGGGGAATCAACCGACCCCGCAACGGCTATGAATTAGTCCGTTACTGTGCGCTAGGCCGCTTCGCCTTCGCTGGAGGCCCACCTGTCAGTGGGTTCGGCCCACGAACCATCATGATTTTTACCACCTATAAGTAGGGGTTTACCGCACACAGCTTCAAGATGCTTCTCATTTGCTTTCTTCTCAGCGCCTTGCACCCTTCACTCTCTTCTCCTCCTTAGCTTCGCGCGAAGCACCCTTCGCAAGCTTTAGCCCCTTCGCGCTGAAGCTCCACAAAATGTCGAAGAAGGTTGCTTTGAAGGCTTTGGCCTTGGGCTCGAGCTCGGGCCCCGCCCAAGCGTAGGCAGCAGCAGCTGCGGTAGCGAAGCCTGCACCAAGGCGGTTGGTGCCGAGGGACCTTCGGTCGCCATCCGACAAGTTTGAGCAACCGCTGGAGATGAGGGCCTCGATCTCTACAGAGGAGTCCGTCCGGAGGGCCTGCGAAGGAAGGATTTCTTCAAAGATTCAACTTAGAGTTCCGGAGAACTCGGAGGCTATACCAAGGCCTCGTGCTGACGAAGTGGTGCTGTTTGAAGCCTTCTTCAAAGCCGGCCTCGGGCTGCCAGTGGTGGGGATGTTGAGAGAAGTCTTGAAGGCTTACAACCTTGAGCTTCCTCAACTTTTGCCCAACGTTGTGGTGAGGCTTGCTGTTTTTGAATGGGCCATAAGGGGCGAAGGTTGCGAGGGCCGCGCAGACGTCTTCGTCGCCCTTCATGACGCCAACTACCAACCGAAGCTGAAGGAGGGTGCAGACCACGTCAAGAGGGCTTTGGCCTTTGGAAGCGCTAACTTCTAGCTTCGGAGGGAGTACCAAGATGCCTTCCCGGCGAGGGCCACGAACAGCAAATGGTACTCAAAGTGGGATCAAGAGTGGTTCTACGCCTCCATCGGCGCGAACTCTCCGCTTCAGAGTACCAATGCCCTTATCTCTTATCGGCGTGAAGGGGTGGTGAAGACGAGCCCCGACACCCTTCGCTCGAGGATCTCGCTTCTTCGGAAGGTGGCCGTGAAGATGAGCATGAGGGACCTCGCTGGAGGAGTTCATCACCCTCCGGCTCAGCCCCCTTATGCGCTCTTGGCCGGAGGGGCTCTTCCAACCTTCGGGCCGAAGGGGCCTGAACGAAGTGGCAATAGAACGCCTCTGTAAGACTTCGAAGCTTTTCCACTTTCATACTTCGTCAAAAACTTTACTCTGACTTGGATCTTTATGAAGCCACTCTTGAAGTGAGGACTCCGGAGGAGGCCATCGCGGCAGCGGAGCGTGTTGTTAGGGACCCCGACACCGGAGGAGCAAGCCCAACAGCTTGCTTTGGTGGGGACTTGGGAGCACTGGAACAGGGTGTGGACCCTGCTCGGCTACGACGAGGTCCAGGCTCTGCCAGACTTCTCCCACCTCGCAGCTTCGACAACCGGCTCCAAGAGGAAAAGGGGGGATGACGACGAGCCCGAATCTTCAAGGGCTCGGCTGGAGGTCCTCGAGACCTGAAGCCTCTACTCCGAAGGAGGCAACGGCCGTGGACCCTTAAACATAAGCAGAGCCAAAAAGGGCTCCAACGACAGTTACCGAGGGTGTAACGAAGACCTTGACGGCGACGGCTTCGGGCGCGGAGGTCGACGCGCCAACTTCGCAGCGAAGGGACTGGGGGGCACACATTGACCCTCTACCTTCGAAGAAATCTCCGACGAAGGTAAACACTTCAAACATACTTCTCTTTGATATGTGGATTTTGACTTGAACTTTTTTGCAGAAGATGATGCCGGTGCGAGGCCTGCTGTGCCGAAGCCAGCAGAGGCCTCCAGCAGCAGCAGCAGCTCGAAGTCTGACAGTTCCTCGTCTGAAGAAGATGGAGGCAACGGTCACGATGAAGGGGACCTTCGGGGCGACGATGACGTCGAGGTGATGGACGGAAGCTCAGCTTTGCCGAAGCCTATGCAGGCGATTGCGGCGAAAGAAATTGTCCTGGCCTTTGCTGTTGAAGGGGGCCGTGATGGAGGTGGCCCTCGACAAGTTCCACGAGGGCTGCGCAGCTGCGGAGGCAAGAGGCTTAGTGGCTCAACTCAGCCACTCGAACCCCATGGACCTCTTCATCAACGCGAAGCGAAGCCCTCATCCAAGTGAGCGAAGTCCTACGCAACCTTCGAGTTATACTTTGGTCTTCGATCAACACTTATAATTTTCTTGAATTCTTTCAGGCCTTCGCACTGAACGCAGCAGCATCAACCTCCGTGGACTGGCAGATGACACGTTTGGCGGAGGAGGAGCCCCTCGACGTGAAGTCTTGGTGGAAGCCGAGAAGCGAAGGCAGGCCAAATCTTCGGCCAAGGCAGCGAGGGCCGATGCTGACAAAGCTAGGGAAGCATTGGCCTCAGAGACCCACAGGCTCTGAGCGGAGCTTCAAGCTGCGAAGGATGCCCAAGCTTTGCTGGCGAGGGAGAACTCCAAGCTTTGCCAAAGAGCTCAGCGCCTTGAAAACTTCGTTGCTAGCAATATTGACGAAGCCACCCTGAGCCTGACCGAGGTCCTGCAACAAATAGGGACCGAGTGTCGGGCTCCAGACTTCGGTAGCCAGGACCCAATTGGGGACCGCGCCACATTTTTGAAGGTAGTGGCTGCGACAGCGGAGCAATCCTTGAAGGGCTTCGCCTTGATGGCCGGCCGAGTGGCAGGTCAAGGAGTGTTGCAAATGCTTCACGACGCGGGGTGTAACCACCTCGAAGCAGCAACCTCGGTGACCCCTGTGGCCTTCGGAGGCCAACACTTGGTGACGCCTCCGACTGGT
The DNA here is from genome assembly GCA_019279435.1 of Zizania palustris. Classification (NCBI taxonomy): domain Eukaryota; kingdom Viridiplantae; phylum Streptophyta; class Magnoliopsida; order Poales; family Poaceae; genus Zizania; species Zizania palustris. The sequence goes on from JAAALK010000284.1 coordinate 43,016,740, forward strand.
GTCCGTGGAGCTTGGCGGCGACTTCAGCAGCCTTAGAAGGACCAAGGCTGTGATGCAGTCCTCGAGCTTCAGAAAGCTCTCCGCCTTCACTAAGGCATGGCGCATGCTTTGCCAGCTCAGCCTTCGACATCGGCACCTCCGCCTCCGAAGGTGTAGATCTCCTTAGGCTCCTTGTAATTCTTAGTTGTAGGCTTGTAAAAACTTATCAGTTTATTAATATGAATGCGGGGTGATTTATACCTGCCCAGGCTCAGTCTCCAAATGTTGACTTCGAAGTACTTGAGGATTCTGAAGAACTTCACCAATTGTGGGCGGTCCTCGAGGTAGCTAAGTCCGAAGGCCCCCCTCGGTTTAAACTTTCGTGGGGGCATAACGGTGAAGCCATCCCCGAAGTAGTCCAGGATCTGCTAGCTACCGTGAAGACGGAGTCCCTTCGGAGTTCTTCATCTTTGCCAGACTTAAGCTGCTTCGTAGTAAACTCACGTAGCAAGGGGGTACAAGCCTTCGCGAACGGCCTTGGCAGGTGATGAAGCCTTAGACTTCTCCGCCTTTGACACGGCACCACCTGCCTCGCAGACTTGGAGCGACCTGCAAAGTGGAAGACGAAGTCTGCGGGCTTCAGAGCTTGGATGAACCGGACGTGGGAGAGCAGGCTCCGATGAGGCTTCATCCAGCTGAGGGGGCCCTGGCCTAAAGAAAGGCAAGCGAGGGTTGGGGCCTCGAACTCGCTTTTTCTTAGGCTTAGACACAGACTATCCATAATTTGTTTTCGAAGTGTATTTGTAACATACTTCTCAATTGTCATTCAATGAATGGAATTTGTTGTATTTGCATACTTCGTCTGCATGCTTCACATTGTTTGATGGCTTCGAACGTTTTAGATTGTCACGCTCGTAGTGCGCATTACATTCGCACACTTCGCATACATGCTTCCCCCCTTGCTCGTGGCATCTAGGGACTTAGTCATTTGCTGGTGCGGGAAATAAAAAATGTGAAGGGGTGCGCCTTTTTGGCGGCTTCGGATGCTTATAACACATCGGGCGAAGGCCTCTTTTGGGCTTCGAACGCGTTAATTTGGAGCGAAGCAAGGCTTCAGCGTAGCCAAATTAAGCGAAGCATGCTTCGGCATGCTTGGATTTTGTTGTGCGTGAGCGAAGCTCCGAAACGTACTTAGATTTTACGCGAAGCATGACTTCGAGATGTTTTAATTTTTAGATTACATGACGTCACACGAAGCAAGGCCTCGGTGCGTGTTTAAATAGCGAAGTAAGGCTTCTTGAGCTTGGTCCTGTAGTGAAAAGAATATTTGGTGTGGATTCACCGAACCTGTGATTTTTGAGCCACCTTTGACTCTGAGCCACCTTCAACTCTGAATTCTGAGAACGGATCTCGGTATTCTGGGATACGTTGAGCCAGTGGCCTTCGTATGCCGGACGCATCAGGTCGATGACCTGGAGTCCTTGGACGCATCAGGCCGGTGGCCCGGAGTCCTTCTAGCCCACTGCTACGGGCCCAGAGGCACTATGTAGCCTTCAGAGGGGTACTCCGGATTTTGTAAAGCGAAGCAAGGCTTCGAGTTTTAAATAAGGTGAAGCAAAGCTTCAGGTTTTTGACAAGGCGAAGCAAAGCTTCGAATTTTTGAAATGAAACAAAGCTTCGATTTCAAAACGTGAAGCATAGCTTCGGTATGGCGAGATGAATCAAAAGTTTGCTTTAAAGGTGAAGCAGGGCTTCGGCTTTAAGGCGAAGCATGACTTCGGCTTTAAGGCGAAGCAGAGCTTCGATTTTAAGGCGAAGCCGGGCTTCGAATTTATGTCAATGTAATTGCAGATTGGTACATCGAAGTGGTACTTCGGATAGTGTACATACCTCGTAAAGTGGCTGAAATCTTGCCGCGTAGCCTCTGGGGCTTTGACGACCTTCGATACACGAAGCGGAGCCCCTTGCTGGAGGGTAAGCTCCGAAATCAAAGGATGAGGGAAGGCAAAGATGACCTTTAACTGCATCCGAAGCCCCTTGCCGAAGGCCGCGCGAAGCAAGAAAGCTTCGAAGCTCCCCCCTGAAGCGCACTTCGAACTGCAGGCAGTGGCAGAGAACTTAGCTTTTAGAACTAAGGTCCCCACGGACGGCGCCAATTGTTGTAGCAATTGTGTTAGCTACAGCACAGGTTTTGTATGTGTGTATATGGTGTGTAAAATGAACCTCGAAGGGTTCTCTCAGAGGGAGAAAGGATTTATACTGGTTTCGGACATCCCTTAGGGGATAATAGCCCTACGTCCAGTTTGTGGTGGATCTGGCATGGTATGCCTCGGTGTAATGTAATGAACTCCAGGGTTTCATGGCCATGGAGAAGCTATCCTGTTACAAAGGCTTGGCACTGCTTTTATAGGCACGCTGGCCAAAGGAAAAGACCAAAATGCCCTCTATAAGTCCTAGGCTTATAGGGGCAAAAAGGGAAAAAGGAGCTAGCTACGGTACAAAAGTGCTTTATAGCTTTACAGACGTGTCAGACAACGTCACTTCTTGACCAGCTAAACGACATACTAGGGGCAGGGGGGCCATGGTATGGCTTCTGAGAAACCAAGGGTTGGTTTCGGTGTTTTGTGATGAGTGATTGACAGACTTTTTACCCTCTGTTCGAAGGGTACCTCCGAAGGAGGTTCGGAGGTTGGACCTCCGAAGGGTGTTCGGAGGTGGCTTCACCGAAGTATGTTCGGTGTTTGCTTGCTGCAGCTGTGCAGCGGAGTGTGCTCGTCGGAGGGGTCCGACAGTACGCGATGATTGGGTTCGTACCGAAGGCTTCGGTACTTTGGGCGGTACACCGGAGTGTGTGCCAGAGGTTGCTAACCCGGAGAGGTCTCCAGAGTACTAGAAACACTTGTCTGTTTGTCGGTGGTGCGCAGGGTCTTCGGAGGCGACGGACAAGGTTCGCAGCTGGTGAACCTGGGTCGAGAGGGAGGCTTGATGCCAGGGGAGCGGGGAGCTCCGTCACGGTGGCTACGAAGGTGGTCCGGGTCGGTCCTCGGGTCGAGGCGTGCCAGGTGAAGGCAGAGAGTGCGGAGCGTGGCTCCGGGTGAAGGTACTCCGAGACAAAGTCCTCGGAGGCGAGGCACTTCGAAGGTACTCCGAATGGAGTGACTTCGGAGTTGGTTGGATCAAGTCCTCTGCGGAGGCAAGGTGTTCGAAGTGTGCTCCGGAAGGAGACACTCGAAGGTACCCGACGAAGGTCTCAGAAATCGAGGCGCATCGAAGGCATGGTCCGGGTGAGGCTCGTCGAGGAGTGTGCTCGGGGAGAGACACTGCGACGAAGTGCTCATGGAATGCTTCATGCGGAGGCCTTGGACGAAGGAGGGACTTCGAAGGGTGGTACTCCGAAGGTGGGGCTTCGGAGGGTGGAAGGCTTCGGAGCGAGGCTAGCTCCGGAGGAATGGTTGACTTGAGGTGCTTCGGCCTGCATGGCTTCGGTACACGGACTGACGGAGATCGAGCTGGGTGAAGCTGCGAAGCCGTGGTGGTCCACTCCGGAGGTGTTGGTGCGAAGGCCCAAGAGCTTTGACGGCTTCGGCTCAAAACCGTCACTGTATCGAAGGCCATCTTCGGCGAAGCGAAGGCCACCAGGCTCAAGGCTTCTCGCCGAAGCTACCGCACCCTCGCGTGCGAAGGGAGGCTGCAGAAGGTCAAAGACTGCAAAGGCTGACACTGTCTGCTCTGCAAAAAGCTGACGCTGTCCCCTCTGCAAAGCTGACAGAGAAGCCTCCAGAATAAAGGTGGACTACCTTTTGTACCCCTTAGTTCTGTAGAGTCAAAATCAATGTAAACCCTAGGGGTAGTGTAGTCATTTCCTTTGGGTGAACTGTAGGCTATAAATATGGGGGCTCGGTAGGTAACATTTAACACTTTGAGCATTTACTGTTGAGCTCCTGTAGCCACACACTTCGTGTATTTCATCGAGAGTTCAATCTATTTTGTGTTCCTTGTTCAAGCGGCGAAGCCCTTCTTCCTATGCTTTTTGCTTGAGCTCGCGTTACATACCTCGCCTGTTGTAGTGCACCGAAGCCTGTTGAGGCGAAGGTTGTTTTTGTGCGAAGTGTGTTTTGTCAGTGTGCGTTCGCTCTGTGTAACAGGAGGCGAGACCTCGCTGCTTACTAGCGTAGCCCTGACCGAGGCCCGTTTTGCTTCTTGTGTCGAAGCCCTTAGTATAGTCCGGTTGTGTGCGTGTAGACCTTCGTGTACGAAGCCCAGCACCAGTTGCTGCTGCCAAGTACTTGGTCGAAGTCCTCAGAAGGGTGTCCACTCTTGCGAAGGGTGAAGTGCGAAGCCTGCTCGTAGCACCCTGTGTGCGGAGCCTGCACTGAAGTAGCAGAGTAGATTTTCGAGGGTTGTAAGTGGAGCGAAGTCTTCTTGGCTTCGAACTTTTACTCCTCCGAAGCCTGTGTTCGAAGGTGTCGAAGTACCTCCGAACCAGACCTTCGAAGGTAGTGTTCGAAGCCTGTTCCGCAGAAGACAGAACTGAAATCCGAAGGCTAGTTTTTAGCCCGAAATTTTGAAAAGCTCCCATTCACCCCCCCTCTGGTCGCGGTTTCCGGTCCAACAATTGGTATCAGAGCAGGTTAAGATCACCAGTTGACCTTAACCGGTTTTGTGATCTGTTGGCGACATGGATAGAGGCAGTAAAATTCCTCTATTCGATGGGACAGATTTTGCATACTGGAAGGTGCGCATGGAGGCTTACTTGTTAAGCCAAGGAAATGCAATTTGGGAGATTGTGGACTCACAATACTCCATCCCTGAGACTCGCACCTCTCAGACTGAGAAGGATCAGTATAATGCCAATTCCAAGGCAAGAAACATACTGTTCATCGGTTTGAGTAGAAGTGAGTTCGATAGGGTGCAGCACCTTAGGACTGCTAGGGAGATTTGGACGACACTCACTGTTTTTCATGAGGGCTCTACTCAGATTAAGGCCAGGCGCCAAAGCACCTACAATCAACAGTATCAGCTTGTTTGTGCAGGCACCTGGTGAATCTATAGATGCCATGTTTTCTCGCTTTGATGCAATAGTGAGTAACTTGCGATCCAACGGGACGCTTGCTTACAGTGATCATGATAGGGCTATCAAGCTTCTCTATGCTCTTGACCGTAGCATATGGGAAGTAAAGATATCCAGCATTGAGGAGTCCACAGGTTATGACACATTGACCTGTGATGAACTCTTTAGCAAGCTGAAGTCCACAGAGATTGCCAAGGCATCTCTTGCTGTGCACAGAAGCTCTTTGCCACAGCCATTGGCATTGGTTTCTAGCACTAGCCGTGGCACCACTGCAGAACCAAGCACATCTGGTACTTGTGTTTTTGCAGATGGTTTTGCTTTGTCCTCCCTGGTCTCCATCACAAAGGAGCAGGTGGACACTCTAGCTGATGATGAGCTTGCTCTCATAGCCCGGAGGTTCACCCGTTTTCATCATGAGAGACGGGATCAGAGGAGAAGTGGTTTTGGTGGTTGTTTTGAATGCGGTGACAGTTCTCACATCAAGGCTAATTGCCCTAAGCTCAAAAAGAGAGATGAGAGTGAGCGCCCCAAATACCACAAAAAGGAGAGGAAGCCTTTTGTGAAGGGCAAGCGCGGCAAGATGGCTAAGAAAGTAGCCAAGGCCGCTTCTAGAGCCTTTGTTGCTGCTCTCAGCGACATCGACACATCCTCAACTGAGGAGTCGAGCTCTGAGGAGGAGGAGTCCCCAAGGAAGGAGGACAAGAAGGACAAGAAGGGACGTGACTTCACCGGCCTTTGCTTCATGGCCGACAGCGATCACAGCGGCGATGAGCTTGACTCATCTGAGGTAAACCTATCATCTGACCAGCTACTAATTAAATTAGATGAGCTGAATGAAGTAGTGCTTGGTCAGGATAGATTACTTGTGCAAGCCGCTAGAGAAAGAAAAGACCTTAGACTTAGGCTAGAAAATGTTTCTACTGAATATGCCATGCTTAAGTCTAAATTTGATGATGCTGAATGTGAGTCCTGTTCTGTTGTCATGAGTGAGCTTGCTCAGTTGCGTTATGTTCATGCTCAAACTCTTTCTGAGCTTGAGACTGCACAGAGGCAGCTTTTGGAGGTGGATTCTAGACCTCATGATATTATTGATTGCATGAACTAGCTCTTTATTACGCGATAGCATTAATTTACGTGATAAGCATGTTCATGATTTAGAGGCTAGATTGGAGAGGGCCGGTAGTTCTAAGGATGTGCAACCTGTTTGTGACACTTGCATTACCCTTAAGGACCAGCTAGGCACTGTCAGAGAGCGAGCTGAAAATCTCATGTCTGAAAATGAATACCTCCTTTCCGTGGTTAATAAATGCACTGAGGGAAAGGGTAGGATGGATTTGCTCTTGGCCAAGACCAAGTTGTGTGCTGACAGAGCAGGGGTAGCTCTAGGTTTGGGTTTTGAGAGGATACCTTCAGACAGTAAAACCAAAACTGTTTTTACCTCTCCCACTACCCTAGAGAAAGAGAGAGCTCTGTTAGACACCCCATCTGCCAGAAAGCCTACCCATCCACCAAAGAAAACCACACCTCCTGCCAAGAAAAATCCTCCCAAGAAAACCACACAAAAGAAACCCAAGGAGCCTGTGAGAGTTGCTCCTATGACCCATGAGAGTGGCCCTAGGAGAGTTTTTCACTGTTCCTACTGTCAGCGGGCGGGTCATTTGGTTGGGTTTTGTTTTCGTCGCATCAAGGATGAGCGACGCTCTCAGGAGAGGTTTTGCTCCTCGAGGTCTTCGCCATGTTCCATACGGTGGTAGACCTCGGGCTAACAGATTTGTACCTCGTCAGAGTAGGAGACCTCGACATGTTGTTCTTTCACAGCATGTAGGTAGACCTCGCACTTTGCATCATTCTGATTATTATGTGCGTAGACCGTCTGCTTTTACTGTGCCTACTACTCGTGTCACTCAGTGCTGGATGCCTCGTCATTATTTTACTCACCCCAGCACTGAGCGATCGAGACGTTCTTATCATGTGTAGGCGACAGATCGAGGCTTGGAGGGCACGTGGATCATGGACTCCGGTTGTTCGCGCCACATGACCGGAGATGCAGCATGGTTCTCCAGCCTCACCACAACCAAGCAAAGGGAACATATCACCTTTGGAAACAATCGAAGGAGCAGAGTGAAAGGTAAAGGTGTGGTAAGAATCAACTCGAATTTCACTCTCAAAGATGTTGCTTTGGTTGAAAACCTGGGATACAATTTGCTGTCTGTATCTCAGTTGCTTGATGAGGGCTTCGAAGTGCGATTTCATCGAAATACTTCGCAAGTGCTCAATTCTGATGGCGTTGTGGTGTGTAAGATCTTTAGGGTTGGGAGAGTTTTGGAGCTGATTTTTCAGAGTCGTCTGGTTCTTCTCATTGTCTTGTTGCACATTCGACTTCTGAGCTTTGGAAATGGCATAGGAGACTAGGGCATATGAGCTTTGAGTTGCTCGCTCGTCTGAGCGCCCTAGGCCTGATCCGAGGATTGCCCAAGCTCAAGTTTGAGAAGAATTTAGTTTGTGCTCCTTGTCGACATGGAAAAATGATTGCTGCTTCGCATTCACCAGTCACCACAGTGATGACTGAACAGCCCGGAGAACTTCTCCACATGGACACTGTAGGTCCTTCTCGGGTCAGTTCTTTAGGCGGCAAGTGGTATGTTTTAGTTATTGTCGACGATTTCTCTCGCTACTCTTGGGTCTTCTTTCTTGCCAGCAAGGATGAAGTGTTTTCACACTTTCGGAGCTTGGCTTTGAGACTTTTCACTGAACTCCCTGGTGCATTAAAATTCATTCGAAGCGATAATGGCACTGAGTTCAAAAATAGTCTCTTTGTTGACTTTGCATGGAGCATGGCATAGAACATCAATTCTCTGCTCCGCGGGTTCCTCAACAGAACGGTGTCGTTGAGAGGAAGAACCGCACTTTGGTTGAGATGGCTAGGACGATGCTTGATGAGCATAGGACTCCTAGAAAATTCTGGGCTGAGGCCATGAACACTGCTTGCTACATCTCAAACCGAATATTCTTGCGCTCAATTTTAAATTTAACATCTTATGAGCTGCGTTTTGGGAGACAGCCCAAGGTTACTCATCTTCGAGTTTTTGGCTGTCGTTGCTTTATCCTAAAACGTGGTAACTTGGACAAATTTGAGTCGCGCTCTTCTGACGGGATCTTTTTGGGTTACACAACACATGGTCATTCTTATCGTGTTTATAATTTGGAAACTAACAGTGTCATCGAGTCATGTGATGTGACTTTTGATGAATCAACCTCCTCTGTTAGTTCTGCTTTTGAACAGGAAAATGAACACGACATGGAACAGACCTTATTTGAAGAAGAAGATCCCGGAGAATTTGAGGATGAACCCCTACTGCCCTCGACATCGACCCCCGAAGCTGACCCTGCTTCAACTACTTCGGCACGAGGTCCCGAAGCGACTACCTCAACATCGGTCATCTTGGACCACTCCAACGCACAAGTTGAGGGGGAGACTGCATCCCGCCGCGAGGCTCCACATCATGTTCAAAGGATGCACCCTCCCGAGCAGATCATTGGTGAGCTTGATCAAAGGGTAACACGTTCTCACGCTCATTTTACTAATGCTGCTTTTGTTGCTTCTTTCGAGCCCTTAGATGTTAGTCATGCACTTTCTGATTCTAGTTGGATCAATGCCATACATGAGGAACTTGAAAATTTTGAGAGAAACCAAGTCTGGACTTTAGTTGATCCTCCACCAAATGTTCATTTCATTGGAACTAAATGGATTTTCAAAAACAAACAAGGGGAGGATGGGACAATTGTTAGAAACAAGGCTAGACTTGTAGCTCAGGGCTTTTCTCAACTAGAAGGGATTGATTTTACTGAAACTTTTGCACCTGTTGCTCGCCTTGAGGCCATTAGGATTTTGCTTGCCTTTGCGACATCCCGGGGATTCAAACTTTATCAAATGGATGTCAAAAGTGCTTTTCTTAATGGCTTCATAGGTGAAGATGTTTATGTAAAACAACCCCCTGGTTTTGAAAACCCCAAGTACCCACATAAAGTCCTTAAACTTCATAAGGCTCTTTATGGACTCAAGCAGGCCCCTCGGGCTTGGTATGATAGACTTAAGTCTTTTCTGCTTGAGCGAGGGTATTTGATGGGCTCTGTTGATAAAACACTGTTTACTCTCAAGCATGGCAAAGATTTCCTCCTAGTGCAGATTTATGTGGATGATATCATCTTTGGTGGCTCTTCTCATGCTTTGGTTGCCGAGTTTGCAGATACCATGAGCGGGGAGTTTGAAATGTCAATGATGGGTGAACTCACCTTTTTCCTTGGTTTGCAAATCAAGCAAAGCAAACAAGGTACTTTTGTCGACCAGACGAAGTACACCAAGGACCTGCTCAAGAAGTTCGACATGTCCGATGCGAAGCCCCTCGCCACTCCAATGGCTACATCTGTAGCACTGGACCCTGACGAAGATGGAGAAGCCGTAGATCAGAAGGAGTTCCGAAGCATGATCGGCTCCCTCCTCTACTTGACTGCTACGAGGCCGGACATACACTTCGCAGTGTGTCTGTGCGCTCGTTTTCAGGCTTCACCACGAGCTTCGCACCGCCAAGCGGTTAAGCGCATCTTAAGGTATCTCAAACACACCCTTGAATTTGGCATATGGTATTCAGCGTCTTCATCTTTATGTCTTCGAGGTTATTCCGATGCGGATTTTGCTGGATGTAGAATTGATAGGAAGAGTACCTCTGGTACTTGTCATTTTATGGGTACTTCACTGGTTTGCTGGTCTTCCCGCAAACAGTCTAGTGTTGCACAATCGACGGCTGAGGCCGAATATGTTGCTGCAGCTAGCTGTTGCTCTCAGATTTTGTGGATGACTTCCACTTTGCGAGATTTCGGGTTAGATTATAAGAGTGTTCCACTTTTCTGTGATAACACTAGTGCTATTTGTATTGCAAACAACCCGGTTCAGCATTCCAGAACCAAACACATTGATGTGAGATATCATTTTCTCAGAGATCACAATGAGAAGGGTGATATTGAACTCCAATATGTTGATACCCAACACCAGCTTGCTGACATTTTTACAAAACCCCTCGATGCTTCTCGTTTTGCTTACTTGCGTGGGGAACTTGGCATTTGTCACCCTTACGGCATTTTGTGAGGGGGAGCTGTTTTAGATGGATGTGCCTTTGTCTAATTGTGTTGAAATTGCATTTACATATTCTGCACTTATATGCCTGCTTATAATTCATGAAATCATGTCAGCTCAGCTCTTGTTAATTCATCTGGAACATTCATGTGCATGGTGTTTTATTTTCAAAATCAAATCGTGCTCACTGCTTAGTCTTGAATCTAGAATGTTTAGGCAGGACGGCTTTAGCTATCTTTTATCTGCTTGATAGTCAAGACACATTTCTTTGGATGCTAAAAATTGCAACTTGAAAAATTGTTCTCAATTTCATGGATATTTATAAAGTACCAAACAGTTGGTTCACTTGGTTAAAATCAAAAATTCCATGATTTGCATGCTTTAAGTTAAAAGATCCAGGTGGGTCTGTTTGTCGCACTACCCTATTCTAGACTGCTTACCATTGCACATTGGTCTGAACTGGAATAGCGTAGTGTATGCAAAATATATGCCTTAAGCTTCTTATGGCTTTCATGCCTAGGCTTGGCCAGATTGGAAAGTATAAGGTGGACAAACAAATAACCCCTGGCACTAAGAAAAGAACAACAAAATTCATTGATTATCAAGTTTGCTTTTCAAGCTCCATTTGAACTGGACTTGTCTGTCTAGAGTAGAAATTGACTAGCTTTGAGCAGTCCTTGCTCTTACTTGTCTAGTTTCCTTGACTACGTGGTGATGCTTTTATTTAACAAATGTTCAAATCACATGCTTCATCATGCTTTTAGAGAAAATTAATATGAGCTGAGCCCATGATCATTGGTGTTATTGTTGGCATATTTTTGCTTCATATGTCTTTGCAATTCTGCTCATTTCGAAGCTTTGCATCTTTTACTTGCTCCTTGATGCTTGCATTGCCAAAGGGGGAGAAATTCCTCAAAGGGGGAGTCACTTGCTTCGTTCTCTGCCGCAAGGGGTATAATTTCCAAAGGGGGAGAAAATTTGACATAAAGGGGGAGAAAGTTTTTATTGCCGAAGGGGCTTTTCAATCTTGTGAGAAAGGGGGAGAAAATTCTTTTATCAAGTGACATGATTTGGCTCTTTTCTGAGTTTTTATGGTCACTTGTGTGCTGAAAATTTTAAATTTTCTTGAAACTTGGATTTGGTTGTCAATGCACTCATCAAGGGGGAGATTGAGAAACCAAGGGTTGGTTTCGGTGTTTTGTGATGAGTGATTGACAGACTTTTTACCCTCTGTTCGAAGGGTACCTCCGAAGGAGGTTCGGAGGTTGGACCTCCGAAGGGTGTTTGGAGGTGGCTTCACCGAAGTATGTTCGGTGTTTGCTTGCTGCAGCTGTGCAGCGGAGTGTGCTCGTCGAGGGGTCCGACAGTACGCGATGATTGGGTTCGTACCGAAGGCTTCGGTACTTTGGGCGGTACACCGGAGTGTGTGCCGGAGGTTGCTAACCCGGAGAGGTCTCCAGAGTACTAGAAACACTTGTCTGTTTGTCGGTGGTGCGCAGGGTCTTCGGAGGCGACGGACAAGGTTCGCAGCTAGGTGAACCTGGGTCGAGCGGGAGGCTTGATGCCAGGGGAGCGGGGAGCTCCGTCAGCGGTGGCTACGAAGGTGGTCCGGGTCGGTTCTCGGGTCGAGGCGTGCTAGGTGAAGGCAGAGAGTGCGGAGCGTGGCTCCGGGTGAAGGTACTCCGAGACAAAGTCCTCGGAGGCGAGGCACTTCGAAGGTACTCCGAATGGAGTGACTTCGGAGTTGGTTGGATCAAGTCCTCTGCGGAGGCAAGGTGTTCGAAGTGTGCTCCGGAAGGAGACACTCGAAGGTACCCGACGAAGGTCTCAGAAGTCGAGGCGCATCGAAGGCATGGTCCGGGTGAGGCTCATCGAGGAGTGTGCTCAGGGAGAGACACTGCGACGAAGTGCTCATGGAATGCTTCATGCGGAGGCCTTGGATGAAGGAGGGACTTCGAAGGGTGGTACTCCGAAGGTGGGGCTTCGAAGGGTGGAAGGCTTCGGAGCGAGGCTAGCTCCGGAGGAAGGTTGACTTGAGGTGCTTCGGCCTGCATGGCTTCGGTACACGGACTGACGGAGTTCGAGCTGGGTGAAGCTGCGAAGCCGTGGTGGTCCACTCCGGAGGTGTTGGTGCGAAGGCCCAAGAGCTTTGACGGCTTCGGCTCAAAACTGTCACTGTATCGAAGGCCATCTTCGGCGAAGCGAAGGCCACCAGGCTCAAGGCTTCTCGCCGAAGCTACCGCACCCTCGCGTGCGAAGGGAGGCTGCAGAAGGTCAAAGACTGCAAAGGCTGACACTGTCTGCTCTGCAAAAAGCTTGACGCTGTCCCCTCTGCAAAGCTGACAGAGAAGCCTCCAGAATAATGGTGGACTACCTTTTGTACCCCTTAGTTCTGTAGAGTCAAAATCAATGTAAACCCTAGGGGTAGTGTAGTCATTTCCTTTGGGTGAACTGTGGGCTATAAATATGGGGGCTCGGTAGGTAACATTTAACACTTTGAGCATTTACTGTTGATCTCCTGTAGCCACACACTTCGTGTATTTCATCGAGAGTTCAATCTATTTTGTGTTCCTTATTCAAGCGGTGAAGCCCTTCTTCCTATGCTTTTTGCTTGAGCTCGCGTTACATACCTCGCCTGTTGTAGTGCACCGAAGCCTGTTGAGGCGAAGGTTGTTTTTGTGCGAAGTGTGTTTTGTCAGTGTGCGTTCGCTCTGTGTAACAGGAGGCGAGACCTCGCTGCTTACTAGCGTAGCCCTGACCGAGGCCCGTTTTGCTTCTTGTGTCGAAGCCCTTAGTATAGTCCGGTTGTGTGCGTGTAGACCTTCGTGTACGAAGCCCAGCACCAGTTGCTGCTGCCAAGTACTTGGTCGAAGTCCTCAGAAGGGTGTCCACTCTTGCGAAGGGTGAAGTGCGAAGCCTGCTCGTAGCACCCTGTGTGCGGAGCCTGCACAGAAGTAGCAGAGTAGATTTTCGAGGGTTGTAAGTGGAGCGAAGTCTTCTTGGCTTCGAACTTTTACTCCTCCTGAAGCCTGTGTTCGAAGGTGTCGAAGTACCTCCGAACCAGACCTTCGAAGGTAGTGTTCGAAGCCTGTTCCGCAGAAGACAGAACTGAAACCGAAGGCTAGTTTTTAGCCCGAAAATTTTAAAAGCTCCCAATTCACCCCCCCTCTGGTCGCGGTTTCCGGTCCAACAGCTTCTATACTGTAGCGAGGCGCAAATATCTTTTGGGTTCGGAGTAGGGGTCGGAGCTCTTTAGGCAAAGGCCACAGGAAAGGCTTCGAAGTACACTCCGAAGTAGGCTTCGAAGCATACTCCGAACTTGGGCTCCGAACTTGGCTCCGAACTGGGTTTTCGGAGACTTAGCTTGGATTGGCTGGAAAGGGTCCTGGAGACTGGTTCTAAGGGACTCCGAAGGGACCTCGAAGGTTAACTCCGAACAGGGTTCGAGGGTTAACTCCGAACAGAGCTCAAAGGCTAACTCCGAACAAAGCCCGAAGGCTAACTTCAAAGTTAGCCTTAGACTTAGCTTCTTGCAAACCTTAAGGAATATTGAGGGCTTCGCTCCAGAGGGCTCCGAAGGGGTTCGGAGGCTTCGCTCTAGAGGGCTCCGAAGTGTACCTTGGGACTTGGAAACAGCTTCTTCAGGAAGGAACGGGCTTCGACAATGTTGGGCTCCAGGCCGAAGGGTGTCGGAGCTGACGTCATTTAGCCCCTGTTCAAGGGAAAATTATTCCCCCAACAGTCTCTAGTCACAAAGGAACAAGTGCACACATTGGACGATGAAGAGCTTGCTCTTATAGTCAAAAAGTTCACTAGGTTCTACAATGATAGAAGAGATCAAAGAAGAGGAGGCTTTCGAGGGTGTTTTGAGTGCGGTGATCTTAATCATATTAAAGCAAATTGCCCAAAACTGAACGCAAAGAATGAAAATGAACTCAAACACCAGAAAAGAGAAAAAAATCCTTCTTCACAGGCAAAAGAGGAAAAGTGGCAAAAAGGATGGCTAGAGCTTTTGTGGCTACACTCAGCGAAATTGACAACACCTCGAGTCAAGAGCGAAGCTCTGATGAAGAAGAATTTTACAAGAGTGAAGAAAAGAAGGAAAATATGAAGGACTTCCACAGCCTCTGCTTCATGACCAATGACAAGTATAGCAGCGATGAGCCTGACTCATCTGAGGTTAGTCTATCACATGACAAATTACTTGTTCAAAATGATGAATTACATGATGCAATTATTTCACAAGATAGACTACTTAAACTTGCTGCTAAAGAACGAAAGGAACTAAAGCTTAAAATTGAATCACTTTCTACTGAACTTGCTTTGTTGAAGTATGAGTCTGAAATTGCTGAATGTGAGTCTTGTCTTATCGTTATGGATGAACTTGCTCAGCTGCGTCTGATACATGCTCAAAACATTGAAAAACTTGAAAATGTTCAGAAGCAACTTTTGGTGGTGGAGTCTAGTCCTTGTGCCATCGATGAATGTTTAAACAACACTTTATTGATTGAAAGCGTTAGTCTGAGAGATAAGCATATCGATGAGCTTAAGGCTAGATTGGAGAGTGATTAGTGTTTTAAGGATGTGCAGCCGGCGTGTCCCACCTACATCACCCTCAAGGACCAACTCAGCTTTGCGAGAGAGCAAGTAGAAAAACTGAAGTGTGAGAATGATTATCTGCATTCCATGGTAGACAAGTGCACAAAAGGGAAATGGAAAATGGATTTGCTTTTGGACAAAACAAAAATGTGCGCTAACAGGGCAGGGTTAGCTCTTGGGTTAGGTTATGAGAGAACTTCTTGTAATACCCCAAGCCAAACTGTGTTCACTCTACCTACTACCCTTGAGAAAGAGAGATCCCAGTTAGACACACCTCAAAAAGCCGAAAATTCTACCCAACCCAAAAGGATAATCATTTGTTCACTCAAGACAGACTCCAAGCAAAAACCTAGGAAAACTATGAGGTTCGCACCAGAAACCTATAAACCTACACCCAAGAAAGTTTTTCATTGCGCTTATTGTCATCGTGTAGGGCATTTGATTGGTTTTTGCTATCGACGCATGAAAGATGAACGTCGTGCTCATGATTTGGACTTCCCCCACATGGGTTTTTGAGTGAGTTTTCCCCTCGTTATGTACACCATGCTTCATATGGTGATAGATCAAGTGTAAGAGGTTTTGATGCTCGACAGGTTGGGAGACCTCGTCATTTCCAGGTTCGCGCTTTATTGCTAGACCACACACTTTTTATCGTGGCTTATCTCCGGTGCATGGTAGGTCTGCTACTTTGCCTAGTTCTCGAGTTGTGCAATACTGGATTCCAAAATGGTTTTTTACTCACCCTTTCACCGAGCATCCGAGAGATACTAGCATGTTTTGAGGGGGAGCTGTGTAGCATTGCATGAGCTTCTGTCATATGATTAATTGCTTTTACAAGTACATGCTTTATATTGCCTTTGATCTATTGTCTTTAATATTGTTGACTACTTGGCATGTCTTCATCTGATAATTGTCATGAGCATGGCTTTTATTTTGAAAATTTTAAAATGATCACTGCTTGGTCTAGAAACTAGCTTGAATGGGTTGAGTGCTTTTGCTATCTTTTACACACCTGATAGCTAGGTCCTTTTATTTGGATGCTAATACACAACTTGATTTCATCAAAAATGAATGAAAATGAAAATTAATGAAAATGAAAAATGAAAATTAAAATGAAATTGATGTTATTCATGCTATTGTGTGCTAAAATTGAAAAGATCTAGGTGGGTTTGCTTTGTTGCACTATTTTGTTCTGGACGGCTTACCATAGCACTTTGGTAAGAACCGGGACGTTGTAGTGTTTGCCGAGACCATTACTTTAAGCTTCTGATGGTTTCAACCTAATCTTACCATAGTCGGTTAGCATAAGGTTGACATGCAAATAACCCCTGGCACAAAATGAAAATTTTAAAATTAATTGCATATCATGTTTGCTGAAGCACCTTGAAGTGGGATACGCTTATTTAGTGTGTGCTTGTTTAGCTTTTGGAAATCATGCCTTGACATGTCTAGTATACTTTTATTTGGTGGTGCTTTTATTGCTAAAATATGAAAATGCTTGCTCATGCCTTTTGTTTAGATGGTATTCATTTGAGGTTGTCATACAATACTTTAGATGATATTCAAGGTGAATGCTTGTTTGTACTGTAATTGCAATTGCTCGTGTATCAGAAGCTCACATCTCTCCTTTACTTTCATTCCCCACTTTGCATCTTTTATCTCCTTGATGCCTGCATTGTCAAAGGGGGAGAAATGATCTACATGATGCTTTGGAGCTTTTTGGATGATTGCTTGATTAAGGGGGAGTAATGGCTTTCATGTTGCATTAAGTTGATTTTTGTAACACCCTGATTTTTTCAAAATTAAATAAAATTTGGAAAATAAAAATTTTAAATTAATAAATTGAGTTTGAATAATAAAATGATTGAAATAATGCTGAATTAAAAATCTCAAGAAATAATTCGAATTTTGGGTTGGAAAATTTTTGTTAAAATTCTCAAGTCAAGAATATGCCATAAGATTTTTATTTGCATTTTTAGGATTTTTATAACTATTTTAGTAAATACAAACATCAATTCAGAAATTAGGAAAATAAAAAAATAACAAATTAAATTCCAAATTTTCCACCGATCAGCTCTCTCTCTCCTATCCTTTTTTTCCTCACGCCGTGGGTCCCGCCCTGCTCCTGCCGCGCGCGTCTTGTCGTGGGCCCACCTGCATACTTCCTGCGGCCAACGCCGTGGGCCCCGCCCCTGCTTTGCCGCTGCTTGCGCTGCATGCCACCGAGCCGCGCGCCATTTTTTTGCGGTCACTGCTACCCGGTCCCGCATGTAAGGTTTATCTTCTCCACCTGAAATCCCTAAGCTCCGAGCTCCTGTTCGGCCGCTCCGAAGACTCCGGCGCCATCCAATTTTTCCGGTGATCTCCAACCGCCAAGGCTTATCCGTTCCCATCCCTATATTAATAGCACCACTTCTCTCCTGTTTTCGCCCCAAACCCCACGCCGCCAGGCCGCCGCCACCGCCCGCGCCATACCCCGTTCCGCCGCCCTCGTCTCCGCCGCTCCTGTTCCTCGCCGCCGGAGACAATCGCCGCCTCGCCTGCCGCCGTTTTCCCCGAGGGTAATGATCCCCATCCTCCCCTGATTCCATTTTTGCTATTTGTTCGGTGCTTAGTACTTCGCCGTCGCCGCTAGCTGAGCCGCATGATCCGCCGTCGCTGGAGTGGAGAAGACGTCCCTGTTCACTGCGGTGCGGGTGCGCTGGTTCCTGTGGACTCGGTCCACTGTGCACCACAACCTTTACCAGTACAAAAGTAATTCCAGAAAATGTCCCAACCTTCCAAAATCATATCTTTCACATCTGAACTCCATTTTCATCCGTTCAAATTTCAGTTTGACTGTCATTAAATTATCTACAACTTGAACTAATAAAATTGTATTGTTTGTACTGTTTTATTTCCTGTTTTAATTGTTTGTCTCTTTGTGCATGCTTTTTTTATTATCTGAAGCCGTCGAGGAGCCGAAGACCTTCTTCGAAGCGTCGCCGTTTGCTGATCTAGGCAAGTCACAGATTCATTTCCGTGGAAATAGTTGATCATGTTGAACCCATTTTATTATTAATTATCGCTAAAACCTATAGGCTAATAAATGCATTAGTTCACACTTTTAATTATTTAGTTAAAGTTTAGTTTAAACCCTGTTGTGCAAACCTAAGCCATGCTTTGTATTCCGTTCTCCTTGTCGCCTTATAAAATTTATTAGTTAGTGCTCTAAAGTAGAGGCATACTTGCTAGCGTTAAAATTAATATTTATTACTAGACAGGTGGATCGTCTCTATATCTTTGTTACATCTCGTCTCATTGTGATTCTGAGTTGTGTTCTTGAAATCTTGGAGAATGGTGTTGCATTGAGCATGGTGGGTTCCGGGTGCAAGCTCGGAAATTGGTTGGTCGCACCCGGGGCACTATAAGGACCGGTCTGCGGGATCTGTTGCGAAGCATAACAGTACTGACCACAAGTCTAATGGGTAAGGCCTAATTCGAAGTATGGGTCGATTCAGCTTGATGCACCGAGCGGAGGGGACAAGTTCACTTAACCCGGAGTGTCAGGTGGTGGCTTGGTCCGACGAGGCACGAAAGGGGGTCTACGTCTGCCAATCGGGGTCTACCCATGATTTTCGGGTGAGATCTCAGTGGAGCGTGGGAGAAACCTGGTGTGGTTGTCCTCTTGCTGAGTCATTCATATGACGGGTTTTGGCATGAACTTGGTCAAGGTATCGTGGTGGTATCCTGGTGCACACCGGGTTTGTGCCTTGTGGGTAAAGTAGTACACCTCTGATCAGAGTATAAACTTTTCGAAAAGCTGTGCCCACGGTCACGGGCGGCCTAGTGATGTTCTCCGCAGTTAGCATTTATTTTCTGCATTTGTGTGTGAAAGCATTGAACATGATGGAATGGGTGAAAGAGCGAGTTGGCACAGGTGTGCAACTCGAGGTAGTGGATAGTTATTACTCATATTTACTTCAGCATTTTATATTCATGATTTAATTTTGCTCACTAAAGCTTAAACAATATTAAATATGCTCATTTATGCAAACAAGCCTAGAATATGCTCCTTTGTAGTTCAGCCTTCATTATATGCATATTTGTGGCTTGTTGAGTACTTTTGTACTCATCCCCGTTGATTACTTTTTTTAGATACTTATTATCAAGAGGATGAAGTCCAGGAGTAGCGACCCAGTCGAGGTGTCGGATTTTGGGATCGAGATGTTCTTCAGACGCTTTTGATTCGCTTCCGCATTTATTTGAGTTTGTAATAAGTGTAGCCCATGAGCTACGTACTATGTTTTTATTTCGTTATGCGTCGTCGGTTTATGAACATCTTGTATTTTGGATATTTTTGAGTATTAATAAAGGTTCGAGTTCTTTTTCGAATTCGGGCGTGACAAGATGGTATCAGAGCCGACTCGACTGTAGGAAGCCCCTGGACCGTTGATAGGAACTATTTTTAAAATTCTAAAATATATATTTTAAAACCTTGCTTGGTTATACTTCTCATCTAATCTTGTTTTATTCTATTCTATTCTGACGCTTCCCTAAACTCCAAAATTTTTGTAGCATGTCAACTGTGAGTGAGATGCAGGTGGAGCCTTAGAACGTTAGTTTCCATAGTTGTCAGTCTTGTTTGTTAGTGTGCTTGCTTTTGTGTCTGCTTGTTAGTGTGCGTGTTCGGCAACTAGTTCCAAGGACGTGCTAGTTCATTATTAAAAACTTTTCCACTCTTATTCTAAGTTTCCGCGTTATTTTCTCGGGTGGGTTCGCTGACCTTCAGAGTAGATGGCTTCCAATCTGAACGACGTCCCTAAGAACAGCAATGCTGAAAGAGCCAACCCGGCAGCTGAGGCAAACAGGATTCCGGCAGCAGAGGCCAACCGGATTCTGCGCAGTTTGGGTGGGCCCAGCTGGGGCAACACAGGCCCTCGTCAAGTGGGACCACCTCCTGCGCCCAATAATCCAACTCTTGCAGAGGTCATGATCAATCAGAATAACATGATGGCTGCACTGATCGCACAAATGCAAAGGCAGCAGGACCAGCTTCATCAGCTTCAGCAGCAGATGTTGGAGCGAGATCGCCAGGCCCCTGCTCCTGCACCTGCTCCTGCACCAGTTCCCGCTCCAGCACCTGCTTCACAGTTGTCTGAGTTTCTGCGAGTCCGGCCTCCTATCTTCTCCAGCACCACAAATCCCATGGAGGCAGGAGATTGGTTGCGAACTATTAGTAAGAAGTTGGATCTGTTGCAGTGTTCTGATCGTGAGCGAGTTGCCTTCGCGACTCACCAGCTTCAGGGACCCGCCGCTGAGTGGTGGGATAATTTCCAGGATTCCCAGCCGGCCGACCATGTAGTCACATGGGCAGAGTTCACAGCCGCCTTCCGTGCCACCCACATTCCTTCCGGCCTTGTGGCATTAAAGAAGCAGGAGTTCCGTGATTTGTACCAAGGCAGCAGGACGATCACAGAGTATTTGCATGAGTTTAATCGCTTGGCACGATATGCACCAGAGGATGTTCGCACAGATGCTGACAAGCAGGAAAAGTTTGTCAGAGGCGTGAAGGATGAATTGAAGCCTCTCTTGCTCGCCTCCGATCATGCTGATTTCCAAAAGTTAGTGAATAAGGCGATTATCCAAGAGTCGGAGTACAACCGGATTGAAAAGAAGCGTAAAATGGTTGTTTTCCGCCATCAGCAAGGGAACGGTCAGAGACCTCGTCTAATGCCTACTACTCAAGTGTTCAACAATCAACCTCAGACTGCAGCCGAGCCACAGAATGCCAAGGGAGGATCAAGTTCAGAAGTCTCGCCTCAAGTACTGCCTACAAGTCAAGCTCCAACGCAGACTACCGGAGTCGTGAGGGATAAAAATGGTAATATTGTGGTTTGTTTCAATTGTCACCAGGAAGGTCACTACTCAAACAGATGTCCTTACCCCAAGCAGTCGCAAGTCCGTGCTCAAGTAAACTACATCTCCGCCACGGAAGCTCAAGGTACACAAGAAGCAATTTTCGAAGTTCCGTTTGACTCTGAAGCAGCCCCTCCTGTTGTTCCGGAGCGCTGTTGAAGGCTTTGCCTCCTGAGTTATTCGAAGAGCGTTTCGAATCTTGAGGACGAGATTCTTTGTAAGGGGGTAGTATTGTAACACCCTGATTTTTTCAAAATTAAATAAAATTTGGAAAATAAAAATTTTAAATTAATAAATTGAGTTTGAATAATAAAATGATTGAAATAATGCTGAATTAAAAATCTCAAGAAATAATTCGAATTTTGGGTTGGAAAATTTTTGTTAAAATTCTCAAGTCAAGAATATGCCATAAGATTTTTATTTGCATTTTTAGGATTTTTATAACTATTTTAGTAAATACAAACATCAATTCAGAAATTAGGAAAATAAAAAAATAACAAATTAAATCCAAATTTTCCACCGATCAGCTCTCTCTCTCCTATCCTTTTTTTCCTCACGCCGTGGGTCCCGCCCTGCTCCTGCCGCGCGCGTCTTGTCGTGGGCCCACCTGCATACTTCCTGCGCCAACGCCGTGGGCCCCGCCCCTGCTTTGCCGCTGCTTGCGCTGCATGCCACCGAGCCGCGCGCCATTTTTTTGCGGTCACTGCTACCCGGTCCCGCATGTAAGGTTTATCTTCTCCACCTGAAATCCCTAAGCTCTGAGCTCCTGTTCGGCCGCTCCGAAGACTCCGGCGCCATCCAATTTTTCCGGTGATCTCCAACCGCCAAGGCTTATCCGTTCCCATCCCTATATTAATAGCACCACTTCTCTCCTGTTTTCGCCCCAAACCCCACGCCGCCAGGCCGCCGCCACCGCCCGCGCCATACCCCGTTCCGCCGCCCTCGTCTCCGCCGCTCCTGTTCCTCGCCGCCGGAGACAATCGCCGCCTCGCCTGCCGCCGTTTTTCCCGAGGGTAATGATCCCCATCCTCCCCTGATTCCATTTTTGCTATTTGTTCGGTGCTTAGTACTTCGCCGTCGCCGCTAGCTGAGCCGCATGATCCGCCGTCGCTGGAGTGGAGAAGACGTCCCTGTTCACTGCGGTGCGGGTGCGCTGGTTCCTGTGGACTCGGTCCACTGTGCACCACAACCTTTACCAGTACAAAAGTAATTCCAGAAAATGTCCAAACCTTCCAAAAATCATATCTTTCACATCTGAACTCCATTTTCATCCGTTCAAATTTCAGTTTGACTGTCATTAAATTATCTACAACTTGAACTAATAAAATTGTATTGTTTGTACTGTTTTATTTCCTGTTTTAATTGTTTGTCTCTTTGTGCATGCTTTTTTTATTATCTGAAGCCGTCGAGGAGCCGAAGACCTTCTTCGAAGTGTCGCCGTTTGCTGATCTAGGCAAGTCACAGATTCATTTCCGTGGAAATAGTTGATCATGTTGAACCCATTTTTATTATTAATTATCGCTAAAACCTATAGGCTAATAAATGCATTAGTTCACACTTTTAATTATTTAGTTAAAGTTTAGTTTAAACCCTGTTGTGCAAACCTAAGCCATGCTTTGTATTCCGTTCTCCTTGTCACCTTATAAAATTTATTAGTTAGTGCTCTAAAGTAGAGGCATACTTGCTAGCGTTAAAATTAATATTTATTACTAGACAGGTGGATCGTCTCTATATCTTTGTTACATCTCGTCTCATTGTGATTCTGAGTTGTGTTCTTGAAATCTTGGAGAATGGTGTTGCATTGAGCATGGTGGGTTCCGGGTGCAAGCTCGGAAATTGGTTGGTCGCACCCGGGGCACTATAAGGACCGGTCTGCGGGATCTGTTGCGAAGCATAACAGTACTGACCACAAGTCTAATGGGTAAGGCCTAATTCGAAGTATGGGTCGATTCAGCTTGATGCACCGAGCGGAGGGGACAAGTTCACTTAACCCGGAGTGCCAGGTGGTGGCTTGGTCCGACGAGGCACGAAAGGGGGTCTACGTCTGCCAATCGGGGTCTACCCATGATTTTCGGGTGAGATCTCAGTGGAGCGTGGGCGAAACCTGGTGTGGTTGTCCTCTTGCTGAGTCAATTCATATGACGGGTTTTGGCATGAACTTGGTCAGGGTATTGTGGTGGTATCCTGGTGTACACCGGGTTTGTGCCTTGTGGGTAAAGTAGTACACCTCTGATCAGAGTATAAACTTTTCGAAAAGCCGTGCCCACGGTCACGGGCGGCCTAGTGATGTTCTCCGCAGTTAGCATTTATTTTCTGCATTTGTGTGTGAAAGCATTGAACATGATGGAATGGGTTGAAAGAGCGAGTTGGCACAGGTGTGCAACTCGAGGTAGTGGATAGTTATTACTCATATTTACTTCAGCATTTTATATTCATGATTTAATTTTGCTCACTAAAGCTTAAACAATATTAAATATGCTCATTTATGCAAACAAGCCTAGAATATGCTCCTTTGTAGTTCAGCCTTTATTATATGCATATATGTGGCTTGTTGAGTAATTTTGTACTCATCCCCGTTGATTACTTTTTTTAGATACTTATTATCAAGAGGATGAAGTCCAGGAGTAGCGACCCAGTCGAGGTGTCGGATTTTGGGATCGAGATGTTCTTCAGGCGCTTTTGATTCGCTTCCGCATTTATTTGAGTTTGTAATAAGTGTAGCCCATGAGCTACGTACTATGTTTTTATTTCGTTATGCGTCGTCGGTTTATGAACATCTTGTATTTTGGATATTTTTGAGTATTAATAAAGGTTCGAGTTCTTTTTCGAATTCGGGCGTGACAATTTTGATGCTTTTCCCTTGCCTAGCATAAGGTTTTTGCCCAAGCGGGGAAATCTTTTACCAAGTGACATGTTTTACTCTTTTATGATTTCTTATGGGCACTTGTGCGCGTAATTTGCAATCCTCATCATGTCTTTTCTTTGGCGTTGTCAATGCAGTCGTCAAGGGGGAGATTGAGAAACCAAGGGTGGTTTCGGTTTGGATGATGAGTGATTGACAAGGATGAGCGCCTGAGCGGGTGAGTGGTTGAGAGTGGTTCTAGTGCATCGAGGGGTGCGATGTGAAATAGAGGTTTGGCTGCCGAGGGTTTTGGTGGTGCGTCGCGTTCTTGTTTTGGCTTCTCTTTGTTTGTGCAAGGTGGAGATTCTAACCGACTATCGATGGCGGGTGATTGAGGGTCGAGCGGGGAGCTCGATATCGGAGGATCAGGGAGGCCAGGCGAGGTCGGAGAAGATCTCAAGAGTGCACGAAGAGACGGAGCGAGAATTGGACGGACAGTTGACTACGACGGTGTGACGACCGGGTTTGCGAGAGGGACGTCAGGACAAGCATTCAGGCGGCTCGAGGGGATCGAGAGCGGAAGTGGCTTGCTGGCGCTCGGAGTCGCGAAGCGGCGTCACGATTCGAAGGGTTAAGAGGCTTTGTCAGTTTTTGCTGAAAACCGTCGAAATGTTAAATGTTTTTGTTAATTCAATAAATAGGTGTCTAGTATTAGTTTAAATATTTCAGTTTTATAGTGTAACATTTTGGTATAATTTTTAGAGTGGTTCTACTCTGAAAATATATTAAAAGGAGAGTCAATTTGTAATTTTACTTTTAGGTTTTATAGGGTAATTTTTAGAATTGTTAATTCTGAAATTACTAAGGGTCTATGTGTAAAATCGGGGCTTCTAGAACATGAGTTGGTAGGATATTATCCCCCCAAGTTGGCTGAACCATTTGGGTGCTTGAGAGAAATTTTTCAATGAAAATTGCTGAGCAAACTTGAGTTTGAAGCAACCTTTGACGATGAACAGTATTTGCAAGAAATTTTCGGATCTGCTGCAGTAAATTCGGCAAGACTATTCACTGTAATTTCTGTTTTCTGGTGAATCTAGTGCAGAAGTAGATAGTGATGTTTTTACATATTTTGTTGTCCATGAATTGAATGATCCATTTTTGAATGTTGCAAAGGATTTCTGTGATTTCGTCTTATTTCGTTTGTTGATCAAAGTAGGAACTAAAATATTTTTCTGGAACTGTGTTTCTATTTTAAATATTGCGCTTCACATGATTAATGAAATGTTTCATCAAGTGTTCATCAGTATTTTGGCTGATCATTGAAGCGTTTCTTGAGTAATTATTTGGTAGAAGATAGATCAATCATTTGTGCTTAGCTTTTCAATGAAGAACCAGAAAATTATGTGAGTGGGATACTTGATCCAATACAATCTTTGAAACTCTTGTCGGTTGCACTACTGCTGTGCCAAAGTAAAAGGCTTTATGTTATTCCAGCATGAAAACATGTAAGTTTCTTTCTGTTTTCCATGAAAATTTCTTATTGATCTCACTTGAGTTCTTCTAAATTTACTCAATGAAAGTAGTAGATTCCATGCTTTTCAGTAGTTTGCTGTGATCTGTCTCAAATTAAGTTCTATGACTAATGCTTTGTGACTTTGTTTACTGTTTCCTGAATATCTGAATGTTGTATGTCACTAATTTGAGATGGTTTGATCAGGTTAATCTGGTTTGTTTTGTGCTCATCCATGATCTGAGGACTTAATAGACATATTCTTCAGATTGATCATGTATAACTTAAGTTTTGCTGGTCTAGTAGGTTTTCTGAATGTGTTTTCAGTATTCAGATTTCTGAATTTTCAGTACAACTCAAATCCAAACAGTACCTGTCATTGGAGTTCAGTTGTGTTGATTTGAATTGTGTCTTTGAGGAGCAAGGTGCAGTGATATGTTTGAAACAGTGCTGATTTAATCTGAGAAGTGAAGCAAATCTAGCTCAACTCCATTTGATTTTGTTTGAAAAATACTACTATTCATTGTCAAAGAATTCATATCTTGTGAGTTTGCCTCTCATGTGCAAGGAGTCTTTAAAGATTAATGTGTTGAACTGATATAAACAGTGTGAAATTGATTGTGTTTCAGTTTTCACAACACAGAATTGTTGTTTGAATAGGAGCTGAGTTCTGAATTCTATTTTTGGTCATTCAATCTTGGAATGGAAGAGATAAGGACTTTGCTGTTTTTAAAGAAGTGTTTTATTCCTGTTTTCAGAACCACAACATGTAGTATTCAGTTTTCTGAAAATTTTCAAAGTGCATTTATCTGATTGCCATTGAATTAAGAGAATCTGTATTGAGAATGATCTTGAGCTATCATTTGAAAATAGATTACTGAAACTATTTTGTGCACTCGTAAGCGCAAGTTATTTCATCTTTGCTTGGCATTGTTTTGATCAAAACCAGAAATATCTCCTTCTGATGAAATTGTTTCAATGAACAGTGCTATGTGAATTGTGTTGGTTCTGATACAGTGCTTTGCTGTCTATACTGTTCATGGTCAAATGTATTATGTTTTCAGCATCTAATCAATCTGTACTCAAGTTTTGAAAGCTTAAAATGTACTTGAAATAGAAATTGGTGAAGAATCAATTTGTGAGAAGAGTATCCTGATTAGATACAGTGCACTGAGATTGTATTTCAGTTTTGCTACAGTCCTTTCAGCTCTCACTATTTCAAGTCAATAGTTCTGTTTTCAGCAATAGTAATTCAAGTAAATCTATCTAGTACATGTTCTGGATTCTGCATGCTGAAAGCAAACATGTTCTGAAATTGAAGTATACAATTTGGTTCAAAACCTGAATGCTGAAATTTATTGAAACCTGCTGTCACTATTCATTGTCAAGAATGTTTCAGAGGTATTGAGTTTTCATTTAACACTCTCTTGAAACAAAACTGATTTGGGTTTTTCAATCTTGTGGAGCTCAAATTTATACTGATTGGTTTAAATCATGAAATTGAGGGTTTAGAGGTGCATTGGGTGACTTGATTAGGCCATCACATTAAAAAAAGTGTTGAGGCGCCTATTCACCCCCCTCTAGTCGCCATTCTGATCCCACAATTGGTATCAGAGCCGGTTAGATCACAAGTTGACCTTAACCGGTTTGTGATCCTTGTTTTGGTGACATGGAAAGGAACATCAAGATCCTAATGTTTGATGGTCGAGATTATGCTTATTGGAAGGTGCGCATGGAGGCTTATTTGCTTAGCCAAGGAAGTGTGATTTGGGACATTGTAGCATCCCAGTATGTGATTCCTGACACTCGTACCTCAAAGACTGAGAAGGCACAATATGAATGTAATAGCAAGGCTAGAAACATTCTTTTATCAGTCTAAATCGCAACGAGTTTGACAGGGTCCAGCACCTTCAGACTGCACGAGAAATCTGAATGACCTTGAGTACTTTTCATGAGGGCACTACCCAGATTAAGGCTAAGAGGCAGAGCACGTATAATCAAGAATACCAAATGTTCGTGCAAGGCCCTAGCGAATCTGTAGATGCCATGTTTGCGCGTTTTGATGGGATTGTCAGTAATTTGCTGCACCACTGGGACTTTGCTTACTCTGACCATGATAGGGCGATCAACTTCTCTGTGCTCTTGATCGTGACATATGGGAGGTGAAGATCTCTAGTATTGAAGAGTCGGCAAGCTTTGACACTCTGACTTGCGATGAACTCTTTATTAATCTTAATGAAAATGAGGATGGATTTGTAGGATTCGGAACCGAACATAATTGGACCCACATATGTGGCTTATGGGAACTGCCGTATGTCAAATCACTAATTCTGATGCACAACATTGACGTTATGCATTAGGAACGTAATGTTGGTGAAAGCATTATAAGTACATGTATGGATTTTACTGATAGGACAAAAGATAATGTAAAGGCGAGAAGAGATTTAGCTGAGATTTGTAATCGACCAACCCTTGAGTTGACGAATAGTGGTGGCAAGCCGCGTGCCCCATTTTGTTTAAAACCTAATGAAAAAACAAGTAATGAGGTGGTTGAAAAATTTGAAATTCCCAGATGGTTACGCCGCGGGATTTAGAAGAGCGGTGAATTTGAAGACAGGGAAATTAAATGGATTGAAAAGTCATGATTACCACATAATAATGGAAAGACTCCTTCCTGTAATGTTTCGCGGGTACCTGAATGATGATGTGTGGAAGGCGTTAGTTGAGCCTGAGCCATTTTATAAACAACTTTGTGGCGAAAGAAATTAAGAAATATATGATGGAGATGCTAGAGAAAGAGATCCCGGTGCTTTTATGTAAATTGGAAAAAATATTCCCTCTAGGGTTCTTCAATCCAATGCAACATTTATTGGTTCATCTTCCATATGAAGCTAAGGTAGGTGGCCCTGTGCAATATAGGTGGATGTATCATATTGAAAGGTCCCTAAAGAAGCTTAGAGCGATGGTTGGTAATAAGGCCAGAGTTGAAGGTTGCATCACAGAAGAATTTAAATTGAAAAAGATAGCATACTTCACTAGTGTATACTTCGCTGAGCATCACAATGTCAACACACCTGCTACACGGTACCATATGGATGAAGACCATCCTTGTAGTGATCTCCAAATTTTTGGGTGGAAGGGCATAACTGTTGGTGTCTCCACGACATATTATGTAACTCAGGAAGAACGAACATATGCCATGCTCTACATGTACTCAAATATGGAAGAGATGGAACAATATTTCGCGTAAGTAAATTCTTTTTAGTTTTATATTTTACCTCCAAATTTTATACCTGTTTGTTTACCTATTCGTTACAATGACAATATGTTTGATTCGAAATACTTGACGTCTGGTCGTCAACCAACGGAGAAGCAATTAGATAAATTGCGTCGAGAAGGAGTAAATGGAGGGACTAGTTTCCTCACTTGGTTTAGAGAACATGTAAATCCTTACCTTTTTTGACACGTATTATTTTATTCTACTAGGTTAATTATCTTATAATCTCCTATTATTTGCAGTGCGTGCTCGCTGACAATGTACATATAGACTTGCGACAGCTCTCTGAAAGAAGTATTAGTGCCAAAAGTTACGGTCGTTGTGATGTTAATGGTTTCCGCTTCCGTTCAACTATTTTTGAAGCATTTCGACCTCTAGCGGCAACAACTAATACTGGAGTTGTTACATCGAGTATAATTTTGCCGGGATTACGGAGATTAAAGTAGTCTTCTTCGATTGTGATTGGTTTGACCCTAAACATGGTACTCGTGAAAACAAATTTGGGATGGTTGAAGTCAAACACGCAGAACGATTATGTGGTTGCGATAATTTTGTCCTTGCTCACCAAGTCGAGAAGGTGTATTATATGCCGTACCCATGTGAAAAACTAAAAGCTTGGTGGGTAGTCTACAAAGTGAATCCTCGGGAACGTCTACACACCCCTAGTGACGTCGCTTATCAATTGGAGGTTGAAGAGGTCGATGAGGTTTACCAAGATGATGAATTGCCGACTACATTTAATGTAGAGTCAGAATCATCGGAGATTCTTTTCTCGGCTGATTCTAATGATGTAGCAGTTCCCGAGGAAAGGAAACACCAACATAAGAAGAAAAAAGTAACATGGCGTGCTTTGGGGAGAAAAGGACAAATTGATCCTGATTTTGATGATAATTGACAAGTAATTGTTTTCATACATGCATATGCAATATACTTCATATTACATGTTTTTCATATGTTCAAACCTTCGTTACTAATAAATGCTCGTTTGTGCTTGTTTTGAACAGGATGTCGAAAAAGGTGAAGAGTGTTACAAGGAAGCTCTTCCGCTTGGGGAGTACATCGGCAAGTACTCCGGTGAGTGCACCAACGAGTTAGGAGGACACCCTATTCTAGGGTAGTTCCTCTTCTTCAAACAGACGTCGTCAAGAGCAGCTCCTGAGATGCATAGATCTGACATTAATTGGTCGGCCTATTTCATTTCAACTGGATGATGAGGTAACTTTCAGATTGATTTTTATGCCAGTTATAAACTATTACTAATTGTTTCAATACTATTTTGTAGGAGGAAGAACACTTGGAGAGTGCGGGTCACGAGGATGATCCGGTGGGTGGGGGCAGGAGGGGGATGACCCGGAGGGTGCAGGGCAGGGGGATGACCCGAAGGGTGTGGGTCAGGAGGAGGGGGCTGAGGCTTACGGGTCCTCAGTATCTTTCAGGACGAGCCACCTGGTTGCCCCACCAGTAGTCTCTTCCGTTGAAGCCAAGATCGATATTACGCCTATAGGTGACCGGTAAGTCTAATACTCTTATGTTGTTTGCTCTTTTTCAAAAAAATTTCTTTCAGTAAAATGACTTTATTTATTATGTATTTCTAGATCTTGGATTGACTCTCGGTTTGACGGCACTTCGAGGGTCAGGCAGGTTAACCAGATATTGGGTAACCTGTGTCGTCTGCACTACCCAGGGGTGCTGACAATGCCGACCGGTGAGCGGGTTCTATGCCAGACATGGGACCAGTACCGGTTTGCTCCTAACGGGCGCCACAGAACTGCTCAGGGGGCGTTGTCTCATGACTTCTGGGTATGAGTTTTTTCAATCTTCTTTTAGTTTTAACACAAAGCTTTTTGAGTTACAGCACTTTACTAATCATGACTTTTGTAGTTACGCTTTTGCTTGCTAGAAATCAGCAATCACCATAATCATGCCCTTCAAGTCTTCAACAACAATGCACACAAGGTGGTGAAGGATACTATTTTGTATACCCGCATTCAAGCAAACAATGCTTACTACAAGGAGAAGCTAGGGCAATGAATGAGCAAGGCAACGGGCGCATCCACAATATATTTGACTGAAGAACAATACCGTTCGGTAAACAATTCTAACTTTTTAAATCTTCGATTGTTGAGATTTGTTGTCATATAATACAAATATCATCTCTGTTCAGGTGAGGATTCCGTGGTTTGCAAACCGCAAGGATGCATATTTCGAATTCTGCAAGATTTGGTCTTCAGCTGCATTAAAGAAGACTTCCGAGCAGAAAAGACAATGCCGTGGGATGGATCCGAAGCATAGATATGGTGCCGATGGACATATTCGCCACGCTAAAAGCATGGTAAGACCTCCTTCTGTCACTCTCTATCTATAGATACATTGTAACGTGACTAACTCATTTCTATTTTACAGGAAGCTAAATCACGTCCCAAGTGACATAGAGGTGTATACCTCTGGTCACAAAGGAAGCGATCCTACACGGCCAGATGTCTTGTGTAGCCAGACAGCCACAGACCATTTGGTGAGATGTTAGCAATGTAAGAGTTTGCTTAATTTCATTTTTCTCCGTCTAATCATACATGTTGTTTTTGCAGGCGCAGTATGGTGAACACATGGTTCGACTCCATGTAGAAAACTATGATTGGCGGAGAGAACCTATCGACCAAATGGCCGTGTACTCCAGCGGAGGTGGAAAAAGCCATGGACGGTGAGACAGTCTTTGAAGCTCTTGTCGGTTGCACTACTGTTGTGCCAAAGTCCCTATTTAGTGTAAAAGGCTTTATGTTATTCCAGCATGAAAACATGTAAGTTTCTTTCTGTTTTCCATGAAAATGTCTTATTGATCTCACTTGAGTTCTTCTAAATTTACTCAATGAAAGTAGTAGATTCCATGCTTTTCAGTAGTTTGCTGTGATCTGTCTCAAATTAAGTTCTATGACTAATGATTTGTGACTTTGTTTACTGTTTCCTGAATATCTGAATGTTGTATGTCACTAATTTGAGATGGTTTGATCAGGTTAATCTGGTTTGTTTTGTGCTCATCCATGATCTGAGGACTTAATAGACATATTCTTCAGATTGATCATGTATAACTTAAGTTTTGCTGGTCTAGTAGGTTTTCTGAATGTGTTTTCAGTATTCAGATTTCTGAATTTTCAGTACAACTCAAATCCAAACAGTACCTGTCATTGGAGTTCAGTTGTGTTTATTTGAATTGTGTCTTTGAGGAGCAAGGTGCAGTGATAAGTTTGAAACAGTGTTGATTTAATCTGAGAAGTGAAGCAAATCTAGCTCAACTCCATTTGATTTAATCTGAGAAGTGAAGCAAATCTAGCTCAACTCTATATTGAGAATGATCTTGAGCTATCATTTGAAAATAGATTACTGAAACTATTTTGTGCACTCGTAAACGCAAGTTATTTCATCTTTGCTTGGCATTGTTTTGATCAAAACCAGAAATATCTCCTTCTGATGAAATTGTTTCAATGAACAGTGCTATGTGAATTGTGTTGGTTCTGATACAGTGCTTTGCCGTCTATACTATTCATGGTCAAATGTATTATGTTTTCAGCATCTAATTAATCTGTACTCAAGTTTTGAAAGCTTGAAATGTACTTGAAATAGAAATTGGTGAAGAATCAATTTGTGAGAAGAGTATCCTGATTATATACAGTGCACTGAGATTGTATTTCAGTTTTGCTACAGTCCTTTCAGCTCTCACTATTTCAAGTCAATAGTTCTGTTTTCAGCAATTGTAATTCAAGTAAATCTATCTAGTACATGTTCTGGATTCTGCATGCTGAAAGCAAACATGTACTGAAATTGAAGTATACAATTTGGTTCAAAACCTGAATGCTGAAATTTATTGAAACCTGCTGTCACTATTCACTGTCAAGAATGTTCTAGAGGTATTGAGTTTTCATTTGACACTCTCTTGAAACAAAGCTGATTTGGGTTTTTCAATCTTGTGGAGCTCAAATTTATACGGATTGGTTTAAATCTTGAAATTGAGTGTTTAGAGGTGCGTTGGGTGACTTGATTAGGCCATCACATTCGAAAGAAAGTGTTGAGGCGCCTATTCACCCCCCTCTAGTCGCCATTCTGATCCCACATATTCACTTCATGGTCATTCATATCGTGTCCTTAACCTTGATACAAACCCAGTAATCGAGTCATGTGATGTTACTTTTGATGAGTCTTCCCCCTATGTTAGTACTTATTTTGAGCTTGCTAGTAAGCAGGATATGGATGAGACCATCTTTGAAGAAGAATATCCATCATAATTTCAAGAGCTTGAGGATGATCCCCTACCTATTACTACAGTGATCCCTGAAGCAGATCCTGCAACATCTACTTCAGTAAGAGGGCCAGAAGCATCGTCTTCAGCAAGCGTCGATCTCACTCTAGCAATTGTTGAGGGGGGAGACCGCATCTCATCGAGAAAATCTGCAACACATTCAGAAGATGCATCGTCGAGAGTAGATCATCGATGATCTAGATCGAAGGGTAACACGTTCTCATGCTCACTTTATTGATTCTGCATTTGTTGCCTCCTTTGAGCCCTTAGATGTTAGTCATGCTTATCTGATATGAGTTGGATCAATGCCATGCATGAGGAGTTAGAAAACTTTGATAGAAAATAGGTCTAGGTTCTCGTAGATCCACCCCCTAACATTCATATCATTGGCACAAAATGGATTTTTAAAAACAAACAAGAGGATGAGTCTGTTGTGAGAAACAAGGCTAGGCTTGTTGCTCAGGGTTATTCTCAAGTCGAGGGGGTTGATTTTGGAGAGACGTTTGCTCCAGTAGCTTGACTTGAAGCCATTAGGATTTTGCTTGCTTTGTATCTTCTCGTGGTTTCAAGCTTTATCAAATGGATGTTAAAAGTTCTTTTCTTAATGGTTTTATATGAGAGGATGTTTATGTTCTACAACCCCTAGGCTTTGAACATCCCAAGTAGCCCCATAGAATCTTTAAACATTACAAAGCTTTTTGTGGGCTCAAGCAAGCTCCTAGGGCCTGGTATGACTGACTTAGGAACTTTTTGCTTCAGCATGGGTATAAAATGGGCTCTGTTGACAAAATGTTGTTTACTCTGAAGCATGTCAAAGATTTCCTCCTTGTTCAGATATATGAATTATTGGTCAACTTTCAATTTCAATAGTTTAGTGAGCGGTTGTATTTTTCTTGAGAGATCAGTTATGAATCATCTGAGAAAATGTATCTTCTCGATCAGTGACTACAACTTGGCTTTATCGGCAGGGGGTAGGTTTTCTTAATTGCTTCAGGCTTATCTCAATCCCTCTTTCATGCACAATAAAGCCTAGAAATTCCTCGTCGATACACCAATGGCACACTTCTCGGGATTCATTTTTAGTCCATACATCCTGGCGCCCTCCCAAACATGACGTAGATTGACCACATGGTCTTGAGTACTACTTGATTTTTCAATGATGTCGTCTATGTATATTTATACCAATAGGCCGATCAGGTCATGGAAATATAGTTTATGGCCCTCTAGTAAGTTGCTCCTGCATTTTTCAAACCAAAGGTCATCACCACCCACTCATAGATTCCGATAGCGCCTAGGCACCGAAAGGCCATCTTGTGGATGTCTTCCTTAGCCATGAAAAATATGATTATAGCCTGCATTCCCATCCATGAAGTTGATACTCTTGTGACCTGATGTGGCATCCACTAGCAAATCCGTAATCAACATTGGGTATTCGTCCTTTGGGGTCGCTTTATTTAGTTCTCTGAAGTCAACATATATTCTAAGCTTCCCACTTTTCTTCCATACTAGCACAATGTTGGATACCCACTCTGCGTATTGACATGGTCTTGTGAATCTTGCATCATATAACCTTGTTACCTCGGCCTTGATATATGGATATATTTCTACCTTGAACCGTAGAGGTGACTACTTAAATGGCCAATACCCTTGTCTGATTGGGAGCCGATGTTCTATGATCAACTGGCTTGGTCCTAGCATTTCATGATACTCCCATGTGAAGCAATCCCGATATTCTCATGATAATGTGATTAATTCATTCTTTATTTTATCAAGCAGTTGACCATTTACAAAGTTTGGCCTCGGTCTATCACCGGGTTTGAGGTCTACTTCCTATAACTCATCGGTTGCAGTGAAACTTTGACCGTGTTTGCCTTCTGCTTCGTCCATGTCATCTTCAAAGGGTAAGTTTGGACTGTTCATTGCTGATTGGTTTGATTCCTTCATTTGATACTTCAAGAAATTCATTGTCCCAAGCCTTGCCGGATAGGCATACAACTTCTTCCATCTCCCATGCCTATATATCGGCTATAGCTACATTAATTGATTTATCGGCAAGGACAACTTCCACTTGATCGCCAACCCACTGCATGAGGCTCTGATGCATTGTCTATAGGACACAAAATTCACATGAATCCAATCACACCCTAGCAACAGACTGTAGAATCCTTTCCCTTCTAAGATGAAGAAGGTAGTTGGCACTGTCTTTGTCCCAACCATCAACTATGCGTTTAGCACCCCCATCATATCCGATGAATTGCCGCCAAAGTACCTCAGTACCATATTCATTTTGATGTGGTCCTCTGCCCTTTGCCTAGCTTCGAGAAGGTGGCATATGGCATCAAGTTGATAGCTGCGCCTCCGTCTATCATCATCTTGGACATCAGCTTACCGTTGACAGGCCCTTGATATAAAGAGGTATTAGGTGCCGATGCTCATGATCTTCTAGCTTGTCAAATACTGCTAGTTGCGGGTTCAACACCAGCTAGGCCATTGTATCGGCCAACTCGGCGTCGGCCTCAGGGGTGGCCTGATACTCTGCATGGAGGAAGAAAACCATATTTACCCCTATCTCTTTCTTGTCGTCGTGATCGGCCTTGTCCTTCACTCGCCATGCACTCTTAATGCTTTAGGGATGATCAGTCTCGTTCTTGTGCCTTGGCGCCTTCAGCTCTCTCTACCACAACCGATGTACTATCCTATTTTGATTCTTCGTGAAGATCCCTCTAGGGCACCACTATGGCATTCCTGACACGGTGCTTCAATCGGTCAATTGGCCGCTTCCCTTGGTGCTAATGGGACAAAGCCTCTCGAGTATTGATGTTCTTGGTGGCAATAACCTCTGATGGACAACCGATCTCTTCTGGATATGTGGCCTTGTCTTGTCAGTGCTCAAATCATGACTTCCCTACCACCTATTTTCACTGCTGCACTCAGGACAGTTGTAAATTGATAATAGACACAACCCTTCATTCCAACAGAATCTGAAGAACTCACAATTCCAATGGGGGTTGAATTGTGAGTATTCGTGATTGTCCTCACTAACCATCCTTTCTCTCGACTTCTCTCGACTACTGGCTCACCTGCTTTTCTTCATGTGTCGGTCATCAATGTGTTGTGCATGCAACATGTTGACTAGGAAAGGGTAACCGTCAATGTTCATCGGCTTCTTCCCATCATCGAACTTTATTCAGCCTTGCACTATGGCTGATTGGATCGGTTATCTAAACACTTTGCATTCGTTAGTGTGGTAAGATGGGGAGTTATGCTACTTACAATATTTCTTCTTCAATTCATCGATGGGCGGTATCACATGATTATGTGGCAAGTGGATCTGCTTTTCTTTGAGTAACAGGTCGAATATCCTATCGACCTTATTGATGTCGAAGTCATACTTCTCTTCTTTATCAACGGGATTCACCCACGGACACGCGATCTGTTTCTTGTTTATTGTCCATTTGGCCAAACTGACCTCTGCATCGGACCTGCTGTCCTCATTAGAATCCGAATGGGATGCGTTAGCATACACCATCTTCTTCTGATACTTGTCCCTTTTTGCTTCTTGGAATCGGCTCTCATGGGTCGATACCCGTTGTACTAGGTGTGAGAGGCTCTCCAATTCCTGTGATGAAAACCTCTCCTTTCTTGGTTTCAGGAGCCCTTGGAATGCTAACTCAGCCAGTTGCGCGTCGCTGAGGTTCAGGCTATAACACCTGCTTCTCATGTCACGGAACCTTTGTGCATAGTCTTGTACCGACTCATCTATCTTCTGCTTCACTGTTGTCAAGTTAGTAAGCTTCATATCGTGTATGCTGGCGAAGAAATATTTATGAACCTTCTTCTCTAGGTTTGCCCATCCTCTGATAGAGTTCATCAGTAGTGATGAGAACCAGGCAAACGCTGATCCTTACAGTGACAATGCGAAAAACCTGACCTTTGGTGCTTCTTCAGCCGATGCCTCACTACACTAGGTGAGAAAACAGCTAATGTGCTCGATCGTGGAGACCGAGTCTTACCTTGAAAACTTGGTGAAGTTAGGGACCTTGTATCGGTTCAGTAGTGGCACCTGATCGAACCACTCCAGATAGGGTCACCAATACACGTAGTTCTGATATTTTGGATTGAGCCCAAACTGGTCCTGAATCTCCTTAGTAATTTGGTTCACCCAATCGTCTTCTTATTGGTTCAGCGAGGAGTATCGATCAATTGTTGGAGGTTGTTGATACTAGTCCAGTAGAACAACATTGTATCTTTGTTCTTAATTGGAGTAGGGCGGTATTTCGTAGTATGTGGTCTAGTGGTACCCCTAAGGGATGCCATCGGGTGCCCCCTAGGCGACACAAGATCTGGCAACATGTTCTTGGTGATTCCATATGTGGGCTAAGGTACCTCTTGCTTGATTATCCCTTGCGGCATGGCCAAAGGCTAGGATGGTGGCATACCCCTACCGAATGGTTATGTGTTCTAGGACATGTCCTGTCTTCCTAGACGTTGGAGCATTGGTGTAGGTAATGGGGTCATCACGTCAGCCTCCCGACCGAATGAAGTGTTTGGTGGATCCTGTCTTATAGACCCTTGCGGTGGTGGTGTCGGCCGAGCGTGTTGAGGGTTTTGTAGTAGACGAGGAGGATTGGTCGAGAAGTGCACTGGTCCTTATGGCAT
This sequence comes from Zizania palustris, assembly GCA_019279435.1. Lineage (NCBI taxonomy): Eukaryota > Viridiplantae > Streptophyta > Magnoliopsida > Poales > Poaceae > Zizania > Zizania palustris. The sequence goes on from JAAALK010000284.1 coordinate 43,053,994, forward strand.
CTCTTGAGCAATTGTCCCATTAATAGTCTTCTTGATCAACTTGTGCAAGGTATTAACCAATACCTCGGAATGATTGAAGAGAACGTGATGTAGAGCGTTGTCGATGGCTTCCTGAATGGTGACCCACGGACTCTCGGCCTATTGAGAGATCTCAATAGCCGCGGCTAGTTTAGGCAATTGATTTCCCTAGACATGTCCAGATCGAGTCATGTCGAAAGCTTCAAGGCACAATCTGTTGTATTTTTCCACATGATCCTTTACCTCCGCTCTCTGTTCATCGGTCAATGTGTCCATGGTGACCAGGATGATGTTACTGTTGTCAACCTTGCCCTCCATGGTTGAGTGATTTGGAAAAATGTCCCACGGGCGTGCCAAATATCGTGTTGGTGTATTTTTTGGTCACACGAGTGGCCTAGGAGATCTTCTTAACTCTAGTGCAGGTCCTATAATCTTAGAAGAAAAAGAAGGCTCTGAGAGTGCCAATCAGTTTGACCCTGTAACTGATAAGGAATCATAAATAATAATGTTAGTAGCAATGCCAATCGGCTATCGAGCCGATGACTGTGGTGAGAATAAAATAAATAGGAATAAACATGTTGTTGTAGCAATTGCGTTAGCTACAAATAGGTTTCTATAATATAGGTGTGGAAAATGAACCCTCAAGAGTTCTTAGAGAGAGAGAGGATTTTTATACTGGTCCAGGCCTCCTCTTGAGGATAATAACCCTACGTCAAGTTTGTAGTATTTTTTACTATGGGGTTGTCCCCCTTGTTACAAGGATGGTTCCCTACTTATATATGCAAAAAAGTAGAGGAAAAGTCACTTCTACCCTCTTCATACAGTGCCCTGCTGTGGGGCTTTGTAGGGGTGAAATGGTAAACACTATTTTAGTACATGTGCAGTTTTTACAGATGTGGTAGTTATGTGTCAATATCAGGGACGGGGGCCCCTGGTATTGCTTCTCATTTTATAGCAGTATTGGGATATTTTATAGCTTCTATGCCGGAAGGCCTTCGCGGGTGGACCTCGAGGAAGACCTCGGAAGGCCCTTCGAGGGGGGCCTTCGAGAGGGCTTCGGAGTGGTCCTAGAGGGGGACCTAAAAGAGGCCTCACATGGGACCTCGATGTCTATCTTGTAGCCTTGTGGTTCCTTTAGGTGGTCTTTACTGTGGTATTTGTACAAAGGGGGGCTGCGGCCTGATCACAGGCCTCACCAGGTCCACAGGCTCTGGCCTTCGGGGGCTTCGAAGCTCGCTGTCATTTGACCCCTGTTAGGGAAAAGCTATTTCCCCAAACAGTAGCCCCTCGCACGTAGCCCTTCACAGTGAAGGGGTGCGTGTTCCTTGGGGCAAATGACTCTCATAGAATGGTGCTCGTGTACGGTAAGCCTTCGGAGCTTGGCCCCAAAGGCTAGCTTCGAACCATGTGATCATTAAATGCCTGGCCAAAGAGGATGGGACGTCCTCAGGAGCCCAACCGGTGCCGGAGGCCAATGGTTCAGAATTGAGCTGTTACCGTGCGAGATGCAATTCTTTAGATTTTATCATGGCCCCACCAGTCATAGACTATGGGGGGTGATTTATGGGTATTAAAAATTCTGCACGAGGGGCGCGCAGTGGATTTTACTGCCTATAAAAGGCCATCAGCGCCTCGTCATCCCACACGCGCCTACGCATTTGCTTCTTCATTGAGCACTAGCCTCCCCTTGAGCTTCTAGCCTTCTTCTCCGGAGGCCCTAGCACCTTTGTGCCCTGAGCCCCTAGCGAGATGCCGAAGAAGACTTCATCAAAGAATGTTCCCGCCTTGGGTGGGGTGTCGAGCTCCATCCAAGTCTAGGAAGCCGCGGCGAGTCCTTGGGCGAGGCGCCTCGTGGCGTTTGACCTTCATTCACCTTCGGATAAGTTCGAGCAGACCCTAGAGCTGTAGGCTACGGCTTCCACGGAGGAGTCCATCTAGTGGATTTGCACCGAAAAGGTTTCTTCCAAAGTTCGGCTTTGGGTGTCAGGGTCCGAGATTATTCCAAGGCCTCAGCATGACGAAGTAGTGGTCTTCGAAGCCTTCTTCAAGGCCAGGCTTAGGCTCCCTACTAAAGGTATGCTAGTCGAAGTGCTACAGATGTACAACTTCGAGCTTCCTCATATGTCTCCAAACGTTGTGGCTAGGCTGGTTATCTTCAAATGCGCCACGAGGGCTGAGGGGTGCGAAGGGCAAGCGGATGTCTTCGCGTCTCTTCATGACACCAATTGCCATCCGAAGAGGGAGGGGGCTGATGGCATGAAGAGGGATTTGGCCTTCGGTAGCGCCAACTTTCAGCTTCACAAGGAGTTCGCGGGCGTCTTCCTGATGAGGGCGGTGAACAATCATTGACACTTGAAGTGGGACCTAGAGTGGTTCTATGCTTCAGTTGGTGCAGACTTCCCCCTTCGGAGCACCATCGCCCTGATCTCATACTGCCGTCAAGCCAAGGAGGCATCGGACTCTAGGGCCATCGAATCTCAGAAAGAATTGCTACGGAGGGTGGCCCAGAGGATGAGCATGAGGGATTTAGCCGAAGAGTTCATCATCCTTCGGATCAGTCCCCTCGCGTGCTCTTGGCCGGAGAACTTGTTCGGGGCCTCCAACTCGGACGGCCTAAGAGGCATATATTTGGAGTTCCTTGGTAAGGCTCTGAGATGCCCTTATTCTTTTTCATGCTCGTGACTGACTATCAGTCTCTACTACTACAACTACGCATGAAGTGCAGGCTCCAGAGGAGGTCATCATAGTGGTCGAGCGTGTCGTTGGGTCCCCGACACCACACGAGCTGAGCCAGAGGCTCGCCCTGGTTGGGTCCTAGGAACGGAACAATCGGGTATGGACTTTGCTTGATGTCGAAGGTGTTCAGGAACTCCTAGAGTTCATGAACCCAGTGCCCTCGAGTGAGGGCCTGAAGTGGAAGATAGCTGACGATGATGGTCCAGAGGGTTCACTGCTTCGATGTCCCGATGGTCATTTAGAGAATACGGACCCTTCGGGGGATCTTCTGGAGGCCATGGATGCCAAATCCCCTTCGGCCTACAAAGCCCCTAATGCAACGTGGCAGTTGCCTTCGAGCCCAACGCTTGGAGGGGACTCCACCACTGCGCTAGGCAAGGAGGTCGAACATTCGCAACCGGGAGCGGTGACTGTGGGCTCAGAACCGAGGGCATTCGCCATGATCACGGAAGCGGTTGCTCCGGAGTCAACCTCCGTGGGCTCTAAGTCCGATGGAACAAAAGCACGCCGAAGAGACTAGGGGCTCTTCGTGGCTTCAGAGTATGCAAAACTCTCTCCCATTGAGGAGGAGAGCGAAGGTATTCCTCTGGATTTGTCCTCCTCCTTGTGCTTCCATGCCAACTTGCTTCTGGATCTCATTTTAGATGCTACTGGAGCCGAGGATTCGAGGCCCGAAGCCGCTGATGTGGAGGAAACCTCCAGTAGCGGTGATGGCAGTGACGAGGAGTCCGAAGGGGACTCTTTGGATGAAGACGACGGAGGGACTAGCCCAGACGAAGTGATTCCACCGTAGCCTTCGAATGAGGTCGTGGAGGTTCGAAATGACAAGTCTCGTCAGGAGTAACCTTGGGAATTCAGGGGTGGTGATAGACCGAAAGTAGTAATTTGTTGTGGTTGATTGTGTTTCTAAACCTAGCTAATTACATACATATTTATAGTCCGGAGACTTGTCGTCCAAGTAATCCATAGTATAATTGACTCTAGATCATCTTTATCTTCTCTATTCTTCATCGGTCCTTCATATCCGGTCATATTGTAAGAATATGGATGAGCTTCTTTGACCACCTTTGACCGGATTCCTTTGACTTCTGTTGACTGTGCGACATCCATAGTGGGCCTGGGCTCTACTAAATCTTGGCGGCAACAACTGCATATAAAAATGCGCACTGAGAGAATGATACTAAAATGTGAGGGAAATGTTGAACTCTTTGTAAGCTTATTCGTTGCGACTAGATGAAAGGGGCAAGCAACCACTCAACTAGAAGAAGTGAATCCAGAAAAGACAATTAGTGTATGAAGAAGAATCACATTCACATGCTTTAGTTCAAAGCATGTTACTAGAAACTGATTTGTCAGAATTTACAAAGTTTTGGAAATATTTGAAAGCGAATCCAGAAAACACAATTAGTGTTTGAAGAAGAATCTCATTCAGATTCTTCATCACAAAGCATGTTATGTTACTAGAAACTGATTTGTGAGAATTTAAAAAGTTTCTGGAAATATTTGAAAGCGAATCCACAAAACACAATCAGTGTTTGAAGAAGAATCACATTCAGATGCTTCAGCACAAAGCATGTTACTGGAAACTGATTTGTAGAATTTAAAAAGTTTCTGGAAATATTTGAAGCACTTTTCTCAGTTTTATCACTTGAAGATAAATCTGCCATATGATTCTCCATATTCAAACCAAAGTTGGTGGGATTCATTGTTCCAACATAAGTTTTGAACGGCAAATCCAAAGCTACTTCCTCAATGAACTTAACAAAATAATCATGAAAAGGTATGGTAGAATGAGATATTTCCTCAAGTAACATATAGCCAATATGAAGAGGGCCACGATTTTTCGATATTTCAGAAGCCATGGTGAAGATCGTGGGCCTCATGGCTACAAAAGATAATGAGTGCTGGTCAACGGAAGTCAAAGAGAGAGGATGAGAAGCGGACAAGGATAAGAAAAGAAAATTTGTCGTGTCTTGGACGTGTGACTTAGGTACACGGACGGATGACCGCCGGACTTAGGAAGTTACGGGGTCATGTCGGTCCAATCCGGATAGACAGTTCGAGAACGATAGAGGACTTCCGGTGGTTTGACCGGATTTGACCAAGGTAAACGGGCGGCGAGCAACTGCCGAGCAAAGGGAGCTGTGTAGTTGGGTCGGCCCAATACAGGTACCCGGTGCGAAGGTGGGAAGCGTTTTGTCGGTATCAGTGCAAAACCGTCACCTCATCTGAACCGTCGATCTGAAATCGAAAGGTCATGATATGAAGTTGTAGCTGCTACGAAAGCTCTATGTCAGGACAGACTATCTAGAAATACTATTTTACTATTTTGCCCATTAAGCCCGCGTTTGTATTTTCACGTCTGTTTGAAAAATACCTTAGAGGTAAATCTTTCTTTTTCCTTTTGTGGATTGCCTATAAAAGGCCATGTATCCCCCTAGGGTTTCACTAACTCAATAAGAAATCACTTTACCCATTTTCTAAAAAGAGGGTTCTTTATTTTTCCATGGCTGTTTCCTACACTGCCGAAGATTTTCTTCTCTGAAATCTCCGGCCACAATGTGGATTTCTAAGTCGGCCGGCCAAATTCTCCGTCGGCAGCTTTGTGTTTTACTGTTGCTTTGATTTTTCACCTTCCGTTTTTTATTATGTTTGCCATTTTCTTTGTCCTACACTCGTGACGCCCAAGGAAAAACTGACTGACCAATGTTCAAGGCACTACAAGCTGTCACAGTGATTCCTAGTGCGCTAAGGCCCGCGAGTAGCTCCATCGAGGCCTGCTCGATGTACCTGTGCTTAGTCGGCGCACTATAGGACAGGGCAAGTATCATCACCCCCAACCAGTTTGTAGCACTTGCATCCTTGGGTCATCGCCACGTCAACTTCAACGTGTAGAACACTGCTTGGAAGACTGCGCCATCACACAGTTTGCTGCCCGAGCACAAGGTTCCTTCCTGGTTGCCGACCAATCCTCGCGTGGAGGGCATTGCCCTGTGCCCCGAGCTAAGTCAGCCGATAAACTGCTCCAATACTTACATCGCTGGTCATCATGTTCTAAGTTAAGAGCAGACAACTCTTTTCTGCTTTGTGAACTTCAAATGTTTGATGAATTATATGCTTTATTGATCTATGATAAAATTCATGTATATCAATTTTATTTTGATGAAGTATTTGTGAGTTCTAGTTTGAATGTCATGAAGAACTGCCTGTGATTTTTTTATACACATTACCTATTCGATGAAATAGTTATTTGATCTGCTTGAGAGTTTTGGTATGAACTAAAACTGTTTCATCGAACACCTTTGTGTGCTTTGTGCATTCTTTTTCACTAGGACGCTTGTGACATCTTTTCAAGAAAATAGTGTGAACTCTGTTGTATGCTTGTGATCTCTCAGACTATCACTTAACATCATATATGATAGGAGAGTGATAGCACTAGTTTTGTCTGTGTTTTCCTCATGAACATTTTATTGCACCCATTCACCCCCCCCCTTCTGGTCACTACTCTTGGTCCTACAAGTGGTATCAGAGCTTGGTTATGGTTTTTTCCATAACTTAACTGGTTCTAACCCAAATTAGCGATTATGACTTATTCGAGGAAGGTCCTATCCCTTGAGGCTTTTGGCTATAATTATTGAAAGACTCGCATACGAACCTATCTATTGAGCCAAAGCTTGGACATATGGAACATGTGTGATCATAACTTTTTTCTGTGCGTCCTCTTGTTGAGCGTACGTACTACTCCTGTTTTAGTCGCCCAAAATAAGAACAACAACACGGCAGTGAACATACTATTTTCTGGTCTTGTTTCTTTTGTGTTTGAGCGTGTGAGCCACCTCGACACTACTTGAGAGATCTCGGCTACCCTCTAGGCACACCATGAGGGCACAACTCAGATCAAGGCTTGGCTCTACCAGACATACCGGTGTGAATTTGAAAATTTCAAACAAGAGCCAGGTTAAATTGTTTAAGCTTTGTTTGGTCGTTTTCAATCGATCGTTAACAAGCTTCGGACCAACAAGGCCGAATACGATAAGATTGTCTCAGATCATGAACATGCACTCAGGGTTCTTCATACCTTATACCCTAAGGTCTAGGAGATCAAAGTATCTTCAATTATTGAGAGTTCTTCTTTTGATACTGTTGGCGTAAAAGATTACGCTAACAGGTTTCTGTAGAAAAGAAACTAACAAACGAAGTGTTTGCGAAGCAAACTGTTCTAAGCCTCCGAAAGGATAATAACTTAGAATAGTTCGAAAGTGTGTATTGAATCACTTGTAATCGGTCCCTCTTACAGGGTGAAATGGGGGGTATTTATAGGCCTAAACATTAAGGAAAAGACCTATTTACCCCTCTATTACAACCGACATTAAGGAAACTATTCGGTTTCCTTAATAGGGCTAAAATGGTAAAAGACTAATCTAATAGGATAGAAGATAAGTCTTCCATCTTAGCTGGCAGAAAAGATCCTGAAGGGCTTTGGTTCGAAGATATACTTCGAACCAATGCCTGTCTTCGGACTTCGAACGAGGTTCTGGGCATCTTCGAAGATGGTCTTCGGACAATCTTCGAACTGGTTGACTGTCTTTATGCTGCTTCGACAATAACCCCGAAGATGAGATATTTTCCCCCAACAGTAGCCCCTCGAATACGCTTCTCCGTTCGACCTGTAACGTTAGGAGAGCAGTATACGGAAAGAAAAGATAACCAATCATAGGGGTTATTGATTTTTGTTTTATCTCCGAAATGCATGGAGATAAGAACTTTGAATCAGTCATAAGGTAATTACCTTTCGAACTATCTTAGAACTGACTCAGGAAGTTCGAAAGTCTTTTTAGACTTAGAAAAAATAGCCGTTAGTTTCTGTTCCTAACGGCAGCTATAGAAGGCGTTATTTTCGGAGGAAAATAACAGGCGGGAATGCGAAAAGGCAGAGCCCAAACGGTAACAAATGGAAAGATTAGGCTATAAATAAAGAGCCTCAAAACTTACCCGATTACTTTTTCACTGCTTCTTCTCAGTCAAAAGCTTTTTTAGCCCTTTGAGTTCTTGAGCCCTAGCTTTTGAGTTCTTGAGCCCTAGTCTCCACTCTCTCAGATCGATCCAGCAATTGCGATGGCGAAGACCAAAGGCTCTGCACCTCCTTCGACCTTGGCTCGTCAACAAGCGGCTGCGGCGGCGGCAGCGGCAATAGTGGCGGCGACGCCTTCGATGCAGGCGACAACTTCCATGGCGGCAAGGGGAAAAAATCCCCAAATCCCCGATGTCCAAGGTCTGTGCCCACCCTCAACCAAGTACTTGGATCAATCTTTTGAGTTGGGGCCGTCTACCTGCAAGAAAGAGTCTTTGGCAATCACAGCGGGGGGAAATATTAGTGATGGGGTTATGATTTGGAAGCCGGGCAAAGAATCAATTCCATCACCGAGACCCGGAGAAGTTGTAGTGTTCGAAGCTTTTTTCGAAGCGGGCTTGGGCCTCCCGGCTGTGGATTTCCTAGCCGAAGTACTTGACTTGTTTCACGTAACTCTCCCCCAGCTGTCTCCGAATGTTGTAGCTAGACTAGCTATCTTCGAGTGGGCACTGAGAGCCGAAGGTTGTGAGGGGAGGGCTGAAATCTTCGCTGCGCTGCATAGAGCGACTTGTCAGCCAAAGACCTTCGTAGGCTCCGGAGGTGAGAAGGTGGTAGTTTCCTTCGGAAGCATCAATTTTAGGCTTCGTGATGAATATGCCCTGCAATTCCCTGCTAAGGCCATCAATGCCAGATGGTACACCGATTGGGTTCTGAGGTGGTTTTATGCTGAAGTTGGAGTGGGTAGCCCTCTGGCCGGTCCCCTCAAGGAAATCCAGTTTCGGAAGGAAGCCTTAGTGCAACCCGACGAAGGCCAACTCGAGGCTCGCCTCAACTTGCTTCAGAAAATCAGCCGAAGGTTGAGCATGCGGGACTTAGCCGAAGAGTTCCTCGGACTTCAAATTCCTCCGTTGATGGCCAACTGGCCTATCGCCTTCGAGGATGACTCGGAAGGCGGTCTTCGCAAGATAAGCTATACTTCGAGCCCTGCAGGTAACTTCGAAACCAACATGCATAGTACATATTTACTTCGAAGAAAGATTAACTTGAAATATTTTTTAGCTTCTTCAGCCCCTATTACTTCAGAGCAAATTGTAAGGGCTTCGAAGAAGATTTTGGGTGCTCCAACTCCGTCAGAAAAAGAATGGCGAATCAAATTAGTCGGAAGTTGGGAGCGTTTTAACAGAGTATGGGGAATGCTGGAGTTGACTCCACCCCCTCTGACGGACTGGGTGCCTCAGGAGAAAGGCCCCAAGAAAAGAGTAGCTGAAGCCGGAGCTTCAGGCTCAGCAAAGACTCCGGTGAAGAAGGTGGCTCGAAAACCTAAGAATCTCGCACCTTTGGATCCTGCTCCTTCAAGCTCAAGAACCTCACTTTCTGGTTCTAAAGAGGACGAAGGTATTTTATTAGTAAAATTAATTGATGAAGATGCAACTCAACGAAGTATTCACATTGAAGATACTGCAGGTATTCCGGAGCCTCAAGCCAACATCGAAGAAGTAAGAGCTCCGGATACCCAGGAAGAACAATTCGAAGCCCCTATGGGTGTAGATGAGGCCGAAGTGCCTGCGAACATACCGGAGTCTGGAGATAATGCTGATCAACCAATGACTTCGGTAGTTCAAGAAGATACCACTCAGGCTGGAGTTCCTGTGGATGAAAGTGGAGTCGAAGTCACTATGGCTTCGATTCTCGAAGAAGTAACGAGGACTCTTCAGGACGATGCTCCTGCAGTCCAAGATTTAATGGCTGATTCGGATGAGGACTACACTTTTGATCCTCCGATCAGTCCGGTGCTCGATATTCCAGAGAATGTCGAAGGTAAATTTTGCTTAATTCTTTATCAATTTTTGCAAAATTATACAATGTGTAATATTTTGTTTTTTCAGAGCCTCCTGTTGTCGAAGTATCCCTCGAAGATACAATTCAAAGACCTTCGACAACTTCGGAGCCACAACCGGGGGTTACTCTACCGGGACCTGGAAGAGGAAAAAGACACATAGAGCCTCTCCCAGCTCAAGGATCGACTTCATCTGAGTCAACAGATGAAAGCGAATCAACTGAGGGGGGGCCATCTTCAGAAGTTCCAAGGGCCTCAGAAGAACCCTCCGGACCCTCGCTAAGCAGAGCTGATCAGAAGGCTTTAGCACTGCTTCCTCTCATAACTCCATTTTTGGAGGAGAAAACCGGACTTGGGACTTTGGTTAAACCTTTGGGTGAAGCCAGTCGCAAAGTCAGGGAAACAGAGCTAGTAGCCCTTTTAAGCAGAGCGAAGGGTTCGGAGCTTAATATTGCTGTGGAAAGAGCAGCTTATCAGGTATAAAGCATCTTCGAACCAAATAATGAATTATATATGAATAATTTCTTATTCCAGTTTTTCTTTTTTCTTAGCAAGCAGTCTTAGCCCGCGCTGCAGCTTTATCGAGCGAAAACGAAATTGCTCAACTTCGGGAAGAGAACGAAACTCTTCAAAGAAATTTTAACTTCTCCGAAGGTCGAGTAGCTCAGATGGACAATGTAATATTAGCAGAGCGAAGGGCTAGGCAAAGCTTGGAGGCTGCAAAGAAAGAGCTCGAAGCAGAAAGAATTGTGCTTCGAGCGGAGATTGAAAGACTGCGGACGGAGGATGCTGCGAAAGGCTCCGCACTTGTAAGGCTACAAGAAGAGGCTGGCCAACTCCGGACTCAAAAGAATGCTTTGACTACGGAGAACGCTAGAATCTCCGGAGTTTTAGCTGAAACGACTTCGGCCAAGGATGTACTTACTGAAGAAAAGCTTAAGTCCGAGAAGGTGGCTTCGGAGGTCATCGAACAAATGTTAGGTGTCTTGGAGTACTTCGGTACTACTGGATCACTACCTTCGGATGACAATGTAACTCTGCTGCGCCGGCTAAAGAGGATCCAAGGAGCAGCGAAGCAAATGAAGACGGCAGGCATACGTTATGGAGAACTCTCCGGACAAGTGTCTGCCCTTGGAATACTTCGCTACTACGAGGATTTGGGCCGAACAATCACTCCGAGCGCAGAGGGCTCCATCATCTTCGACGACGCAAGACTTCTGACCCCTTCCGAAGGCGTAGCTACTGCTTGGCGAGCCTTTCAAACTTCGTGGAGAGCCGAAGGTCGATCTGCGATCAAGGCTTGGATTGATGAAGGCCAACGCCAGAAGCAAGTTCGGAGCCAAGCTTCGAGCAGTCAACCTCCGTCGAACCCGCAGGTTTAGGATTATTTAGGATTTTTTGATTATGTAAAGCTGATGCTTGTAAATATTTATCAATGAAAATCTTGTTTGTCATATTTTTAGGCTTTGCCTCTTATGGAAGATATCGAAGTGTTAGAGCTTAACAGCGAACTTCGCTCACTGTGGAACACCTTCGAACTTCTAAAGAGTTATAAGCGTCCTCGATTCCTTATCCCTCGAGATGACTCCGGCATTATTGCGCCCGAAGTAATCAAAGACGTATTGTCTTATATTAAAGAGGAAGATAAAGAAATCGACGCAAACACCTCGTCTTCTGAAGACACTAATTGGTCCGAAGACGAAGGTGAAGCCCAAAATAAAAGATCTGAAGATCTTAGAAGCTGGGAGAGAAGCCCTGAGCGGCTTCGAACTTGGGCCGAGCTTCAACAAGAACAGAAGGATTTTAGAGCTTCGAAAGGGAGGAAGAGAGTTAAACGCAAAGTTCTTAGAACTTCCGATGTTGGAACTAGTCGTTCCGCCCCTAGCTCTCGGGACCGAAGAGGTCTCCGATTCCTTCTTGGTATAGATACCAATTTTTCATAATGTAATCTGTAAACACATTTATTTCAATAATGAATGCCGATTTAAAATTGTCTCCATATTACTAGCCCCTCTTTGGGTATAAGCACTTCGAACTGCATTCAAAGATGGTTATGCGCAAAGAAAAAACTTCGGAGTACAATTTTTTGGGGGTTCGGAGCCCCTCTGCCATTTAAAGATCTTTGAAATCTTATAAAATGTCTTCGACCTTTGTAGTCAGAAGAATGGTAGCTTGGTACCTTTGTTTATTTCATGAAAGAAATCAATTGAGATAACTTTCAGGACACTTTAGTGTCTTAAAAAATTTGTCACTTTGGACGCATATGAACAGACATTCGAAGTTCATGGCTTAAATGCTGTTTTGCTTTAGCCACCTTCGGCTATTTTTTGCAGAAATCTACCAGCCGGAGCTTGGATTTCGCAGAAATTGTAGCCACCTTCGGCTCTTTTTTGCAGAAGTCTACCAGCCGGAGCTTGGACTTCGCAGAATTTGGCCACCTTCGGCTCTTTTTACGGATGTCTGCAAGCTGCAGCTTGGACTCCGCAGATTTTGGCCACCTTCGGCTCTTTTTACGGAAGTCTACCATCTGGCCGTAGGCCATACCGGAGCAATGACTTGAAGAGCTGTTGGTGGGCGATGACTCCGTCGACCCATCCACTGGCATCCTTGACAAGTGCGGACCAAGCTCTCCGCATCAGCTGTTATTGTGGGCCAATAAAGCCCCTGGCGAAGTGTTTTTCCTGCCAGAGCTCTAGGGGCTAAATGACTTCCACAAAGGCCTTCGTGAATTTCTCGAAGAATTTCTTGGCCTTCGGCTTGAGATATACATCGGAGTAGAGGGGAACATACTCCGGCCTTGTATAATATACCGTTGATTAACTGATAGTTTCTTGCTCTGAGCTTTAATCTCGACAATTGGGGCTCTTCGGGCAAATTCGTTCCTCCTTGCAAGAGTTCTATGATTGAATCTTTCCAATCTGCACTAGGAATGCAGAGAATCTCTGCAGAAGCAACTTGTGGCACCGAAGGTATATTGAGCTCCTCATAGAAAGCTTCGTCAGGCACATCCACAGCTCCGGTAGCAGCCTTCGCTAAAATGTCCGCTTGCACGTTTTCAGCTCTTGGTATACTCCGAATGGAAATACCCTTGAAATGTGCTTCGATCTTGCGAATTTCTTCCAAGTACTTTGCAAGCTGTGGATGTCGGACTTGAAAACTTTTGTCTACGTGCCCTGCTACTATCTGAGAATCTGTTTTTATAATTATTCTTGTAGCCCCTAGAGCACGTGCTTTCCGGAGTCCCAATAATATTCCTTCGTACTCCGCTATATTATTGGTAGACTTAAAGTTGAGTCTTGCGGAGTACATTGCTCTTTGTCCTGATGGTGAAATTAATACTGCCCCAATGCCTGCTCCGGATGCTTGGAAAGCCCCGTCGGAGTAAATAATCCAAACTCCGTCATCTGATTTTTCCGGAGTTAACTTCGCAGGTGGAGTCCACTCTGCTACGAAGTCTGCTAGGACTTGAGATTTGATAGCTGTCCTTGCCAGGAAAGATATGCCGAAGGGTGCTAGTTCTACTGCCCACTTTCCAATCCTTCCAGTGGAATCTTTGCTTCGGAGCATATCTCCTAAAGGATATGAAGTTGGTACAATTACATTATGAGCCAAAAAATAATGCCTTAGCTTCCTCGAAGCCATTATCAGAGCATAAACGAACTTTTCAAGTTCGGAGTATCTTGTCTTTGCTCCTGACAATGCTTCGGATACAAAATAGACAGGATTTTGGACCAACTTCCCATTGATATCAACTTCTCTGACAAGGACTGCGCTGACAGCTGAGCCTGTGGCTGCAAGATACAGAAGTAGGGTTTCGTCCGCAATAGGCACCGTAAGTGTAGCAAGATTACCGAGATAATCTTTAATATCTTCGAAGCTTTTCTGACACTCCGGTGTCCATGCAAAATCTTCGGACCCTTTCAAAGCTTTAAAGATTGGCAAACTCCTCTCCGCAGACCTTGATAAAAACCTGCTAAGTGCGGCCAGACGTCCAGTCAGCTTTTGCACTTGCTTTAAATTCTCCGGAGGAGCCATCTTCTGCAGCGCAGTTATTTGAGTAGGGCTAGCTTCAATTCCCCTGCTTGAAACTAAGTACCCTAACAACTTTCCAGCCTTAGCTCCGAATATACATTTTTCGGGGTTAAGGCGGATCCCACATGCCCGAAGGCTATTGAATGTTTCTGCTAAGTCTAGGCTATGTTGGTGCTTTAAAGCACTCTTTATTACAATATCATCCATATAGGCCTCCACATTGCGACCTAGTTGATGACCTAGAGCCTTAGCAACTAATCTTGAAAAAGTAGCCCCGGCATTTCTTAGGCCGAAGGGCATTCTTACATAGCAGAAGACTCCCGAAGGAGTTACAAAGCTCGTCTTGATTTCATCTTCGCGCTTCAACCATATTTGATGATAACCGGAATACGCGTCGAGGAAGCTTAGTAACTCCGAACCTGCAGTGGAGTCAACTAGTTGATCAATTCGGGGCATGGGGTAGGGGTCACGTGGGCACGCTTTATTCAAAGATGTGAAATCAATGCACATGCGCCACTTTCCGGAGGACTTCTTCCTGACGAAGACTGGGTTGGCTAACCATTCTGTATGGGCCACTTCTCTGATAATCCCAGCCTTCAGCAGTTTTTCAACTTCGTCCTTAGCTAGAGCAGCTCTCTCTGCGGACATTTTCCGGAGCCCTTGTCGAACAGGCCGGGCCTTCGGGTTTACAAGCAAGCTGTGCTCAATAATATCCCTATCGACTCCGGTGATATCTTCGTCAGACCAAGCGAAGACATCCAGATTTTCTTCTACGACCTTTTCCAAGGAAGTGGCAACTTCGGGAGGTAAATCTTTACCAAATTGAAAAGTGTATTCTTTACCATCTTTGACAATGACCTTCGTTGCAATCTCTCCTTCGGGACTTGGTCTTGGAAATGACTTCTTCGAAGCTTCGGAGGAGGCTGAAAAAATTTCTCCATTATCTTGGACACTGTTACTTGCCTTGGATCAAGAGGAGGACCATGACCATATTCTGCCCTCCGAGCTATGGCTTGATCTCCGAAGATTGTCAGAACTCCTGATTGTGTGGGCATCTTCATGCACAAGTAGTTGTGATGCGCCACAGCTCCGAACTGATTCAACATGCCTCGCCCAAAGATGACATTATAAGCATACGGGGCGTCCACCACATCAAAGATAACTTCTTCAGTTCGGGCTAGTAAACCTTCTCCGTAGGTTACTTCCAGGCCTATTTGGCCAAGTGCATCTAACGGAGGTCCTGCAAAGCCTTGCAGAGGACGAGCCGCTGGGAGGAGATGCTTCCGGGAAATGCATAACTGATCGAAGGCTTGTACAAATATGATATCTGCCGAGCTACCTCCGTCAATTAGCACCCTTCGAACTTCTGTCCCTGCAATATCAGCAGTAATAACCAATGGATCTGCATGCGGGAACTTAATACCAGCTGCATCCTCCGCAGAGAAAGATATTGGAACATGAGACCACTCCGGCATTGCAGCTGCAGATGACGAAGTCCCAATGTGGCCTACTTCTCGAACGTACTCTCTTCGCTGTCTCTTGGACATGCTTCCGAGGGTACCTCCTCCGGAGATAGGGAGAACTACTCTCTTCCCTCTATCTTGCCCTTCTTCTTGCTTCGGAGGTGGCATAACATTGGCCACCGGAGGATGCCTTGCAGCATCAAAATTTTCTATCTGCGCCACAGCCTGGACCGGCTCCGAGCGCACTGCTGCTGCTGGACTTCGGTCGGTACTACCTCGACCTGAAGTTCTCTCCAAGTATTCTCCCCGAAGGGTAAGAATAGCCTTGCAGGTGTCAGTTGCATGGCTTCGATTCTCTCCATGAATACAGCAAAAAAGGGTCTGGCCCTTGCCAGCCGTTTTCCCTGGCGGCCTCCAGCCGCTGGACTTGTTCCCGCAGACTGTGGAGCTCTTGGTGCAAACTTCTGTGGAGGTGCAATGTTTAAGACTTGAGAGCGAGGGTGCTTTTGCCCTCTTCTTCTATCATGCTGCACTTCGAAGACTGATTCTTGCGGCTGCGCCGAAGTCTTCAACTCTGCTTTAACTTCCGTCAGAACTGTCGAAGTAGCAGTAGTCCTCCGAAGCCAACCTTCTTCTGACTTCGAGTACTCCTCGAAGTACGACATCAGCTGTGATACTGTGGTGATGCTCTTCCGATGCAGTTTATCCAGAAGGCCTTTATGACTGACGCCTTCCCGAGCCGCATCAACCACTGAAGATGTGGACAGCCCCCGAATTTGCGACTTCGTGTGAGCGAAGCGCTTGAAGTACTGCCTCAATGTTTCTCCGGGGAGCTGTTTCACTTGGAAAAGGCTTCCTGTCGACATGGGGGGCACGAAAGTGCCCTGAAAGTTACTTATGAACTTCTTCTTCAACTGTGACCATGAAGTGATTGATCCTGGTTTTAAAGACCAGAACCATCTCAACGCCACTCCTTGAAGGGCTAACGGGAAGCACTTCGCCATAGTTTCTCTGTCTCCGCCACTAGCCTCGATTGCTAGGGCATAAGAACGTGCAAACTCACTGGGATCTTCGTCTCCGGCATACTTGCTAAGCTTCGAAGCTTTGAACCTCGGATCGAAGCGAACCTTCTGAAGCTCGGGATGCAACGGAGATTCATTGTCGTAAGAGGCGTTCTCCGGGGCTTCGGGATAGTCAAGATCGTCGTCTTCGTGCACTTCGGGGATAACTGGGGTGACTTGAGGACGAAGCCTGTTCGCAGCCTCTTGCCGCCACCTCGCTACCTCGGCTTGAAGATTGGCCATTTGAGTGGCCATATCTCCAAGGCTATCTTCATCTCCTCCAGAAGGACCTTCCGGGTCTTGAGAACTGGTATGATCAGTTCGAATCGGAATGGAGGGTGGCAGAGTGGCTCCGGGCGGTCGGAGTGTAGAAGGGGTTGGTGGAGAGGTTTCGTATCCTCGAGGGATAGAAGCCCCTTGCGGAGTTTGAGGTGGAGGGATAGTCGAAGACCCTCCGACTTCGACTGTGTCGAAAGGTATTTCTCCGGAGATCCGAGAAGACCTCCGAGTAGGATTGCGAGGTGCGCTCCGCTTAGGAGGCATGATGCAAAAGGTTGGTAGAGAACGAAGTTTTTTGGACTAGGTTCCCCACGGACGGCGCCAACTGTTGGCGTAAAAGATTACGCTAACAGGTTTCTGTAGAAAAGAAACTAACAAACGAAGTGTTTGCGAAGCAAACTGTTCTAAGCCTCCGAAAGGATAATAACTTAGAATAGTTCGAAAGTGTGTATTGAATCACTTGTAATCGGTCCCTCTTACAGGGTGAAATGGGGGGTATTTATAGGCCTAAACATTAAGGAAAAGACCTATTTACCCCTCTATTACAACCGACATTAAGGAAACTATTCGGTTTCCTTAATAGGGCTAAAATGGTAAAAGACTAATCTAATAGGATAGAAGATAAGTCTTCCATCTTAGCTGGCAGAAAAGATCCTGAAGGGCTTTGGTTCGAAGATATACTTCGAACCAATGCCTGTCTTCGGACTTCGAACGAGGTTCTGGGCATCTTCGAAGATGGTCTTCGAACAATCTTCGAACTGGTTGACTGTCTTTATGCTGCTTCGGCAATAACCCCGAAGATGAGATATTTTCCCCCAACAGATACCTTTACTATCGCAGAGCTTTTAGTAAGCTCAAGGCCTCAGAGGTTGACATCCAGTTGACATCAAATCTCACTGGCCCTAGTTCCAAAACCTTGGCCATTGCAACTACTACTGAGGCCTCATCTCTGAGTTATGCTTTGTCCTCTTTGATATCTATCACTGAGAATAAACTTGATATGTTAGGATATGATGACATGAGATTGTTCAATAGACGGGTTTGCCATATTTACGATAGGAGAATGATCAAATGACATGGTATAAAACCGGGTTGCTTTGAGTGTGGTGATCCAGGTCATTTCATCATTGACTGCCCCAAGCAGAATGACTACAAGAAGGGCGCCGGTGGTGGCTCCTATGACTCCAACAAGCACATCAGCTCCAATAAGAACATCTTCACCAAGGCTAAGCCTAAGATGAAGTTCTTCGGAAATTCCCTAAAGGACTACCGGCGTGAGAACCTAAGACGAGAAAAGGCTTTCTTCACCGAAATGGAAGAAAACTACTCCAAGTGATCATCCTCTTCTTCCTCTTAATCAAGCTCAAGTGATGAGGAGATCGTGATTAAAAAAGGGTAGAAGGACATGGATGATCCTATTGGCCTCTACTTCATGGCCTTCGGGGACAAGCTATAGACTCGCTCTCTCCACAGTCAAAGGTCCCGCAAGAGCTTCTGCACAATGGATCTTAAGGAGAAAGATGGCATGATCTGCTCTAACGATGAGAAGGAAACTCCTTATGAGCTTGAAGTTTGTGAATTACTTGAGGAGCACAGTCACGAGTTGAAGTATAAGGATAAGTTGCTTAGAAAGGGCAAGAAGAGGTTATATGAGCTTACTAGTCAGCTTGCTATTGCTAATAGCAAGATTGAGAGTCTTACCTCTTCACCTTGCTTGCTTGAGGGTGGTGAGTGCTAGTCTTGTGAGATGTTACATGGTGACCTAACTTCTCTGAAGTCTAGGTCCACAGAGAGGGTGGATGAGAGAGACAGTTTGGTCATTGATCTTGAAAATACTCAACTTGAGATATATAGTACTCAGGCCTTATCTATCGTGTCTTGCGGAGACTGCCCATCCCTATTAGCTGAACTGTCTGAGCTAAAACTCAAGAAGGATGAGTAATTGACAAATCTAGAGAGTCTTAGATCAGAGTTGGCGCACACCAAGCATGAGATGGACACTTTTTTAGTTCCTTCTACTGTTTGTGAGGACTTTCTATCTCTAAGGATGAAGCTTATTGAGAAGAATGTTGAAATCAAGAAGCTAAAGAAGTCTTCCCAAATCGATAGAGAGTGTGAGGTTTGCTTGTGTGAGGTGGAGGTGCTAGCTTCCTTGAGAGAGGAGTTAGTTGATGCTGAGAATAAGAATTCTTACCTCCATTAGATCTTAAGTTGGGTGAGTGCCAAAGAGCCTTAGTTGGGTATGATTATCCAACAGTTTAAGAGAGAGGATGTGTTTGGAGTAGGTTACACCTACACCAAGTCTGATTTTGAGATTGCTCTGAGTAGGGTAGTGGAGTGGAGTAAGATGAATTTAGAGGAGAGATATCCCAAGACCCACACCACTCAGTCCTTCTAGACTAGTCAGCTCAAGGATGATCTTTTCAAGAAAAACCTAGAGCTCCACCCAAGAAACCTTTCTGGATCCCAAAACCCAACAACCTTCACACCTCTCTTGACTCTCTTCCAGGATCCTCTCATACCAAAAAGCTTCCACCAAACACCACCAAGCCCAAGAACCCAAAGACTCAAACTCATCGCAACAAGCCAACATATCACTATGAGTTTTGTCAGAGAGCTGGGCATCTTAAGGGTTTTTTCTTCAAGAGGAAGCAGGTTAAGAGACCTACAAAAGTTAAGGGTGGGCAGGAGAAGTTCTACCAGTAGGGTGGTAGATAGAGACTCCCTCGATGTGGTGAGAGATGAGATGCCAGGGCGCGTCGTGTTAGTGGTGGTAGGGGAGACGACTTTCGTACCCGTGCTCCAGTGGATGGTTTCTGCTCCAACAGAGTTCTAGGTCGTTCTCGATATGGCTTTGGACCTAATGGTCGTGACTTTGAGCATTTTAGTGGACCACGTTTTTAGTCGCGCTTTGGTCCTACTTGCTTTACTCCTTTTGGTTTTCCTACCTTTGAGAAGATGGTGTTGATAGCAAAAAATGGCATTAAAGTTCAAAATTATAAAAATATCGCTTTTTGGTAGTTTTACCGAAAATTTATCGAGACCTGGCATAGGCCGGTTCAACCGGCCATGTAGGCCCGGTCAAATCGGCCATATGGGCTCGGTATGACTGGCCCAATTTGTATCCGATTCAGATTAGCTGATTTTAGGTCTATTTTATCTCTAATTAATTATTGATGAATTGGAACCCGTGTCGAACCTAGAATAGAGCCCAAGCACTCATGACCAACCTCTATAAATAAAGGCAAGGCCGATTCAAGGAGCCCCCACCAAAACCCTAAAAAATCCAATCTATTATCTACCTTGAATCGCATTTACATTCAATTTACATTCCTTGCCCTAGGATTAGCCAAGTAACGGACATCTTCGTTGGTTTGCGCTGTAAACCATCCGTACGCCGCATCGTAATGATGGTAAGTCCTTGTTAGTTCGCTCGTGAATCATCTTTTTCATCAACGTAACAAATTTCTATCGTTTTATCGGTTTATATTGGTAATTCGGTCTCCTCACCCAATTACTTTGATCTCTTGGTGTTTTTTTGCAGTATTTCATCACTCCCACCTTTTCCAAGAATTTTGGTTGCAATCCATCCACGGGAAGACAGTCACCAGTGTCTAGAGACCACCTTCCAGGAGTCGTCAGTCTGACCGGAGGTCACCCCTCGGTCCAATCGGCCTATGCCACACCATCATCTGACACGCCAGAACGGTGCGATCCAACTGGCGACACGAGGCTGGTCCGACTGGGCCTCGCAGGGGACCTCGGGAACACTTCACAACTTAGGAAGAATCCCCTTCAGCTAGCCCTTCGCACCTCTGGTTCGACCGGTGGCATAGCATCGGTCCGACAAGCTTGCCTTTGCAGGTCTGACCGCCTATTAAGTCTTGGTCCAATCGGCCATGTTCTGGTCGATCTGGTTTAATTAGTTTTAGTTATTTTTAATTACTTTTCCATACATTGGTTAATTGAATAATTTTAGATTAATATTATTTAATTACCTAGTGACTCAGTTATTTCCTTACCACTGTTTAAGGATCATCAAAACGCGGCATCGGCGCTGTGTTACATTTAGGGGTTTACTCCTAAATATCCACACACTTTTGGATTGCCGGATCGGCGTTAGTGCGTTTGGCATGTTTTTGTGTGAACACCCTTTTTGGCGACTCCGCTGAGGACAGGCATGCCAAGCACTTCTACATTGGCGACGGGTACACCTACTACCTCTACATCAACAGGACCCCTGATGCCGATGAACCTGGTGGGGAGCTCAGAGATTGATGATGGCAACATCATCATCCCCACCCTCGACGACCTCTTCGTGGAGGATAGAGCGGATCTTGAAGCCAGGACAAGGGAGCTTCGCGCTCTTTTTCTTGGCTGCTTTACCAAGACCTGCAGGGCTTCGTCAAGCACAACAGCGACATCCCCGTTCTCTCTGAGGCTAAGGTAACACCATCACCTCCTCGAATGTCCTCTCAGGATCTCGAGGAAAAGATAGCCAACACAGTTGACCAGGCCATTAGCGCTACCGTTGCAAACCGCGTAGAGGCTATAGTTGACCCGAAATTCGAGACGAAAATGGAGGCAATGTTTAGGAGATTCGGCTTTTCCGATGCCGCTTCCCCCACTACAATAGCTAGTGTACCCCTTGTTCATCGCATATACAGTAGAACCAACGGGAGTACTAGGAAAATTATTATGTCTTCGGCCACGCCATCAATGGCCAAGGTCCTACATGACCCTGTCGGTCAGACCGCCATGTGTTAGAACCAGCAGACGGCAACAGTCACTTAGACCGGCCATCAGGCCGGTCCGACCGACCATTATGCCCTCGGTCAGACCGGCCCTATGGCTGGCCAGACCGCTCTTGCCACATATTATACGCCGCCACCGCCACATTGCTCGAACCTCTTGCTCCCTCACACCCGCATAGGCACGATCACGTCCCATATCGCGAGCCACCACACGAGGAGGAGCCGTATGGCCGACACCATGATATACCACCACGTGTCACGCACCCACATGAGAGACGCATGTAGGCAGGAGGCGTAGATGACCTTGACGAGTGGATTTGCGCACTGTTCAGAGAGGTTGCAGGTTGGACACCTAGAGGATGGGGTAGGGTTTATCAAAAGTCGTACCCTGATTACTTCAGCACCATCTCGGACCCGCTCTACTTTAGGGTGCCCAAGTTTACAAAGTTCGATGGCGAAGGTAGTAAGACCACCCTAGAGCACATAGGCCAATTCCTAGCGCAGTGTGGTGAAGCTAGTGGGTCAGATGCATTGAAGCTTTGATTATTTTATCTATCACTTTCTAGCACCGCTTTCACTTGGTTTTCAACATTACCGCTGAACTTGGTTTAGACTTGGGACTAGTTGGAGCAGAAGTTCCATGACTATGTTTATACTGGGGAGATAGAGCTTAGACTTTCACACTTGACATCGGTTAGACAGAAGTCTAATGAGATGTTTCTAAGTACGTTAAGCATTTTAGGGATATTAGAAACCGATGTTTTATTTTGAACATTTCTGATAGAGACTTGGGTAACCAAGATTTTAACGGTCTCCACTACGAACTTAAGGAGAAACTAGATGGCCCGGATTTCTTCGATGTTAGTCAACTATTGTAGAAGACTCGTGTTCAGGAAAGCCAAGCCAAAAGCAGAAAATTCACCAAGACATTTAACAAGCCTAAAGTCGAGGTGCACATCATGGAGCACTCCGATGAGGAATCATCGGAGAGCAAGAATGACTTGCACTGAGTTACGGTTGTCTCCCACCAAGAGTCAGCCTAATGAGGTGAAGTATTCTTTTGATGTGACCAAGTGCGATAAGATATTTGATTTTTTGTTAAAAAGCAAACTTATCTGGTTACCGAAGGGTCACGTCATCCCGACTACCGATGACTTGAAGAAGCGGGCTTATTCCAAGTGGTATGATTCTCATTCCCATTCTACTAATGATTGCAATGTTTTTCATAGGCAGATTCAATCAAACATAGAGGAAGGATGGTTGAAATTAGATACAAGTCCCTAGATGAAGCTCCACCAGGACCTTTTCCCCGTGAACACTGTTGATCTCGACGGGAAGAAGGTGTTGATTCGGCCTAAGCAGGCTTGGTCCACTAAGGGGAAGGAGGTCATGATCAGAGAACCACGCCCACACATGCTCGTGCCGAAGAACCCTAAGGTAGGAGTGTGGAAAGTGAACACGAACACATCGTCTTCGGCTGCGAATCACAAAAAGCCAAAGGTGACATACGACATGCTGCTCTAAAAACACTAGAAGAGGGACAAGAAGGCGAGCACTCGGCCATGACCTCCATCAAGGTTGAGCCCACTCGGAGGAGTGGGTTCGTCCCACGGTGGCTGAGGCCATTGTAGCCACCTTTCCCTTTGCCACCGTATCATCTGTCGATGGCGCAGTGACCCCCTTACTACTTTCCGCCTCCCGGGTACCCTGCCCCATATTATATTGCTCCATTCGTGCCATCTGTTTTTTGTTAGATGTAGGGACAAATGAGTGCTCCAAGAGGTGACGTCTTCGGCAGGATGTATGTCATAACACGAGGATGTATGTCATAACACGAGGATGTCCGGAGGTGGGGTCCCAGGACGTCCAAATCTCTAAGGGAGCGCTCGTGGAGCAAGGCGAAGGTGAACCATAGATTAATAGGGGGATTGATCCCGATCTTCCGCTAGGTAAGGATAACTTGCATTGGTGGAGAATCTCGAAGTTGACGATCCAAGGCTTCGGTCCGACGGATCAAAACCTTGCAATCGCTACACCACCGTCTCCGTTGGTTATCAACCACGCAGGGCGCGATTGACCTCGCCACGAAGGCTGGTTCCTGCAAGCTAATCCAAGAACACAAGCAAGAATAGGAAGAACACGAGTCAAATGCCAAATCACAGATGAACTATGATGAGGAGAGGTTTCACAAATGCCGTTGCAGCAGCCAATCGGTCCGGTGCAAGAGCGGGATCTAAACACACGAGTGTAGATGCAAACAAAGCAAAACCTAACCCTGATGACGGCTATCGTGAATATATAGGGCGTGGGCAGCCTGTAGGAGGTGCACACGACTCGGACTATGGGCCAACACGGCCTCCAACTCAGTACAAGGTCCAACTCGGCCCAATTCTGTTATGCAGGACTGTTTGTCACACAGGACGACTCGTGACTCCAAATGAGGTGAAACCAACTCCAAAAGATCCATCTTCTCCTTAGCTTTCCAGAAAGTCCAAGAACGCGCCAATCGGACTTCGTATGAGGAAGTTACGCCCATTTTAGTGCATGGTGGTTGATGTAGTCCGAACAAGCAAATTCTTGACTTCAAATCATCCGTGCGACTTTGTCTTCAACTCCAACTCTCCTATTCCATCTCCCATGTTCCTAAGCAAAACAATATCACTAGTATTCAGTAGCATCCCATCCAAACAAATATTAACATAGTTGCTAAGGAAAGAATTAACCTCATGGTTCGAGCGACAGGCATGGGCGCGCGTGATTGGTCCTTGTAATTGAATTGTAGGTGGAGGCTTCATGTGTGTATCATGTGAAGTGATGTCCTCATCATAGATGACACCCGAGGAGATCGCTGGACAGAGCACAGCCTCAGGGTCATTCAGACTGACTTCACCACCATGGTCTGACTGTCCTATGGCCGGTCCGACCGAGTATGTTCTGACATCCGACACCAATCGGTCCAACCGCCCCCCTATGGCTGATCCGACTGACACAGCCCAGTCGGACCAGCCCAGTACGGCTGATCCGACCAACAAGGAACAGGAACAAAATCTCGGTAAAAACAAAATGTTTAGGCCGATCCGGGCAACTCCCACCCTACCAAAAATTCTAGGAGCAAGTGGTGGTGCCCAGCACTAAACTGCAGCCTTCGTGGGTACCCCCAGGTATGACCAAGTCCCAAAAGAGGTGGCTACAACGTCTTCGAGCCCAGGAGATGAACGAGAAGAAGGCCGAGGACGAGCGGGACACCATCTTCGAGAAGATCCATCCCCGACCAACAACGAGATAGGTATGGAAGCCGAAGCCAGTTGCCATAAACAACCCGGCTCCTACTCCGAGCGACGACGAGGATGATCTGATGGACGACGACTACACGCCCGTCTCTGAGGGGGCCCCTCCTCGGGCGATGAATATATACGTCATCATCTTACCCGCTGAGTTTGCTCTTCCACAGGACGAGGCCAAGGTCGCTTAGTTGAGCCTCCGCCCACATGAGGCTATTTTTGAGAAGCCCGAGGATACGTCTCGTCACTTGAAGCCTCTCTATGTCAAGGAGAACATCGACGAGAAGTCGATCTCGAGGATGCTTTTAGATGGAGGCGCCACCGTCAACCTTATGTTGTACTCTCTGTTGAAGAAGCTCGGCAAGAATGAAGATGACTTGATGAGGACCAACCAGACGATCAACAGCTTCAACGGCGAGAGCTCTGAGGCTAAGGGCATACTTTCTTTAGAGCCGACGGTGGGAAACAAGATGTTGCTGATGACATTCTTCGTCGTCGATGTGCAAGGTAACTACAGTGTGCTACTTGGGCATGATTGGATTCACGCAAATTGCTATATTTCATCTACTTTGCACCAGTGCCTGATTCAGTGGGACAACGATGATGTGGAGACCATACCAGCTAATACCTCGGCCCAGGTTGCTTTGACAAATGTGTCTGTTGACACTGTCCATGATAAGGTAGAGTGTCTATCAGGTAGGAATCTCTTGGATTACGACTTTGTTAGCATGTCCGAGGGATATTTTGTTCTCGTGTCTGTAAAACCGGCTGGTGTAGCACGGCTATCTCTAAACTATAAGTCATGTCCAGTAAGAGTAATCTTGATTGCCTAAAGTCTCGTCTGGAGCAATATCGGTATTCTAAAGATGGTATTGTCGAAGCCATTAAAGATTTTAGCGATGTAGAAAAGTGAGGTCAAGGTTTCGCGTCGGCCAACCCTCTAGAAGAGGTAGATATAGGCGATGGTGTAGGACCGAAAGTAGCAACCAGAGGGGGTGAATGGGCGCCTAAAAAATTCTTTCGAATCAATGGCCTGCTCCCAACACCCAACGCACCTCAATAGACGAACAGGGAAAAGCAACCAGGTCAACAGAACCTAAAATAATCTAGCCTAAAAACAACCAGTGTCGTAAAAAAGGAAGACACCAAACTAGTGTTGAAAGGCAGTTTAACAAAGCATTCAAAACATGAACGAATCAAACTTCTCAAAAATAGATCATCACAGAGAATTAATTTGAGTACACGTAAAATGACGAGTCTTACTATTCAAGGTTGTCTCCTGTTAAGTACTCGTTGAAGCCTATGAATCCTGCGGAGCCTAAACTTTGATGAAGTCCGTGCAGTAGTTCAGCGAAGGGTGTTACTGTCAAAGCCAACTTCGAAAATACCGTATCGAGCCGTGGACTGAAGAAAAACTCCGAATCACACCCATCGAAAAACAAACAACTGAAGTGGGACCCACACAACTGAGCTGACACCAGGCAAAAAGAAAACACTCCGCAACACACTTCGAGCGAAGCCAACAAATCAGAGAAGCCAAGACTTCTAAGCCTTTAACACAACTCAGATCGAAGTCTGTCCGGCTTGAGTCAAAAAGACTTTGGCTTCGAAGTACGTAATCAAGCCGAAGAATGCTTCGAAGGCTAACAGTCCAGCAACATTAGACTTCACTTCCGAGGTCCACAATTAAAAATACTTGATGAGGACATCAGTACATCTACACCAGCTGCACCTTCTTCAGCGCCATCTCCTTCTGGGATAATCACGAGGGCCCGTGCAAGAGAGCTGAACTTTGTCATACTACTAAAGAATGAAGGCCCAGAAGAATAAACGCAGGCCTGCCTAGAGTAGGCCTTCCTAGGGGCGCCCCCCCCCTCTTTGGGCGTCCACATTAGGGGGCTGCACCCACCTTTCCCCCCCTCTATTTAAATAGAGTCTTGTCATTCCTATAGACTCGAGTTTTGATTTACAATTAGCTTTTGCTACTTTTGACACGCGCCAAACAGCGCTGTCCTCGTGTGATTCAGAACTCCACCTTGAGTGATATTCATATTGCTCGCATCTCTTTCTTGTTCGTTCTTCGATTGCGAACAGGAAACGATCTTCGTGATCAGGCTGATCTTGCATCCACAAGGTCGGTAACCACAGGGAGTTGGTTCAGCGATTGCATTGGCGCTTCGGGTTCGCTCGTCGTAGTCGGATCGTGAGGGTCTTCTTCCACCAAATCGAAGTTATCTCCACTCACCGAAAGATCGGGCACTTCAGCTCTATCAAGTGGTATCAGATTTTCCGGGTTGATCGGTGAGTTTATCGAGTGTTTGTCCCTTCCTACAGTCCACAAAACCACAACACGAAAATATATTTCAGGTTAGATCCTTGTCCCAGCACCTTTTTGAGCCTTGCACTATCTTTCAATAATTTGCTTTGTTGAATTTGTGTGCTTACGCGTGTCAATTGTTGCTGGTTACTTGTGCATCTTCATCTGCATATCACGCAAACCCCCCTGGCCGTGCGCCCCTCCCTTCCCTGCCTTGTGTGTTATTTGGAAAGTTACAAAAAAAATATAGGTTGCCTCATTCTGCTCAACCTCATTTGAGAAAGTTTTGGTTGCCTTCCATACAAAGGGTAGTCAATTATTGCTGGTTGCCTAATATTGATCACACTCATTTGAGAAAGTTTTGGTTGCCTTCCATACAAAGGGCAATCAATTATTGCTGGTTGCCTAATATTGATCACACTCATTTGAGAAAGTTTTGGTTGCCTTCCATACAAAGGGCAATCAATTATTGCTGGTTGCCTAATATTGATCACACTCATTTAAGAAAGTTTTGGTCGCCTACCATACAAAGTGCAGATTGCTTCATTTCCGAAATTCTTGATCACCTACCATACAAAGGGCCGTCCATTATTGCTGGTTGCCTATTTTTACTTGCAAGTTTCTCCGGATAAAAAAAAACGAAAAAAAAGAGAAAAAAAAAGAGAAGAAAAAAAAGAAAAGAAAGAAAGGAGAAAAACAGCAAGGAAGTGATCCCCCTGGCCGTGCGCCCCTCCCCCTTTCCATCCCTGCTCACCTCTTCGGTTTTCCTTTTTTTTTGTGTACCGCCTTTTGCACTTTGTTTCCAGCAGCTTTTGGTTACGTCTTTGGCACTATAATTCAACCTCGCATTATTGTTTGATTGTGCTAATCCTTGTTTTGAGTGCAGCCTACCTAGAACCCCACATAGTTCTACAACGAGCAGATTTTGTTTCTCCAAGCAATCGCTGCTCCAATCTTTCGCCGGTTTCACCTGTTGGTTGCAGGTCACCCCTGTGTGCTTGGTAAGAACGGATAAGAATTTGATAACAGCACGTCTGTGAGCGACCAATCCACATCCGTATTGTCGTAGGTTTTTGCTTTGTGTTTGCACTAACTATGGCAGGCAATGACGAAACGAAGGATGCACAACTACTGGATGTACGGGCACAGGTTGATGGCCTTGCTGCGGACATGACAACGATGCATGAGCGGTTTGATTCTACGATCACTTCGTCGACCGAGCGGTTCGACCAGATCGACCTCGCTCAGACGGCCATGGTGACCACGCTCGACACCATCATGTCACGACTCGATGCGTTAACTTCGTCGCTCACCGAATTACAAAAGGATTATGGTGGCGATACGGAGCAGGACGATGGACCTCGCCACGGTCGTGCACGTCGCGTGGTACGTCATTCCCCTCACGATTCATTTGCTAAGATTAAATTTAAAATTCCATCTTTTAATGGCAAATATGATCCTGCTGCTTATCTTGATTGGGAACTAGAGGTCGATCAGAAATTTTCATGCCATGATATTCCTGCTCATTCTCAAGTTAAAGCTGCTATTAGTGAATTTACTGATTTTGCTTTAATATGGTGGCGTGAATATAAACTAACACATCCTACTGCTACACCCATCACTTGGACTCAATTAAAAGCTGCTATGCGACACAGATTTGTTCCTTCATATTTTGCGCGAGATTTGCTAAAGAAAATGCAGAGTTTTCGACAAGGACAGCAATCTGTCGAGGACTACTATCAAGAGCTCCAAAAAGGTATGATTCGTTGTGGTTTGTTTGAGACAGATGAAGCTGCGATGGCCCGTTTTCATGGTGGTTTGAATAGAGAAATTCAGGACATCCTTGACTATAAGGAATATTCTGATATGGCCACATTGTTTGCATACGCTTGCAAAGCTGAACGTGAAGTGCAGGGACGCCGCTCGAAGACATATCCTAACTCTTTTGCAGGTAGAGGCGCAGCAATCAATTCAGCGTCTACTCCGCCTACACCATCCACGATCAGCACTCCATCGCGCGAAACGACGGCCAAGCCTACCGCATCCTCGTCCCCAGGCGCTGCTCCTTCCACAGGACGTACACGGGATATTCGGTGCTATCGTTGCCATGGACTTGGACACGTGAGTCGGGACTGTCCAAACAAGCGTATTTTGCTCATACGTGACAATGGTGAGTATTCATCCGCTAGTGATTCCGAGGAAAACCAACATATTATGCTTGCCACTGACCATGCAGCTAAAACGGAGGTACATGTCGATCCCGGTGATGCCGATAAGTATGAGAGTCTTGTTGTGCAGCGTGTTCTTAGCACACAGGTCACCACGTCTGAGAAAAACCAACGGCACACACTTTTCCACACCAAAGGTGTTGTACAAGAACGGTCGATTCGCATCATCATCGACAGTGGCAGCTGCAACAACTTGGCAAGCACAGCTTTGGTCGAGAAGTTGTCCTTGCCCACTCGTAAGCACCCAAACCCGTATCACATTCAATGGCTTAATGATGGTGGAAAAATTAGAATCACACGTTCGGTACGCGTTCCTTTTTCATTGGGCTCTTATTCTGATTATGCTGATTGTGATGTTGTTCCAATGGAAGCATGCTCTTTGTTACTTGGTAGACCTTGGCAATATGATACTGATAGTGTACATCATGGTCGTTCGAATCATTATTCCTTCATGTTTAAAGGTCAGAAAATAATTATACATCCAATGACCCCTGACCAAATTTTTAAAGATGATCTTGCTAGGGCTACTAAAGCGGCAAAACCACTAGCACCCCAACCAGCCGCCAATGTTACTTCTGAAATCAAGTTGAATGCGCCTGTCTTGCTTGCTACACGTGCTGATTTTGAGGATTTACGCCATGATCATTTGCCCTGCTATGCACTTGTTTGTTCTAGTATGCTCGCTGCCCTTGATGCTCCCCCATCTTTGGATATTCCCCCCGCTGTTTCTAACCTTTTGCAGGAGTACGCTGATGTGTTTCCCACAGACTTACCCTCGGGTCTCCCTCCACTCCGTGGTATTGAGCACCAGATTGACCTCATCCCCGGCGCCCAACTACCTAACCGCGCCCCATACCGCACGAATCCGGATGAGACGAAGGAGATCCAGCGCCAGGTGCAGGTGTTGCTTGATAAGGGGTACATTCGTGAATCTCTTAGCCCTTGCTCGGTTCCTGTTTTACTTGTGCCGAAGAAAGATGGGTCATGGCGTATGTGTGTAGACTGTCGCGCTATTAATAACATCACCATTCGTTATCGATATCCTATACCACGCCTTGATGATATGCTAGATGAACTTAGTGGTGCCATGATTTTCACTAAGATTGATTTACGTAGTGGCTACCATCAGATTCGCATGAAATTAGGAGATGAATGGAAAACGGCTTTTAAAACGAAATTTGGGTTATATGAATGGTTGGTTATGCCGTTTGGATTAACTAATGCTCCTAGCACCTTTATGCGCTTGATGAATGAAGTTCTTAGACCCTTCATAGGACTGTTTGTTGTTGTCTACTTCGATGATATCCTTATTTATAGCAAGACTATGGAAGAGCAGTTAGAACATTTGAGTGTTGTTTTTGATGCCTTGCGTGCTGCCCGCTTGTTTGCTAATATGGAAAAATGCATCTTTTGCACACAACGCGTCTCGTTTCTTGGTTATGTTGTTACCCCACAGGGCATCGAGGTGGATAGCAGCAAGGTTGATGCAATTCGGGAATGGCCCACGCCGACGACGGTCACACAGATTCGGAGTTTTCTTGGACTTGCAGGTTTTTACCGTCGGTTCGTACGTGATTTTAGCTCCATTGCAGCACCTCTACATGAGCTTACAAAGAAAGGTGTGCCATTTGCTTGGGGCGACTCGCAGGAGGTAGCGTTCAGCACTTTGAAAGATAAGTTAACACATGCCCCCCTCTTGCAATTGCCTGATTTTACTAAAGTATTTGAGCTTGAATGCGATGCTAGCGGGATTGGATTAGGTGCTGTTTTGTTACAAGAGGGCAAACCGGTTGCGTATTTCAGTGAAAAATTAAGCGGTGCTAGCTTGCGATATTCTACTTATGATAAGGAGCTTTATGCTTTAGTCCGCACTTTGCACACATGGCAGCACTATCTTTGGCATCGCGAGTTCATAATTCATTCTGATCATGAGGCCTTGAAACATATTCGTACCCAAACAAATCTAAACCGTCGTCATGCTAGTTGGGTAGAATTCATCGAGTCTTTTCCTTATATTATTAAACACAAGAACGGGAAGGAGAATGTCATTGCTGATGCGTTGTCTCGTAGATATACCATGCTTTCACAACTCGATTTTCAAATTTTTGGTTTGCAAACTGTGAAGGATCAATATGTCAACGATGCTGATTTTAAAGATGTTCTAACTCATTGCACGCCTGGCAAACCTTGGGGTCAATTCCACATGCAGGATGGGTTCCTGTTTCGCGCTAACAAGCTGTGTATTCCAGCAAGCTCGGTCCGTCTTTTGTTGTTACAGGAGGCACATGGTGGTGGTCTCATGGGACATTTTGGTGTCCACAAGACGCACGAGGTGCTGGCCGCACATTTCTTTTGGCCCCGGATGCGCCGTGATGTCAAGCGCCTTGTTGCACGCTGCACTACATGTCAAAAAGCTAAGTCCCGGTTGAACAACCATGGTTTGTATATGCCTTTGCCTGTTCCTACTTCCCCTTGGCTTGATATTTCTATGGACTTTGTTTTGGGATTGCCTAGAACTAAGAAGGGGAGGGATAGCATTTTTGTGGTTGTTGATAGATTTTCCAAAATGGCGCATTTTATACCTTGTCATAAAACTGATGATGCTCGCACTGTTGCTGAATTGTTCTTTCGGGAGATTATTCGTTTGCATGGCATTCCAAATACAATAGTCTCAGATCGTGATGCTAAGTTTCTCAGTCATTTTTGGAGATCTCTGTGGAATAAAGTGGGAACTAAATTGCTGTTTAGCACAACTTGTCATCCTCAAACTGATGGGCAAACTGAGGTAGTTAATAGAACCTTGTCAACCATGCTTAGGGCTGTTTTGGATAAGAATTTGCGACGTTGGGAGGATTGCTTGCCTCATATTGAATTTGCTTATAATCATGCCACACACTCTTCTACAAAGATGTGCCCTTTTCAGATTGTTTATGGTTACATTCCTCGAGCACCTATTGATTTGTTCGCCCTTGATGCTGCGGAAGCTCCACATCTCGATGCAGTTGCCCATGTTGAACAAATGATTGACCTTCATGCACAAACACACCAAAACATTGCTGCTGCTAATGCTAAAAATCAGGTTGCTGGTAGTAAAGGAAGAAAACATGTTACTTTTGCACCTGGTGATTTGGTTTGGTTGCATTTACGAAAGGATCGTTTCCCTAGTTTGCGCCGTTCTAAATTGATGCCTCGTGCTGCTGGTCCTTTTAAAGTGCTAACCAAGATTAATGATAATGCTTATATCCTTGACCTACCTGCGGAGTTTGGTGTTTCCACTAGTTTTAATGTTGCAGATTTGACACCATATGCGGGCGAGGATGAGGAGTTGCCGTCGAGGACGACTTCGATTCTAGAAGGGGAGGATGATGAGGACATCAGTACATCTACACCAGCTGCACCTTCTTCAGCGCCATCTCCTTCTGGGATAATCACGAGGGCCCGTGCAAGAGAGCTGAACTTTGTCATACTACTAAAGAATGAAGGCCCAGAAGAATAAACGCAGGCCTGCCTAGAGTAGGCCTTCCTAGGGGCGCCCCCCCCTCTTTGGGCGTCCACATTAGGGGGCTGCACCCACCTTTCCCCCCCTCTATTTAAATAGAGTCTTGTCATTCCTATAGACTCGAGTTTTGATTTACAATTAGCTTTTGCTACTTTTGACACGCGCCAAACAGCGCTGTCCTCGTGTGATTCAGAACTCCACCTTGAGTGATATTCATATTGCTCGCATCTCTTTCTTGTTCGTTCTTCGATTGCGAACAGGAAACGATCTTCGTGATCAGGCTGATCTTGCATCCACAAGGTCGGTAACCACAGGGAGTTGGTTCAGCGATTGCATTGGCGCTTCGGGTTCGCTCGTCGTAGTCGGATCGTGAGGGTCTTCTTCCACCAAATCGAAGTTATCTCCACTCACCGAAAGATCGGGCACTTCAGCTCTATCAATACTACTCCGAACACCTTCGACAGACTTCGCTTACATAAAAAAATAATCCTATGAAGTCTATACTCCAAAAGCTAGACTTCGACGTCCTATCCACAACTCCGAATCCAAAACCCGAAGCAATACAACCTGTTGAGGCCACACTAAAACATCGAGCAGAGAAACTTTTGTCCAAACAGCAAGTTTGCCAGGAATCTCAAGTGAGACATTGAACCAAGCGAAAAATTATGACAGACTGCTGCTACAAGCTACGCCATAGCCTGCTGAGCTATGCACAAAGGCTAGCTATTGCGAAGCTAGTGCCCCTAGGTCGTCCAACAAATAGCAGCTATGTAGGAAAAGAAAGACCCGAGTGAGAGATGATGAGCCTGTCAGCCGCAGGCTAGGGACTAGCAAACAGAGGCTGCAGCTCGTAGCATGGAAGCTACACAAGCAAAAACTACCGGCTAGATTCAAATAAAGAACTAGGTACTACTTGCTGCTACATGAATTAGGCGTAGAAAAAAACAACTGGAAGGAGAAAAAACACCTATCATAGCTTTGCTTTCGTACACGGATAACACAAGAGTAAGCCAGACATGCAAATCAAAACCGGGCCAAAAATTAATTGTCTCAGCTCACAGAACGTGAACAGCAGGATTAATGCGAACAGAGATCACGCACCGGCACGAAAAATGAGGGAAACAAGTAAGTAGTTCCTCAGCAACGCTGGATGACAAAGATTGGAAGAATAAAACCTGTATAGAACATGAAGAACAGCAGGCCTCTAGTGGCGGCGCTCCCACCGAGACAAACAGAGAAAAAGCCAAAAATGACCCAAGCTTTAGTGGAAGTAAACTTGATTTCAGAATGGGTGACCCTAACCCTAGGGATTAGGGCCCTATTTATAGGCAGCCCAATAGCCTAGGAAAATACCAAAAGACCCTTATGGTTTTTACAGACGCTGAAATAAAATGGAAAAGACCAAACTGCCCTTAGGATATTTTTACAGACTCGACTGACTGACTGTGGGCCTAAGGATAAAATAGTAAACTCCTATTTATATATGACTTATCATGAAGCGGAGATTTTGTGGCGACTACGGATTGGGCCGACCCGATTCCGTAGCTCTCTCAGCCCAGCAATCGCTCGCCGCCCGTGTAGCTAAGTCAATCCTGGTCAACAGCCCATTGGATCCTCTGCTGCTCCTAGCCCATGTACTCGGATTGGGCTAGCCCGACTTCGCGGCCCCTCTGCCCGACAGTCGCTCGCTGCCCGTTACCTGAGTCACATGCGGCCCAAACGCAACAGGTCTTCTCTTCTCTTTAGTCATCTCTGACTTTCGTTGACAATGACTCATCACATCTGGAGCCATGAGGACCACGCACTTCAGCATGGCTCCTCAATCTCCCCCTTGATGAGTGCATTGTCAACACTTCTCTTCATCAGTTCTCCAGTACCTGCAAGCACATGTGGAAACACGAAAATAAAACACACAAAAATAGAGAAGAAGAAAATAAAATAAAAGTTTAACCTTAATGACCAAAAGTCGAGCAAAAGCAAGAAAGCGGTCATTATGGTTAACCAAAAGTAAAAGCTCAAAATGAGTGCAATCTCCGAATTATCAACAAGGATATCCAAAGAGTAAGGACAAACGGGACAAAAACTCCCCCTGAAGCAAATCCCAGAGAAAGCCAAAATTTCTCCCCCTTGTTGATAATTGGACTCATCAAGCGAGACTAAATGCACTCTAAAGAGACACAGACTCCCCCTGAAATGCAACTCCCCCTCAAAATATGCAATGAATGCAACTAGGGTGCAGGTGGAGTGTAGAAAACCTGCTTCTCAGATATGATTGACTACAATTACAACATCTAGCAGGTATAGCAAAAGACATACTTTCTAAGACACATGGCATGATCTGTGCAACAAATGATATCTAAATAAAGTCATTAGTATGCATTTTTCAATTTTTGCAAAAAAAACATCACCACATTTTCCAGTTGACAAGCAAGGTAAGGCATGAGATACAAAAGCTAACTGATATCTACCAAGATAAGCATTGTCCAAAACAAAGTGCTTCAGCAAAACTTGTTATCTTTTTAATTTTCAGGCTTTTTATTTTTCCTTTTTCATTTTTGCCAGGGGTTATTTGCATGTCAAACCTTATGCTAACCGACCAAGTCAAGCCTAGGCCAGAACTGGACCATCAGAAGCTTAAGACATTGGTCTTGGCATACACTACATTGTCTTAGTTCATACCAAAGTGCTATGGTACGCAGTCCAGAACAATGCAATGCGACAAAGCAAACCC
Organism: Zizania palustris; assembly: GCA_019279435.1. Taxonomy (NCBI): domain Eukaryota; kingdom Viridiplantae; phylum Streptophyta; class Magnoliopsida; order Poales; family Poaceae; genus Zizania; species Zizania palustris. Next base: position 43,089,301 of record JAAALK010000284.1, read on the forward strand.
ACCTGGATCTTTTCAACTCAAGCATAAAAAGGGATGGAATTTTCATTCATTTTTGATTTTTATCAATTTTATAGCACATTTCCATGTTTAAAGCATAAAGATGTCCAAGTTGCATATCTGCATCTAAGTGAGGAACTAGCTACAAGGCATGTAACAGATAGCAAAAGCATTCAGCCTACACATGCTAGTTATCAGAAGAATGGTGATCATTTTCCAATTTTAAATCATAAAAGCCATGCATATGACAGATATCAGACATATCAAGTGAACCGAAGCAAAGCATGATCATTCGACAAGTAATCAAAAGCATGTACCATATAAAATAAGTAAAGCAGTTCAATCATATAACAGAAGCAGGCTCAAAGTGTGATATGTGAATATGCTTGATATGAACACACACAAAAAGACTCAAGAAAGGAGAAAAGAATAAATAAAACTGACTCAAAATATCCTAAAAAGGATACACAACACCCAAATCCCCTCGTAAACGCTCAAAGGTAGACTGATCTAGGGGTTTGGTGAAAATGTCAGCCAACTGATGATGGGTATCAACATGAACAAGGTCAATGACACCTTTCTCATATTGATCCCTCAGAAAGTGAAAGCGCACATCAATGTGTTTGGTTTTTGAATGGAGACAAGGGTTTTTCCCTACACTAATCGCACTGGTGCTGTCACAAAACAGAGGAACTCTGGTAGGAAAGAACAACCCAAAGTCTCGCAATGTGGAAATCATCCAAACCAACTGTGAGCAGCAGCTAGCAGCAGCTACATACTCAGCCTCAGGGGTCGAAAGAGCAACTCCAGACTGCTTTCGAGAAGATCAAGAGACAAGAGAAGAACCAAGAAACTGGCAAGTACCGGAAGTCGACTTGCGATCCAACCGGCACCCACCAAAGTCAGCATCCGAAAAGCCAGATAAATCAAGAGATGATGATGTTGAGTAATAAAGACCTAGATTTGGCGCATAGGTAAGATACCTGAAAATGCGCTTGACAGCCTGCCGATGAGAGGCGCGTGGTGAAGAATGGAAGCGCGCGCATAGTCCCACGGTGAACTGTATGTCTGGCCTTGTTGCCGTCAAGTACAGCAGCGAACCGATCATCCCTCGAAACTCTCTCTCGTTGACGTTGACGTCGATCTTGTCCTTGTCTAGGCCCCCAGATGTACCCATTGGGGTCATCTGAGGGTTCAACTCTCCACCAAAGTCGAATTTCTTCAATATGTCTCGACTGTACTTACCCTGGTGGATGAAGGTGCCGTCCTTGGTCTGCTTGATCTGGAGCCCTAGGAAATACTTGAGCTCACTGTGCATCTGCTCAGAAAACATGGACACAAGAGCATCAGTAGTACCACCAAAGATAATATCATCCACGTAAATCTGAGCAACCAAGAAATTTGATGCATCTGTGAGCAAGAAAAGAGTTTTATCCACAGAACCCATCACAAAGCCCTTCCCCAACAAAAACTGCTTCAACCGGTCATACCAAGCCCTGGGGGCTTGCTTCAGACCGTATAAAGCTTTTTGTAGCTTAAAAACATGTCGAGGAAACTTTGGGTTTTCAAAACCGGGGGGCTGCCTAACATATACTTCCTCCTCTATGTACCCGTTTAGAAAAGCACTCTTGACATCCATTTGAAAAAGCTTAAAACCCTTCGAAGCGGCAAAAGCTAAGAGAATGCGAATGGACTCAAGACGGGCAACAGGGGTGAAAGTCTCTTCAAAGTCAATACCCTCCTTCTGGCAAAAACCCTGGGCAACCAGTCGAGCTTTGTTGCGCACCACAACCCCATCTTCACCTTGCTTGTTTTTGAACACCCACTTGGTGCCTATGGGGTTGCATCCGGGTGGCAGCTCAACCAATATCCAAACCCAATTGCGGACAAAATTCTCAAGCTCTTCTTGCATAACATTAATCCAATTCGAATCAGAAAGAGCATGAGAAACATCTCTGGGCTCAAAAGATGCAACAAAAGCATATTCAGCAAACACAGCAAGAGAGTTAACAGAAGATCGCAAAGTCCTCTCAGTTAGAACACCGATGATGAGCTCTGAGGGGTGATCACGCTGAACTACTCAGGATCCTTGGTGATCTGATGTCACCTCACTGGAGTCAGCAGCTGGCACCTCTGGACTCGACTGAGGGGGCTCGGTCGAAGTGGAAGAAGTGATCAGAGGTCCGCCCTCATCCTCAGTCGAAGTGTCAGAAGGTGTGGGTTCTGCAGGCTATGCAGAAGCCCACCCTCATCAATAGCTGGAGTGTCATCATCTTCCTCGAAAATGGACTCTCCAAGCTCACCATCTCCAGAAATATCAAAAGGAGTAAAAGAAGGCAAGGACTCATCAAAAGAAACCTCGCAAGTCTCGACAAGCTGTTGGGAGTCGAGGTTCCAAACACGGAAGCCTCGAGAATGCAAAGCATAGCCAAGAAAATCTCCATCCGAGTAACGAGACTCAAACTTGTCCAAATGCCCTCCCTTCTTGAGCACAAAGCACTTGCAGTCAAACGCTCGCAAGTGGCTCACCTTGGGCTGTCTGCCAAACCGCAAGCTCTAAGAAAAATGCGGTTGTCTAGATAGCAAGTCGTGTTTATGGCTTCAGCCCAAAAACACCTAGGAGTCCTGTGCTCATCGAGCATCGTCCTGACCATCTCAACTAGCGTGCGGTTCTTTTGTTCCACAACGCTGTTCTGTGGGGGAGTGTAAGGAGCAGAAAACTGATGATCAAGACCCTAATCACTACAAAAGCTGACGAACTGAGAGTTCTTGAACTCAGAGCCGTTGTTAGAGTGAATCGCTCGCATCCGACCATTGTTCTCATTCTTCCAGCTTCAAAATCAGGTCATGAACAAAATGAAAAGTCTCATCCTTAGACTCCAAGAAGAAAACCCACGAGAAACGAGAAAATCATCAACAATCACAAGCGCGTACCACTTCCCACCGATTGAGCGTACCCGAGCTGGACCAACAGTGTCCATGTGTAACCGCTCTCCCGAGTATGAATTCATCACCTGAGTCACATGTGAGTGAGAAGCGGCAACAATTTTCCCAAGATGACAGGGATGGCAAACTAGATCCTTCTCCATTTTAAGCTTGGGCAATCCTAGGATGAGGTCCATAGAGCTCAACCTGACTAGCAGATCAAAACTCAAATGGCCCAACTTTCTATGCCACTTCCATAGCTCAGAGGAGGATCCAACAATCAAACATCGAGAAGGGCCAAAAGAACTAGAGAAGTCAATCCAAAAAACCTTACCGAAAGGTAAGATCTGGCAAATCAAAGACCCTCTAGAATCAATCACAGAAGAACTGACCTTCTTAAAACGAACCTCCAAACCATCCTCAAGAAGTTGCAAAACAGAAATCAAATTGAAGTTCAAATTTCCAACCAAAGCAATGTTCTTCGAAGAGAAATGGTCAGAGATATGAATTGAGCCAATGCCATGTACCTTCCCTTGACCAATGTTCCCGAATGTGATGTATTCTTTGGAGCTCAGGGGAGAGAAACTGGAGAACCATCTGCGATGTCCCGCCATGTGGCGAGAGCATCCTGAGTCCATGATCCAAACATCCTCTTGTCCCCGATCATGCATAATCAGTGGTTGTAAGGGGGAGCAAATGGTCCGGCACCAGGTTTAGCAAAATAACTAAACTAGTGTCGAGCCATCTGCTCAAAAGATGGAAAGCAGAAATCATCATAAGAATCTGGACCAAAATGCGGCTCAAAGCGCGGTCCACGGTTCTACCTAAAGTATCAGCCACGATGTCCAGAGCCGTATCCAAAATGACCTAGAGCTCTACCGAAGCGAACACCACCCACCGGAGCACGGGCATGAAAGCCGTCTCCTCTACGACCACCTACAATATGCGGCCTGGCCTCTAGCCTCTCCCCGCATCGAGGAACTCTCAGTCTACCAGCCTGCTAGTAGAACTGCTCCTGGCCACCACGAGCTCTCTCTGCACTCTCAACCCGCTTCTTCCTGAAGCAAAACTCCGCAAGATGCCCGTCTTTCTACCAAACCTCACAGTGGTAAGTGGGCTTCTTGGGATGTGGTTGAGGCTTGGGGTTCTTGGGCTTGGTGGTGTTGGATGTAGACTCCTTGGTGTGAGAGGGTCTAGGAAGAGAGTCTAGAGAAGTGCGAAGGTGTTTGGGCTTTGGAACCTAGATGGGCTTCTTGGGTGGAGCTTTAGGCTGTTCTTGGAACACTCCATCCTTGGCCTGACTAGCCTTGAAAGACTCAGTCGAATGAGTCTTGGGGTATCTCTGTTAAGGAGTCATTTTACTCCACTCCACTGCCCGGCTAATGGCACTCTCAAAATCAGCCTTGGTGTAGGTGTAGACTACCCCAAACCCATCCTGCCTCTTAAACTGCTGGATCATCATGCCGAGCTATGGCTCTCTAGCACTCACCCACCTCAGGATCTGACGGAGGTAAAAGTTCTCATTTTGGACATCAGCTAGCCCCTCTCTCAAGGAAGATAGTACCTCCACCTGAGACAAGTAGGTCTCACACTCTCTATCAACCTGGATAGACTTCTCGGCTTTCAGCTTAATCAACTCCAATCTAAGAGACAAGAAGTTCTCACAGACAGTGGGTGGAACTGACAGTGTCTCAAGCTCTAGCCTAGTCTGCTCCAGCTCAGCTCTAACTCTCTCCAAATCGCCCAATTGCTCATCACCCTTGCTTTCAGCTCAGCTAAATTAGCTAGATGGGTTGGGCAATCAGCACAGGGCACGACGACAGTGGCATGAGCATCTTTCAGCTCTAACTAAGCGCTCTCAAGCTCAGTGGCCAAAGCGTCCCTCTCATCAACCATTTATGTGTACCTGGACTTTAGAGTCGTTGGGTCACACAACAACACCTCACACTTTGGGCACTCACTGCTATCACCCAAGCAAGGAGAAGAAGATAGACTCTCAATTCTGTCGTTGGCCATGACAAGCTCACTCTCAAGATCATCTATCCTCTTCTTAGCCCCTCTAAGCAGTTTTTTCCCGATATTTCAAATCCTGACGATTACTTTCAAGTAAATCAACGATTCATGTTCGTAAGAGGATACCTTTTCATTGTCGTTGTTGTCGAAGTCATCGGAGGAGCCCTTTTCTTCCTTGTCCCAAAGAGCCATTGAGCAGAAGCTCTTGCGGGATCTTCGGCGTTGATGTGAGCAGCTCTTCGGCCTGTCCCCAAAGGCCATGAAGCAGAGGCCCGCCGGATCGTCCTTGTCCTTCCCCTTCCTGATGACAATCTCCTCATCACTAGAGCTCGATGAATAGGAAGAAGACGTAGACTGCGTGGAGTAGCTTTTCTCCATCTCGGCGACGAAGTCCTTATCACGCTTATTGTTCTCGCGCCGGTAGTCCTTCAGGGCCTTTCTAAAGAATCTAGTCTTTGGCTTGCTCTTTGTGAAGGAGGAGTTGTCGTGCTTGCCGGAGTCGTAGAAGCCACCAACGGTACCCTTCTTGTGACCATTACGCTTGGGGCAGTTGGCGATGAAGTGACCTGGATCACCACACTCAAAGAATCCGGATTTTGTGCCGTGTCTTTTGAACATTCGCTTATCATAGACACGACGCACCCGGTTATCAAACAGACACAGTTCATCATCTCCTAACGACTCGAGCTGGTCCTCAGATATCGAGGAGAACCCAGCACAACTCAAAGAAGAGGGATAAGCAAAAGGTGTAGCAAGAGCCAGGGTCTTTGATCTAGAGCCAGTGACATTTGATCTCAACTGGATATCAACCTCTGTGGCCTTTAGCTTGCTAAACAACTCAGAATTGTCAAGGTATCATAAGAGGTGCTCTCGATGATAGAGGATACCTTGATCTCCCAGATCTTAGGGTCCAAGGTATGGAGAACCTTGAGCGCCTTCTCATGATCTGAGACTAACTGAACTCCCTCGGCCTTGTTGGCCTGAAGCTTGTTGAGGATCGATTGAAACGACCAAACAAAGCTTCAACAGATTCACCCGGCTTTTGTGTGAAATTTTCATATTCACGTCGGTAATTTTCATATTCATGTCGATAGGTCTGATAGAGCCGAGCCTTGACCTGGGTTGTTCCCTCATGGTGTGCCTAGAGGGTAGCCCAGATCTCTCTAGCAGTGGTGAGATGGCTCACACGCTCAAATTCAGTGGGAGCTAAGCTAGAAAACAAGATGTTCACCGCTTTGTTGTTGTTCTGATGCTAGGCGATAATATCAGGAGAATTACGCTCAGCAACATGCAATACTATGAAAGTAGCGTGAACACAAATGTCCCAAATGTCTGAGCTTTGGCTCATGAGATAGGCTCGCATGCGAGTCTTCCAATAATTATAGCCATAAGCTTCAAAGGACGTAATGTTTCCAGGAGACGTCATGATCACTACTAGGGTTTAGAACCGGTTAAGGTATGGAAAAACCCTAACTAGGCTCTGATACCACTTGTAGGACCGAAAGTAGCGACCATAGGGGGGTGAATGGGCGCCTAAAAAAATTCTTTCGTATCAATGGCCTGCTCCCAACACCCAACACACCTCAACAGACTAACAGGGAAAAGCAACCAGGTCAACAGAACCAAAAATAATCTAGCCTAAAACAACCAGTGTCCTAAAAAAGGAAGACACCAAACCAGTGTTAAAAGGCAGTTTAACAAAGCATTCAAAACATGAACGAATCACGCTTCTCAAAATAGATCATCACAGAGAATTAATTTGAGTGCACGTAAAACGAGGAGTCTTACTGTTCAAGGTTGTCTCCTGTTAGATACTCATTGAAGCCTATGAATCATGCGAAGCCTGAACTTTGATGAAGTCCGTGCAGTAGTTCAGCGAAGGGTGTTACTGTCGAAGCCAGCTTCGAAAATACCGTACCGAGCTGTGGACTAAAGAAAAAACTCTGAATCACACCCTTCGAAAAACAAACAACTGAAGTGGGACCCACACAGCTGAGCTGACACTAGGCAAAAAGAAAACACTCTGCAGCACACTTCGAGCGAAGCCAACAAATCAGACAAGCCGAGAACTCAAAGCCTTTAACACAACTTAGATCGAAGTCTGTCTGGCTTGAGTCAAAAAGGACTTCGGCTTCGAAGTGCTAATCGAGCCGAAGAATTCTTTGAAGGCTAACAGTAAAGCAACATCAGACTTCACTTCCGAGGTCCACAATCAAAAATACTACTCCGAACAACTTTGACAGACTTCACTTACTTAAAAAAATAATCCTACGAAGTCTATACTCCAAAAGCTAGACTTCGAAGTCCTATCCACAGCTCCGAAGCCAAAACCCGAAGCAATACAACCTGTGGGGGCCACACTAAAACATCGAGCAGAGAAACATTTGTCCAAACAACAAGTTTGCCAGGAAGCTCAAGAGAGACATTAAACCAAGCGAAAAACTATGATAGACTGCTGCTACAAGCTACGCCATAGCCTGTTGAGCTATGCACAAAGGCTAGCTATTGCGAAGCTAGTGCCCCTAGGCCATCCAACAAATAGCAGCTATGCAGGAAAAGAAAAACCTGAGTGAGAGATGATGAGCCTAGTCAGCCGCAGGCTAGGGACTAGCAAACAGAGGCTGCCGCTCGTAGCATGGAAGCTACACAAGCAAAAACTGCCGGCTAGATTCAAATAAAGAACTAGGTACTACTTGCTGCTACATGAATTAGGCGTAGAAAAAAACAACTAGTAGGAGAAATACCACCTATCATAGCTTTGCTTTTGTACACGGATAACACAAGAGTAAGCCAAACATGTAAATCAAAACCGGACCAAAAATTAATTCTCTCAGCTCACGGAACGTGACAGCGGGATTAATGCGAATAGAGATCATGCACCGGCACGAAAAACGAGGGAAACAAGTAAGTAGTTCCTCAGCGACGCTGGATGACAAAGATTGGAAGAATAAAACATGTATAGAACATGAAGAACAGCAGGCCTCTGGCGGCGGCGCTCCCACCGAGACAAATAGAGAAAAAGCCAAAAATAACCCAAGCTTTAGTGGAAGTAAACTTGATTTCAGAATGGGTGACCCTAACCCTAGGGATTGGGGCCCTATTTATAGGCAGCCCAATAGCCTAGGAAAATACCAAAAGACCCTTAGGGTTTTACAAACGCTGAAATAAAATTGAAAAGACCAAACTGCCCTTAGGATATTTTTGTAGACTCGACTGACTGACTGTGGGCCTAAGGACAAAATAGTAAACTCCTATTTACAGATGACTTATCCGGAAGCGGAGCTTTCATAGCGACTACGGCTTCACCCTAGAAAGGTCTGATCCGAGATCAGCGGTCATCAGTTTTGCGCCAAAACTGACAAGGCATCCACTGACTTTGCACGAGGTACCCAGATTGGGCCGGCCCGATTCCGCAGCTCTCTCAGCCCAGCAATCGCTCGTCGCCCGTGTACCTGAGTCAATCCTGGTCAACAACCTAGTGGATCATCTGCTGCTCCTAGCCCATGTACTCGGATTGGGCCAGCCTGACTTCGCGGCCCCTCTACCCGATAGTCGCTCGCTGCCCGTGTACCTGAGTCACATGCGGCCCAGACGCAGCAGGTCTTCTCCTCTCTTCAGTCCTCTTTGACTTCCGTTGACAATGACTCATCACATCTGGAGCCATGAGGCCCACGCTCTTCAGCATGGCTCCTCAGATGGTACTATTCCAAGGCTGACTTTTGTAAACAAAAAATTGTAGGCTCATGAAAATGCCGAAGTAATAAAGTTGCTTCGGTCGTATGTTGATTGTTTCGCATGGGAGTACAGTGCGATGTGAGGAGCCATGCTGAAGAGCATGGGCCTCATGGCTCCAGATGTGATGAGTGATTGTCAACGGATGTCAAAGAGGACACGAAGAGAAGAGAAGATCTGTTGTGTCTGGGCCACATGTGACTCAGGAACACGGGCAGCGAGCGACTGTCGGGTAGAGGGGCCGTGAAGTCGGGCTGGCCCAATCCGGGTACATGGGCTAGGAGCAGCAGAGGATCCACTGGGTTGTTGACCGAGATTGACTCAGGTACACGGGCGGCGAGCGATTGTCGGGCTGAGGGAGCTGTGGAATCGGGCCGGCCCAATCCAGGTACCCGGTGCAAAGACGGTAGACGCTTTGTCAGTTTTGGCGCAAAACTGACCGCTGATCTCGGATCTGACTGTTCTGAGGCGAAGCCGTAGCTGCTACGAAAGCTCCGCATCAGGACAAGTTATCTTTATTTAGGTTTTTACTATTTTTCCTTTAGGCCCACAGTCTATCGATCGAGTCTGTAAAAAATCCTAAGGGCATTTCTGTCTTTTCCATTTTTATTCAGCGTCTTTAAAAACCCTAGGGGTATTTTTAAATTTTCCCATTTATTGGGCTACCTACAAAAAGGCCCCAATACCCTATGGTTAGGGTTACCCATTTAGAAAAACACTTTCCCAATTTTAGAAATTGACGGTCACTTTTTCTCTCCTTCTCCGCAGTTTTCCGCCGCCGGCGTATTTTTCTCAATTCAGTTTGTCATCGTCGTCGTCGCGTTGTTTGTTTCTTCTCTCAGGCATGATCTTCTCTATTTTGTCCGTCACTTGCAGTGGATAGCGCAGCTAACTAGGCAGCCTACAGCGGCTAGCTTGGCAGCTGCTAGCGCCTTGTGTGCGGGTGTGCATATGCAGAGGCTAGGAAGTAGCCTGCGCAGTGCATGTAGCTAGCTCCAGCGCCTAGTTCCTGCAGCTGCTTTGCACGGTGCCACATGCACGGTTCGAAGCCTCACGCAGCGCGGCACGACGAGGAAACCAGAGAAAAGCTTCGGCTGGATTTTGCACGGGCACGCGTTTCGAGGAACTACGTCAAGATGCTTGAACTAAGAAGCTTCAGCCACGTCAAGGTTAGTACTAATCGCTTTTCTCGATCCTCGTGCAATACATCATTTTATTACAGGATAGTTCATGATTTATTCGCTTGATCAGTAGTTAATTGTTAGATTGTATCATGAATATGCACCAATCTTTTTAGAGCACTATTATTGACTGCTTTTATCTTGTTATTTTAAGTGCGATCAATATTGTGCTTGTTCATGGTCATTAATAGTCTGTGAATGATGGTTATCTTTATGCGATTGATAGATTATCTTTATTCTACTTGTTGTGTGATTGTCTTTAATCTGCCCTTAAGCACTGTGTTGGTGTCTTTTCTTTTAGGACATCAGTCGTTTTTAGGCTAGATTATTTTAAGCACCTAATGAACCTTTTTGTTTCTGCTGATTGTTTGTTGAGGTGCGTTGGGTGTTGGGAGAAGGCCATTGATTCACAAGAATTTTTAAGGCGCCCATTCACCGCCCCCCCCCTCCGGTCGCTACTTTTGGTCCTACAAGATGCTCGGACTAAGTCGTGAGCTCGTTGAGCATCAACTACGTATCAAACCCATGTTTAGGCCTTAAAAATGATGTGTTAGTATGGCTTAAAGTTGAACCCGGTCAAGTGTGCTTTTGGCGTGTCAGCGTGCAAATTCATAGGATTCATGATTCATGAAAGAGGTATTGAGACTAATCCTAAGAGGCTTGAGTAGATTAAAAACTTTAAAGCGCTGACATGCAAGAGAGATGTGCAAAAGTTGCTAGGCAAGGTTAATTATTTGCACCACTTTATATCTAACTTGTCTAGCAAGATCGATGCTTTTGTCCCCATACTTTGGCTAAACAACGAAGCCGAATTCACTTGGGGGACAAGTCAGCAACCCGCTTTTGAGATGATTAAAGAGTGTTTGTCATCACCGCTTGTGGTAAGAGAACCAAAAGTCAGGATTTCATTTCGGCTATACGTTGCTGTAGAAGATAGCGTGATAGGAGCCGTGCTAACTCAGGAAGTGGAAGGAAAAGAGTACATCATAACATTCTTGAGTCAACGCCTATTCTATGTCGAGACAAGGTATGTGTTTTTGGAGCATTTGTGTTTGTCACTTTACTATGCATGTACCAAACTCCACCACTATCTTATATCTAGCACATGTATTGTTACTTGGCAAACTGATGTCATAAAGTACATGTTGCAAAAGCCAATTCTAAGTGGGAGAATCAAAAAGTGGGGTTATGCTTTCATCGAGTACGATTTGTCTTATGAACCTCTGAATGCTATGAAAGGCCAAGTCATCGCGAATTTTATAGTTGATCACCATGTAGATGTCAATTTGAGTAGTGATACTGATTTAATTGAGGTAATAGCATGGAAACATTACTTTGATGGTTCGGCTTGCAAGAATGGCCAAGGTGTTGGAGTTGTGCTCATATCACCCAGTGGTATGAGTTTCGAGACCTCGGCCCGATTAGAATTTCCTTGTACTAATAATCAAGGTGAATATGAAGCTTTGTTGCTAGGACTTGAATTGCGAAACCCTATGGGTATTAAATATGTTCATGCATATGGTGATTCACTATTAGTAGTTCAACAAATAGCTAAACTTGCTCAATGTTTTAATGGTTTGCTAAATAGCTATTTGGATAAATGTGTAGACGAAATTTCCACTCTTGATTATTTTGAGATTTCACATGTGTCTAGAGAAACCAATTTAGTAGCAAGTGACTTGGCTCAACAAGCATCTGGTTACCAAATTAAAAGAGGTAAATTTTCCACACAAGAAAAACCGATGCTTGACTTTATTTCAGTAGCCAATTCAAAACACATCGGTCTAACCGGCCTAACATGGCCGGTCCGACCGCAGGTGTCTAGTCGGTTTGTGCCAGCCGTTCGGCAATGGCCGGTCCGACCGGCCCTCTATGGCTGGTCTGACCGCCCCGTGTCAAGAGGTTTTGGGACACTCGGGGCAAGTTGAAATTTGTGATTTGAACGCCAATTCGAGGGAGGATTTGGTGAGTACGTCAGGTAATCATGAGGATGATTGGAGAACTCCAATTATTCAATATTTGAGGGATCCTAGCATGCAAGTTGATCGGAAAGTTCAGCGGCAAGCGTTTAAATTTGTACTACTCGACGATGAGTTGTATCGCCGAACTATTGATGGAGTACTTTTGAGATGTTTGAATGCCGATAAGTCTAGACATGCTGTGGGTGGTACTCATCAGTCGGCCCAGAAAATGAGTTGGATGCTCAAAAGAGAATGGTTTTATTGGCCGACTATGATTGAGGATTTTTTAAGTATTATAGAGGATGTGAAGTTTATCAAAGGTTTGGTAATATTCAGCTTGCTTCTGCATCTTTACTTAATCCTATAATCAAACTATGGCTGTTCTGAGGTTGGGCCTTAGACTTCATTGGCCAAATTTATCCTTCCTCTTCAAAAGAGCATCGGTTCGTGTTGATGGCCACGGATTACTTCACCAAGTGGACCGAGGCAATGCCTCTCAAGAATATGACACATAACGAGGTAATTGATTTCATCTTGAAGCACATTATACACAGATTCGGTATTCCTCAAACTCTTACTACAGATACGGGGCTTTATTTATTTCTAAAGAAGTATGTAATTTTGCCGAATCTTATCGTATAAAGTTAATAAACTCTTCACCATACTATGCTCAGGACAATGGTCAGGCCGAGTCTAGTAATAAAACTATGATTAAGCTCATTAAGAAAAAGATTGAAGAGTTTCCTAAAAGGTGGCATGAAATGCTTTCTGATGCATTATGGGCATGTAGAGTTCCAAAGCATGGTGCCACCAAAGTAAGTCCATACGAGTTGGTGTATGGGTAAGAAGTTGTCTTACCCGTAGAGGTGAATCTTGTCTCATTAAGGTTGCTTAAGCAAGATGGCTTATCGATCGATGAGTATGAAACTCTTTTGAAGGATAATTTAGAAGAGGTAACCGACAAGAGGTCAAGAGCTCTAGAGGCAATATAAAGAGACAAAAGAAGAGTGTCTAGAGCTTACAACAAGGAAGTGAGAGCAAATTCGTTTCAAGTCAGCGACTTGGTTTGGAAGACGATTTTACCTTTATGCACTAAGAGCCCAAAGTTTGGTAAATAGTCACCTAGTTTGGAAGGTTCTTTTAGAGTTATTGGAATCACTCCAGGTAATGCATATTTGCTAGAGTCTCTTTAAGGAGAGTGATTTCGTAGAGCTTTGAATGGTAGGTATTTGAAAAAGTACTTCCCAAGTGTGTGGCAAAATGCTCGAAGTTTGTCAAAACGCAGGGGGCATGTGTTGAGAGCAAAAAATGGCATTAATGATCAAAATTATCAAAATATCTCTTTTTGGTAGTTTTACTGAAAATATGACGAGACTTGGCACAATCCGGTTCAACCGGCCTTGTAGGCCCTGTCAGAACGGCCATATGGGCTCGGTCTGACCGACCCAATTTGTATCCAATTCAGACTAGCTGATTTCAGGTCTATTTTATCTCTAATTAATTATTGATGACTTGGAACCCGTGTCCAACTCAGAATAGAGCCCAGGCACTCATGACCAACCTCTATAAATAAAGGCAAGGCCAATTCAAGGAGCCCCCACCAAAACCCTAATAGATCCAATCTATTATCTACCTTGAATCACATTTACATTCAATTTACATTTCTTGCCCTAGGATTAGCCAAGTAGCGTCCATCTTCACTGGTTTGCGCTGTAAACCATATGATGGGAGATTGGTCCCGATCTTCCGCTAGGTAAAGGATAACTTGGGTTGGTGGAGAATCTCGATGTTGGCGATCCAAGGCTCTGGTCTGGCGGATCAAAACCTTGCAATCGTTACACCACTGTCTCCGTTGGTTATCAACCACGCAGAACGCGATTGACCTCGCCACGAAGGCTAATTCCTGCAAGCGAACCCAAGAACACAAGCAAGAACAGGAAGGATACAAATCGAATGCCAAATCACAGACAAACGATGAAAGGTGAGGTTTCACAAACGCCTATGCAGCAGCCAATCGGTCCGGTGCAAGGGGCGGGATCTAAACACAACAGTGTAGATGCAAACAAAGCAAAACCTAACCCTAAAGGTGGCTGGAGTGAATATATAGGGCGTGGGCAGCCTGTGGAAGGTGAACAGACTTGGGCTGTGGGCTAGAAGACGTACAGACTCAGATTATGGCCAACACGGCCCAGTTCTATCACGCAGGACTGTTTTAAACACACAGGACGGCTTGAGACTTCAAATGAGGTGGAACCAACAGCAAACGATCCGTCTTCTCCGCAGCTTTCCAAAAAGTCCAAGAACGCGCCAATCGGACTTCGTATGAGGAAGTTATGCCCATTTTGGTGCATGGTGGTCGATGTAGTCCGAACCAGCGAATTCTTGACTTCAAGTCATCCGTGCGACTCCGTCTTCAACTCCAACTCTTCTATTCCATCTCCCATGTTCCTAAGCAACAAAATATCACTAGTATTCAGTAGCATCCCGTCCAAACAAATATTAACATAGTTGCTAAGGAAAGAATTAACCTCATGGTTCAAGCGACGGGCACGGGCGCGTGTGATTGGTCCTTGTAATTGAATTGTAGGTGGAGGCTCCATGTGTGTATCATGTGAAGTGATGTCCTCATCATCCTCCCCTTCTTGAATTGGAGTCGTCCTCGACTCAAGGTCATCGTCATCTCCCAAATAGGGCTTTAAATCTGAAATGTTAAATGTGGGACTAACCCCAAAAGCTGTAGGCAACTCAAGTTTATTTGCATTATCATTTATCTTCTCAAGCACACAGAAAGGACCATCAGCACGGGGCAACAATTTAGACTTTCTCAAATCAGGAAAACGATCCTTGCGCAAGTGCAACCAAACAAGATCACCCGGTTCAAATGTTATCTCTTTTCTACCCTTACTACCATAAGCACGATATTTCTCATTCATTTTCTCTATGTTTGCTTTAGTAGTTTCATGCATCTTCAGCAATAATTCAGCACGTGTAGTAGCATCAAAATTCAATTTTTCAGATGGTGGCAATGGTAGCAAATCAATAGGAGCACGCGGATTAAAGCCATAGACCACTTGAAATGGACTCACCTTAGTAGTGGAGTGTACTGACCTATTATATGCAAACTCAATATGAGGTAGACACTCTTCCCAAAGCTTCAAGTTGGTCTTCAAGACAGCCCTCAGCATGGTGGACAATGTACGGTTGACGACCTCCGTTTGTCCATCCGTTTGGGGGTGACAAGTAGTAGAAAACAGCAGCTTCGTCCCCAACTTATGCCACAACATCCTCCAAAAATGACTTAAAAATTTAGCATCACGATCTGAAACGATGGTATTGGGAACTCCATGCAAGCGTACGACCTCTCTGAAAAACAAATCAGCAACATTTGTAGCGTCGTCGCTCTTGTGACAAGGTATAAAATGCGCCATTTTAGAGAAACGATCTACCACCACAAAAATACTATCTCTCCCCCTCCTAGTTCTAGGTAATCCTAACACAAAATCCATAGAAATATCCTCCCAAGGTACACTAGGAACGGGCAGAGGCATATAAAGACCATGTGGGTTTAGACGGGACTTAGCTTTATTGCAAGTAGTGCATCGTGCCACATAGCGCTCAACATCTCGTCTCATCCTAGGCCAATAGAAGTGTGTGGACAGCACATCTTCGGTTTTCTTTGATCCAAAATGACCCATCAAACCACCACCATGTGCTTCCTGCAATAACAACAAGCGAAGAGAGCTAGCCGGCACGCATATCTTGTTAGCACGAAAAAAATATCCATTATTCAGCACATATTTGTTCCAAGCACGATCATTTGTACAATTTGCAAAAGCATCTTTGAAGTCCAAATCAGTAGCATACATGTCCTTCAATGTTTCTAAACCAAAGATCTTATAATCAAGTTGAGAAAGCAATGTATAACGTCTAGATAAAGCATCGGCAATCACATTATCTTTCCCTTTCTTATGCTTAATGATATATGGAAAAGTCTCAATAAATTCTACCCATTTAGCATGTCTTTTATTCAGATTTGCTTGACTACGTATATGCTTCAATGCTTCATGATCCGAATGAATAATAAACTCCTTAGGCAAAAGGCAATGTTGCCAAGTTTCAAGCACACGCACTAAGGCATATAATTCCTTATCATAGGTAGAATAATTCAACTGTGGGCCATGTAATTTCTCACTAAAATAGGCCACGGGTTTACCTCCTTGTAGCAGCACACCTCCTAGTCCAAAACCACTAGCATCGCATTCTAACTCAAAAGGCTTACTGAAATCGGGTAGCTGAAGTAGAGGTGCATGTGTAAGACGCTCTTTGAGTGTGGCAAAAGCTTGTTCTTGTGCTGGTTCCCAAGTAAAAGTGACTCCCTTCTTGGTCAACTCATGCAACGGACCGGCTATGGTGCTGAAATCTTTCACAAAACGCCGGTAGAAACCTACAAGACCAAGAAAACTACGTACCTGTGTGATAGTTTGGGGTTGCGGCCAGCTGTTGATTGCTTCTACCTTCGCCGCGTCGACCTCAATACCCTGTGAAGTGACAACATATCCAAGAAACACAACTCGATCTGTGCAAAACGTGCACTTCTCAAGGTTACCAAACATTCTAGCCTCTCGGAGGACAGAAAAGACATCACGTAGGTGTTCAACATGTTCAGTGAGAGACTTGTTATAAACCAAGATATCATCAAAGTATACAACCACAAAGCGTCCTATAAAGTGCCGTAGGACTTCATTCATCAAGCGCATGAAGGTACTAGGTGCATTAGTAAGTCCAAAAGGCATGACAAGCCACTCATATAATCCAAACTTTGTTTTAAAAGCAGTTTTCCATTCATCACCTAGTTTCATGTGAATTTGGTGGTAGCCACTACGGAGATCGATCTTAGAAAAGATAATGGCACCACTAAGCTCATCAAGCATGTCATCCAATCTAGGAATAGGGTGTCGATATCGAATGGTGATATTATTAATAGCACGACAATCAACACACATGCGCCAACTACCATCTTTCTTAGGTACCAAAAGAACGGGTACTGCACAAGGACTAAGGCTTTCATGGACGTACCCATGATCAAGAAGGTCTTGTACTTGGCGCTCAATTTCTTTTGTCTCCTCTGGATTTGTACGGTACGCTGCACGATTAGGAAGAGACGCTCCCGGGATCAAATCAATTTGGTGCTCGATGCCGCGTATCGGTGGCAGCCCGGGTGGTATTTCAGCAGGAAAAACATCGTTAAACTCCTGCAAAAGGTCAGTGACTGCAACAGGAACAGAGCTAGGAATGTTCGCAAGTGAAAACAACACGTTTGTGCAAATCAAGCCGTATAGCAAGGGAGTATCATCACAAATTTCAGCAAGGTCAGTTTTAGTTGCAAGCATGACATGTCCTTTTAGATTAATAACTTGTGATGAAGAAGGAGAAGCAATTTTATCTTTCTGTTGCCTCAAAAGCGTCTTAGCTACTTGCTGATTTTCAGAAGGTTGTTTGCTCTTTTGTGCATCCCTAGCATGTTTTTCTTGTTCAAATTTTACAATTTCAGCAGGAGTCATAGGAAGCAATGTAACTTTCTTTCCTTTATTCATAAATGTATACTTATTGCTCCTACCATGGTGTGTAGCATCAGTATCATACTCCCAAGGTCTACCAAGTAACAGAGAACATGCTTGCATTGGTACTACATCAAAATCAGCAACTCCTAAGTATGTACCAATGGTAAATTTGATGTGAGCAGTTTGTGTTACCTTGACCTTACCGCTATTGTTGAACCATTGCACATGGTAAGGGTGTGGATGCGCACGTGTGGAAAGTTGAAGCTTCGTTACCATGTCGTGGCTCACCAAATTGTTGCAACTACCGCTGTCGATGATGACATGTACACGGCGGTCATTGACGAGGAAGAAGGTCTGAAACAGATTGTTCCGTTGTGCCCGGTCGTCCTGCTACATGTGAGTGCTTAAAACACGTTGTACAATAAGTGCTTCATGGTCGGCATAGGTATCCGATGCAAAAACAGCGTCATCGTCAGATGTATCATCATCTCCTGCAATGTTAGCAGCAAGTGCATATTCATCTTCAACATCACTAGCACTTACGTAGCCACTGTCTTCCGTAGCAATATAAGCCCGCTGACTAGGGCAGTCCTTCATAACGTGGCCGAATCCTTTGCATCGGTGACACTGGATCACTGCAGAACGTGCGGTAGAGGCCGCCGAGGAGGTGGGCTTGGCTGGCGCCTTGGATGCTGCAGTCTTGGAACTCTCAACCTGGGCTGTAGATGTAGAAGGTGCTGATGTAGCCGCCGGTCGAGAAGGGGGTGGGGGTGGTCGTTGCTGCTGCCCACTTGAGCGTGAAGTAGCACCACCAATGTTGGTCCTCATGCTGCGTTGTGGTTGTTGGCGACCCTGCAATTCTTTTTCTGCAACCATAGCAAGGTGGAAAAGACGAGTGATAGTATTGTATTCTTTATAATCAATGATATCCTGAATTTCACGTCTTAAACCACCATAAAAATGGGCCATTTTATCCTCATTGTCCTCCTCAATTTCAGCACGCATGCAACCTATTTGCAGCTCCTGATAATACTCTTCTACCGATTTATTTCCTTGGTTTAGGCGCTGCAATTATTTTCTCAAATCACGTTTATATGAAGGAGGAACCCATCTACCACGCATTTGCCGTTTTAACATATCCCAATTTTGTGGTTCATTGCCCACCTGAACTATTTCAGTCCACCAAAGAAGAGCATATCCAGTGAAGTCACTAGTAGCTAAGCGCACGCGGTGGATAGCAGGAACCATGTGAGCATTAAATTTTTGTTCAACTGACATCTCCCAATCTAAATATGCATCTGGATCATAGGTGCCAGCAAAAGGAGGTACTGAAAATTTTACCTTGGAGTAGGGATCACCGTTCCTGCGGTTGTCATTGTTACCTCGTGGATGGCGGTTGCGGTGGCCGCCCATACCTTGATGATTGAACTGAAGGGGATGACGTGCAGCCTCGTCAGGGTCAATGCCATTGTTCCCGGCATAGGATAGGTCGTCTTCCTCTTCAATATGGTCTTCGTTGGCTCGTGCAGCAGGCAAGCGTGTTTCCAAGGTAGTCATTCGGTCCACTAGGTCAGCCACAGTACGCGCGAGACATTCGATGGAATGTTGGGTCTGCCCCTGAGACTCTAGTAGAGCACGTCGTGAGACACAGTCATTAAAATTAGATGGAGGGGTACTGCTGTTATCTGCCATGTTAGTGAAAGACAGAACAACAAAGAATAATCCTGATGGAAAACAGCTAGGTGGGGTGGTGGGTGTGTGGTGGAAGCAATCCGTCAAGCACCTTACCCACGCTTGCAAGTGTTCTTACCACGCCGCAGTGAGGTCACCGGCCTACAGGTGATGAACCAAGTGGAGGGTGGTGTACAATTGCAAGAAATGAACCTGTCCTGACCAAGAGAAAAGGTGTAGCTTGGAAGGCAAAGTGAGTAGCAAGGATTAGCAATAGTAATAACAGTTAAACCAAGTTCAATAAGTGTTCCCTAATACTCATCAAAGTTGCTGGCCTTAGCGCTCCCAATGTGAAAGTTCAAGCAATAGAGGGAAACTATGTGCTCAAAAATCAAAATGGAAGCAATAACAGACCAAATTCAACTCTCTGCAGATCGGACAAGGGATCGGACAAGGGATCGGACAAGCAAAATCTGTTATTGCCGCTGATAATTCTGTTACTGCCACTGATCGGACAAGAGTTCGGACAAGAGATCGGACAAGCAGGATCTGTTACTGCCGTTGATAACTCTGTTACTACCGCTTCTTCTCTTTTTTTGATTTTTTTCTTCTTTTTTTCACTCTATTGTTTTTTGAACAAGGATGACCAGAGATGCAACCACAAAAATTGGCACCTACCACTGAGGTGGGATGTGGCTCACAAAAATTCAACAAGTTCGCTGACCGGCGAGCAAAAAGTTTGTCCAATTTTTTTTTTATCTTCCTGATTTTTTTTGGCGATTCTGGTGAGGGCTAACAGGGGGAACCCAATTAGGGTACCCACCCAAATCGGGTCAGGAAGACGCTCAAAAAATTTCACATTTTTCTGCCAAACGAGCGAAAAGTTATGCCTATTTTACTGAAGGGGGGTCACAAAGACTCGATGTGGAAAACGAATAGGGTTGCGGAAGGGGGGGTTTTCGGTGGGGAAATTTTTGAGATGCAAGAACAACTACTACTCAAACGACACAGAGGGATGACTAAACCAGCAACAAACTCGACCAAGAACACGAACTCAACAAAGTTAAAACTGAAATTAAAATCGCAAGGCACAAAGGGGTTCTCGGTGGGGAATTTTTTTTTTGGTGCGGTTTTCTGGACTCTAGGTAAAAACAAAAGCAGATCGAGATTACCTAACGGGAAATCTGAGCTCTGATACCAACTGATGGAGGATTGGTCCCGATCTTCCGCTAGGTAAAGGATAACTTGGGTTGGTGGAGAATCTCGATGTTGGCGATCCAAGGCTCCGGTCTGGCGAATCAAAACCTTGCAATCGTTACACCACTGTCTCCGTTGGTTATCAACCACGCAGAACGCGATTGACCTCGCCACGAAGGCTAATTCCTGCAAGCGAACCCAAGAACACAAGCAAGAACAGGAAGGATACAAATCGAATGCCAAATCACAGACAAACGATGAAAGGTGAGGTTTCACAAACGCCTATGCAGCAGCCAATCGGTCCGGTGCAAGGGGCGGGATCTAAACACAACAGTGTAGATGCAAACAAAGCAAAACCTAACCCTAAAGGTGGCTGGAGTGAATATATAGGGCGTGGGCAGCCTGTGGAAGGTGAACAGACTTGGGTTGTGGGCTAGAAGACGTACAGACTCAGATTATGGCCAACAGCGGCCCAATTCTGTCACGCAGGACTGTTTTAAACACACAGGACGGCTCGAGACTTCAAATGAGGTGGAACCAACAGCAAACGATCCGTCTTCTCCGCAGCTTTCCAAAAAGTCCAAGAACGCGCCAATCGGACTTCGTATGAGGAAGTTATGCCCATTTTGGTGCATGGTGGTCGATGTAGTCCGAACCAGCGAATTCTTGACTTCAAGTCATCCGTGCGACTCCGTCTTCAACTCCAACTCTTCTATTCCATCTCCCATGTTCCTAAGCAACAAAATATCACTAGTATTCAGTAGCATCCCGTCCAAACAAATATTAACATAGTTGCTAAGGAAAGAATTAACCTCATGGTTCAAGCGACGGGCACGGGCGCGTGTGATTGGTCCTTGTAATTGAATTGTAGGTGGAGGCTCCATGTGTGTATCATGTGAAGTGATGTCCTCATCACCATAAGTCCACCATATCGTAATTACGGTAAGTCCTTGTCGGTTCGCTCGTGAATCGTCCGTGTCATCCACATAACGGATTTATATCATTTTATCGGTATCTATTGGTAATTCGATCTCCTTGCCGAATGACTTTGATCTCTTGGTGTTTTTGCAGTATTTCATCACTCCCACCTTTTCCAAGAATTTTGGTTGCAATCCATCCACGGGAACACAGTCACTAGAGCCTGGAGACCACCTTCTAGGAGCCATCAGTCCGACCGGAGGTCACCCCTCGGTCCAATCGGCCTGTGCCACGACGTCATCTGACACGCTAGAACGCTGCGGTCCAACCGGCGGCACGAGGCTGGTCCGACCGGGCCTCACAACGGACCCCGGGAACACTTCACAACTTAGGCCCAAGCCCCCTTCGGCCAGCCCTTTGCATCGCCGGTCCGACGGGCGACATAGCGTCGGTCCGACCGGCTTGCCTTGGCCAGTCTGGCCGCCTATTAGGTCTTGGTCCGACTGGCTTGCCTTGGGCTTAATCAGTTTTACTTATTTTTAATTACTTTTCCATACATCGGTTAATTGAATAATTTTAGATTAATATTATTTGATTGCCTGACGACTCCATTATTTCCTTACCATTGTTTAAGAATCATTGAAACGTGGCGTCGGTGTTGTGTTACGTTTAGGGGTTTACTCCTAAATATCTGCATGCTTTTGGATCGCTGGATCGGCGTCAGTGCGCTTGGTGCGTTTTCGTGTCACCAAATGGCTCGACGCTTGTTTAGTTTTTTGCTAACCCTAATTTCGGACCATTTGCTCAACACTTTAACCATTGATTTCGTAGGATCGAGGCTTGGACGACATATGGATCATGGATTCAGGGTGCTCCCATTACATGACGGGACATCACAGATTGTTCTCTAGCCTCAACTCCCCGAGCTCTAAGGAATACATTACTTTTAGGAACAATAGTCAAGTGAAAGTATTTGGAGTTGGTTGGAAAGTTTGGTTTAACCTAGTTTATGTTTTGCAACTTGTTGATGAGGGCTTAGAGATTCGTTTTAAGAAGGGCATGTCTTTATTGTTGATTCTATAGGATCTTTGGTTTGCCAAATCTTACCCTTCGATATGGTTTTTTAGATTGATTTCTCTAGTTTTTTGGTCATTCTCGCTATTTATTTGCTGGATCCTCTTTTGAGCTCTAGAGGTGGGCATAGGAGGTTAGGTTATTTGAGCTTTGAACCACTAGTTAGATTGAGCTCTATGGAGCTCATCCCAGGATTGTCCAAGCTTAATACGAAAAAGGATCTAGTTTGTCATCCGTGTCATCATGGAAAGATGGTTGCTTTTTCTCATGCACCTGTGACTCAGGTGATCATGACTCCGTATCTAGGAGAGCTGCTTCATATGGATACTGTTGGTCTAGCTCGGGTATGTTTAATCGGTAGGAAGTGGTACGCACTTGTGATTGTTGATGATTTTTTTCAGTTCTCATGGGTTTTCTTTTTGGAGTCTAAGGATCAGTGTTTTTAGTTTGTTGATGATCTAGTCTTGAAGTTGAAGAATGAGAACAATAGTCGGATGCGAGCCATTCGCTCTGACAATGGTTCGGAATTCAAAAACTCTCATTTTCTCAACTTCTATATGATCGAAATAGGCAACTATAAGGGGTCAATAGGCGCCTCAACAAATTATTTCGAATAAATGGTCTTTTCTTAACACCTAATGCTCCTCTAAAGACAACAAATAGGAAGCAAAACAAAATTGCAAATCACAGATAAAATTAGTGCTATCATACTCCTGTCTAATATGATGTGAAAACGACAGTCTGAAATATCACAAGCACTAAAAATAATCTAGGCCTTAAAAAATCAATTGGTGTCCTAATTAACAAGACACGCGCACAATGTTCAGAGGTAGATCAAGACTCCTCACAGATTAGACCGACATATCAAAACAGCCAAACACAGGCAACATCTGAGGTAACCAATTTTTGTTCTAGTCCGCAGTTTCGTGGTATCGGTAGATTGAAATAAATCCATCAATAGGAAATAAACAACAGGAGCACAAGGGATGTAGAGAAAACACTAATCACTATAGCACATGATTTACCAAAACAAAAACGGCAGCAACTTAAACATGATAATCAAAGAGAGAAAACAACAGATAAGAAAACATAATTGCTATGGCCTGACGAATAAAATCTAAGGCACTACGGCAAAGAAGTGCGCAGGTCACAGAGATTAAAATCATTCTGACCAAATGTTGAGATTCACAGTGATGGCAATGTCTGCTCACGGTGACTAGGTAGATAAACATGCGCGGGCAGAGCGTTCAAGCAGTGTCGCATGCACAAATAGTAGCCGACCAAAGAAAAACATCTGACTGCGGGCGCACATACCGAGAACCTAGAACAGAAACAATCGGCTGAGAAAACAGGCTGTACGGTGTGGTTCTGGGAACCGAGCAGCAGCGGTGGGCTATCTTCTGAAACCGGTGCTTGTTCAAAATCACATGCGCCCTCGCAGCAGCTTTCAACAGCAAAGACCACGGGCGGTAAATCCAAGGAAGCAGACAAAATTAAAAACGGAAGAACGCTATGCAATCCCAGACGCTGGGGATGTCAGCTGCCCCAAGGAAGCAACCGCGTGGAGATGCATGCATAGAAGAATAGCGAAGACCAGCGTTGGCAGGGAAAAATCAGGCAAAAAAACGACGGCACAAAAACCAATGACAACAAAAATTTGGCGGGGCAAAACTGCACACACCAGTGGCCGATTGAAGAAACAAAGTCACCTGGTCAACAAGTAATAAAACGCAGGCGGCTAAAATCCGGGCCATGAACATCGGCGGAATTTTTTTTAATAATTTTTTTAAAAAAATAAATCTGGTATCCCATTTTGAAATATTACAAATCTAGTCTCCATCGGTGCTGCATCGACCGAATGTGGCCATATGGCACGTTAAGCGCCCCAACGGCCGAACGTGGGGAGCACGCTGGGGCTATAAAAAGGGAGCCAAAGGCCCTCTCTCTACCACCCCATCACACATCCATCTCCCCTTCGGGTTGGCTCCCAAGTGAGGTAAGTTTTTTGTTCTTTAGTTTTAATTTGTATTTTAGTAATAGTTTAGGAGTAGTTTAGGAATAATTTAAGTGTAATTGAGATGTAATTTAGGAGTATTTTAGTAGTACATTAAGAGTAAATTAAGAGTAGTTTAGTTATAATCTTATATGACATATGCTTTAGTTTTATTTTAGAGATAATATAGGATTATTTTAGATATAATATATGATTATTTTAGAGTTAATTTAGAGATAATTTAGGGTTGTTGTGCATTTAATGTAGGTTTACATTTGTTTGACATATGCGCACATACAAATTTAGTTGACATGTTAACCAAACAAAATTTTTTATTGTTTGTAGCATTGTTGTGCTTGTTAAGTAAGCATGTTGAGCCAAGATTTTATTGCATCCGCTTAAGTCTCCATTCAGTTCTAGGTATTTTCTTCTACATATACTTAGTTTAGTACTATTTGTAGAAAATAATTGTGTAGCATTTTAGATGTACATTTGTAGTATTTTAAAACTTAATATTATATTTGTAATAGTTTAGCTAAAATTTGATTAGACTTTGTGCATATGCTTGTACTGTTTAAACCATTGTAATAAGTAATGTACCTAAAATTTACAGATATTTGATGAATATTGTGTCGTAATTAGTATCGTAGTAAGGAAAGTTTGATGATGTGTACAATTCGGTCAATATTGTGGTGTGAATTAAATGTTTTCAGGCATATGGATAGAACATCTTTTAGGATTTACTATGGAGATGGTCATGTAGTTATGGGTCCAGATGATGTTGATCTCAGTAGTTTTCAATTTACGTAGAATAGTTTAAGTCGGGTGGAGGAGCGTGGAATTTCCAACTTTAAGAAGTGGATGTATGGGATTTTCGGTTAGATATGGAACAGTGAGATTTGCAACTGTATGCCCGGTGCAGCCGTGTGCCCTAAGGGGTATTTTGGGAGATGGCTTCTATTACCTCAAGTAACATGTGGAGGGGCTATATTAAAAGAGCCTTAGAAATAAGTTGGAAACGAGTTTTGCTAGTCTACTTCACTCCTTGTGTCATTCCAAATGTAGAGTCTGAACCTGATCACATTGTTCAGTCAGACATACTAACTAGATATCAGTGGCAGCAGCCAAGACCATGAGGAGATACCTGAGATGAATGTAGTAGGCGGAGACAATGCTGACAAAGGGGAATTAATAGAAGACGTAGCTGAGGTCCTTCAGAGAGAGGGTGAAGCTTTGGGGGGAGCTATTGAGCAGGGTGCGGACGTGAACTCTGATGAAGAAGGTGATGAAGAGAACAATGATGATGAAGAGTCAAACATTCCAATTCCCAACGAGTGGCAAACAGAAGATTTTTATGGTCTTTCTATTGCTGATGGGCGTCAGACTCGTTGGGAGTATGCACAAAATGAGGTGCATATGGGTGCTGTGTACCCTACTAAGGATGTAGTGCAAGATGTCTTGAAAGCATTGTCATTGTCATTGTGACGGTCATTTCACGTTATGAAGTCAAACCCTACTACCTTTGACGTAGTGTGCTAGAATCAGGATTGACCATGGAGAGTTCATGCACACAAACACAAGTGGAGAATTCATTGGGTCTGCTCAATTGTGATCCAACATAAATGCTTAGTTGATACAGTTGTGACTAGGCATAGGAATTTAAGTGCAAGTTACATTGCCGGGGTTATGTACTAAGAGATCATTGAGAATTTGAGCTATGATCCTCGAGCCTTAATACTTGCAATAGAGAGAAAATTTAAGTATACCATAAACTATGCAAAGGCATGGAGAGCTAAATAGAAAGCTTTGGAGATGAGGTTTTGTACATTTGAGGACTCTTACCATAACTTACCTTTCTGTTTGGCTACGGTGCAGACATGCAACCTTGGCACGTACTACACCTATCAGTAGAACGATGTGAGAAACCATGTTGAAGAATATGGTTTTGATACTTCAGATGTTATGAGTGATTGTCAACGGAAGTTAAAGGAAGAGAAATAAAGACCTGCCGAGTCTGAGGTCCGCGTGTGACTTAGGTACACGGGCAGCGAGCGACGGCCGGGCAGAGGAGCCGCGGAGTCGGGCTGGCCCAATCCGGGTACATGGGTTAGGAGCGGCAGATGATCCACTAGTCTGTTGACTGGGTTTGACTCAGGTACACGGGCGGCGAGCGATTGCCGGGCTGAGGAAGCTGCGGGGTCGGGTCGGGTCGGCCCAATCCGGGTACCCGGTGCGAAAACGGTAGACGTTTTGTCAGTTTCGGCGCAAAACTGACAACTTATGATTATTTTGTTTTTATGATATTAATATTTAGTTTTTTAAGTTTATAATATTTTTATTTGAGTCAGGTGATTTTTCTAAGAATATTTTAGTAATTTTCGGAATTTATTTTAGAGTCAGTGTTAATTTACCCTAGGGGTAAATTAGTCTTTTCATGTATCAGGAGTCGACTGTTTCTTTTCAAGATTATTTTTCAGTCCATCACAAATTTTGCATCTACTATTTTGCTTCCGGGTTCAATCTGCATCGCGGCTGCACCGTTCTTCTATATCCTTATTTGCGCGCACGCAGGAGCGCTGCCTTCCACGCACGGTGGCATGGCTCCGTCTTGTCTCGTGTTCGGCCGGCAACAGCAGCACGCCGCAGCGCAGCTACCGGCCATAGCCTTTTCAGCCACGGCTCGTGGGGCCCGCTACTCACGGCAGCAGCAGTCTACTTTGGTTGACGCGCGGCGGCCGAGATGGCTATGCAGCATGCAACGCCGCTGCTCTGAGATATGGATTCTGCCTAGATTCATTTCTTCGTCTGTGTTAATTTTCTGCTCATAGCTATCCAAGGCAGCGCACAGTGCTCACATGGATTAATTCTGTGTCATTACTACCTTGATCTCCGTGCTAAATCCATTGCCCAAAGACCTGCCTATTACATTTTTGTTTGACCAGGAACCTACGTTAGAAACTTCTCTAGATACAACTGCATCACGTTCACGGCTGTACTATTCATCTACCAGGAACAAATCTGCTCCGTTTTCTTAGGCGTGCGGCGAGCAAGGACTCGGCGACGCAGAAGGTCTCTCTAATGCAGGTAAGTTAGTTTTTAATCTTCTATTTTTCAGCTAGTTAATCAAATCAATAGTTATTTAGTTTTTATTAGCATAAAAAATATTAATCTCGTGGTTAATTTTTAATCTGTTAAATTTTTATTACTTATCACGTATTATTTATTTAAGTTTTTTTAATCTGCTTATATAAAAAATAGTATTAATATTATTATTAGTCGCAGTAATAATTTTATTCTAGATTTACATGCAATATTTTAGGTTTATTTTTGAATTAATTTTTGGATGATACATGTTTTATTCGTTTGATTAGTATTTTATTTTTAGACTACAATCCAAATTATTATTGATTTATTTAGGTATTTTTCCTAGGCCATTAAATATTTCTAGTACCCAATTTTATTCACTGCAGTTATTTTTTATTTAGTTTAGTTTATTTTTAAATATGATTTTAATTGGGACACCGGTCATTTTTTGGGCCAGACAACTTTAGTTACTGTAATTTGCTTTGTTAATATTATTTGTCTTGTTAAGTTTGTTTGGGTGTTGGGATTAGGATATAGTTTAGTAAGAAATTTTAGGCGCCCATTCACCCCTCTCTGGTCGCTACTTTCGGTCTTACGAGTGGTATCAGAGTAAGGTTAGGGTTTTCTAATATCTTAACCGATTCTAAACCTAGGTAGTGACCATGACGTCTTCTAGTAAAATCTCGTCGCTAGAAGCTTTTGGCTACACTTATTGGAAGACTCGCATGCGAGCATACCTTATGAGCCAGATCTTGGACATATGGGAGATTTGTGTTCAGCCTACTTTCACCATAGTGCATATTGATGCGGATACTGTTGCAGATGTAATTGCCCAGCATCAAAACAATAGTATAGCAGTGAACATTTTATTTTTTGGTCTAGGTCCTAGTGAGTTTGAGCGTGTTAGCCATCTCACCACTACTCGAGAGATCTGGGCAACCCTCCAGGCACACCATGAGGGGACAGCTCAGGTCAAGGCTAGGCTCTACCAGACCTACCTGCGTGAGTATGAAAATTTCTCACAGAAGCCAAGTGAGACTATTGAGGCTTTGTTTGGTCATTTTCAATCGATCATTAACAAGCTTCACGTTAACAAGGTCGAGCGTGATCAGCTGGTCTCAGATCATGAGCATGCGCTTAAGGTACTCCATACCTTGGACCCTAAGATCTGGGAGATCAAGGTGTCTTCTATTGTCGAGAGCACGTCTTATGATACCTTCACCATCGTAGAGCTTTTTAGTAACCCCAAGGCTTCAGAGGTCGATATCCAGTTGAGATCAAATCTCACTAATTCTGGATCAAAGACTCTGGCGCTTGCGACACCATCTGTTGATCATAACGCCATGAGCTGTACTGCTTTTTCCTTGATGTCTATCTTTGAGGAACAATTTGATTCGCTAGGAGATGATGATCTATGTTTGTTTAACAACCGGGTGCGACGTGTCTATGATAAGCAAATGTTCAAGAGACACGGCACAAAATCCGGATGCTTTCAGTGTGGTGACCTAGGTCATTTCATCGCCGACTGCCCCAAGCAGAAGAATTACAAGAAGGGAACCGGCGGCAACTCCTACAACTCCGGCAAGTATGAAAACTCCACTTCCACAAAGGGCAAGCCCAAGACAAGATTCTTTCGAAAGGCTCTGAAGGATTACAAGCATGAGAACAAGAAGCAAGACAAGACCTTCTTCACCGAGATGGAGAAAAGATACTCCAAGAGATCCTCGTCTTCCTCCTCATCTTCAAGTTCAAGTGATGAAGAGATCATGATCAGGAAGGGGAAGGACAGGGACAATCCGGCAAGCATCTATTTCATGACCTTCGGGGACAAGCCGAAGAGTCGCTCACGTCATAGCAGAAGACCCCACAAGAGCTTCTGCTCAATGGCTCTTGGGGAGAAGAAAGAGAAGGACTCCTCCGATGACTCCGACGACGACGACGATGAGAAGGCAACTTCCTATGAACAAGAAGTTGTTAATTTACTAGAACAGAACCGTCAGGAGTTGAAGTATTGGGAGAAACTGCTTAGAGGGGCTAAGAAGAGGATAGATGAGCTTGAGAGTGAGCTTGCCACGACGAATGGCAAGATTGAGAGTTTCCCTTCTTCCCCTTGCTTGGGTGATAATGGTGAGTGCCCTAACTGTGAGGTGTTGCTGTGTGACCTGACGACTCTTAAGTCCAGGTACACATAGAGAATAGATGAGAGAGACGCCCTGGCCACTGAGCTTGAGAGTGCTCAACAGGAACTGAAAAATGCTCATGCCACTGTCGTCACACCTTATGTAGACTGCCCATCCCATTTAGCTAGTATAGCTGAGATGAGAGCCTTGAGTGATGAGCAGTTGAGCGAGTTAGATGGAGTGAGAGCTGAGTTGGAGCAGACTAAGCTAGAGCTTGATACCTTGTCAGTTACACCCACTGTTTGTGAGAACTGCTTGTCCATTAGAATGGAGTTGATAAAGCTAAAAGCATAAAAGTTTGTCGATGTTGATAGAGTGTGAGATCTGCTTGTCTCAGGTGGAGGTGTTAGCTTCTTTGAGAGAGGAGCTAGCTGATGTTCAGAACGAGAACTTTTACCTCCGTCAGATCCTGAATTGGATTAGTGCCAGAGAGCCACGGCTTGGCATGATGATCCAACAGTTCAAGAGACAGGATGGGTTTGGGGTAGGGTACACCTATACCCAGGCTGATTTTGAGAGCGCCATTAGTCGAGCAGTGGAGTGGAGTAAGATGACTCCCGAACAGAGATATCCCAAGACTCACTCCACTGAGTCCTTTAAGGATAGTTAGCCCAAGGATGGAGTGTTCCAAGGACAACCTAAAGCTCCACCTAAGAAGAAAATCCGGGTCCCAAAGCCTAAAACTCTTCACATTTCTCTTGATTCTTTACCTAGACCCTCTCACACCAAAGATGATACACCAAACACCACCAAGCCTAAGAATCCCAAGCCTCAACCACATACCAATAAGTCTACCTATCACTGTGACTTTTGTCAGAGAGACGGGCATGTCGAGGAGTTTTGCTTCAGGAGGAAGCGGGTTGAGCGAGCAGAGAGAGCTCGAGGTGGGCAGGAGCAGTTCTACCAGCAGGGTGGTAGACAGAGAGTTCCTCGACGTAGAGAGAGGCTAGAGGCCAGGCCAGGTCGTGTAGGTGGTGGTAGAGGAGACGATTTTTATGATCGTGCTCCGGAGGGTGGTTTCCGTTCCGGTAGAGTTCCAGATTGTTCGGTATACGGTTTTGGATCTCACGTCCATGATTTTAGGAAGAACAGAGGACCGCGCCTTGATCCGCGTTTCGGTCCAGACTCATATGATTTTTTTTTGCTTTCCTACATATGAGCAGATGGCTCGACACTGGTTTAGCACTTTTGCTAAACCTGGCACTAGACCGTTTGCTCCCACTCATGATTATTAATCTTGATTTGGGAGTTGTGTATCCTTTTTGGGATACTTTGAGTTAGTTTTTTTACTTTCTTCTTTATTTTTTAGTGCGTCTTTTTGTGCGTTCATATTATGCATAATCATAAATCACATTTTGAGCTTGCTTCTGTTATATGATTAATCTGCTTTACTTTCTCTAGCTAGTATATGTTTTTTATTACTTGTCGATGATCATGTTTTGTTTCAGTTCACATGATATATCTGATATTTGTCGTATGCATGACTTTTATGCTTTAAAATTGAAAAATGATCACCATTGCTTCTGGTAACTAGCATGTGTAGGCTGAATGCTTTCGCTTTGTTTTACATGCCTTGTAGCTAGATCCTTAGTTAGATGCAGATATGCAACTTGGACATTTATATGCTTTAAATATGAAAAGTGTGTTATAAAAATGATAAAAAAATTCAAAAAATGAAAAATTTATGCATTTTTATGATTATCAGAAAAGATCCAGGTGGGTTTGCTTTGTCGCATTGCATTGTTGTGGACTGCTTACCATAGCACTTTGGTATGAACTAGGACGGTGTAATGTATGCCAAGACCAATGTGTTTAAGCTTTTGATGGTCCAGTTCTAGCCTAGGCTTGACTTGGTCGGTTAGCATAAGGTTTTACATGCAAATAACCCCTGGCAGAAATGAAAAAATAAAAAGAAAAAGAAAAAGTCTGAAAAATTTAAAAAGATGATAAGTTTGCTGAAGCACTTTATTTTGGACAATGCTTATCTTGGTAGATATCAGTTAGCTTTTGCATCTTATGCTTTACTTTGCTTGTCAACTAGAAAATGTGGTGATACTTTTGTTTGCGAAAATCAAAAAATGTGTGCTAATGACTCTCTTTAGATATCATCTGGTGCACTGATCATGTCATGTATCTTAGACAGTATATCTTTTGCTATACCTGTTAGATATTGTAATTGTAGTCAATCATATCTAAGAAGCATTCTTTTCACACTCCACCTGCACCCCATCTGCATTCATGGCATATTTTGAGGGGGAGCTGCATTTCAGGGGGAGTTTGTGTCTATGTCTCTTTAGAGTGCATTTAGTCTCGCTTGATGAGTCCAATTGTCAACAAGGGGGAGAAATTTTGGAGTTTAGGGAACATTTTTTAACTTTCTCTGGGATTTATTTCAGGGGGAGTTCCTTGTTGGTAATGCTGAGATTTGCACTTGCTTTTGAGTCTTTATTTTTGGTTAACCATAATAACCATTTTGTTGCTTCTGTTTTGGCTTTTGGTCATTAGGGTTAAACTTTTATTTTCTTTCTTCTATTTTCTTTTGTCTTTGTTTTCCTGTTTCCACATGTTTTGCAGGTTTTGAAGATGAGCTGAAAAGGATGTTGACAATGCACTCTTTAAGGGGGAGATTGATACTCCATATGTGGTGAGTAATTGTCAACGGAAGTTAAAGGAAGAGAAATAGAGACCTTCCGAGTCTGAGGCCACGTGTGACTCAGGTACACGGGCAGTGAGCGACGGTCGGGCAGAGGAGCCGCGGAGTCAGGCTGGCCCAATCCGGGTACATGGGTTAGGAGCAGGAGATGATCCACTGGTGTGTTGACTGGGTTTGACTCAGGTACACGGGCGGTGAGCGATTGCCGAGCTGAGGAAGCTGCAGGGTCGGGTCAGCCCAATCTGGGTACCAGGTGCGAAGACGGTGCATGCTTTGTCAGTTCCGGCGCAAAACTGACAACCTATGATTATTTTGTTTTTAGGATATTAATATTTAGTTTTTTAAGTTCAGAATATTTTTATTTTAGTCAGGTGATTTTTCTAAGGATATTTTAGTAATTTTCAGAATTTATTTTAGAGTCAGTGTTAATTTATCCTAGGGGTAAATTAGTCTTTTCATGTATTAGGAGTCGCCTATAAATAGGCCCTTATCCCCTGGGGATAGATACTGTTTCTTTTCGAGATTATTTTTTAGTCCATCACAAATTTTTCATCTACTATTTTGCTTCCGGGTTCAATCTGCATCGCGGCTGCACCGTTCTTCTATATCGTTATTTGCGCGCACGCAGGAGCGCTGCGTTCCACGCACGGTGGCACGGCTCCATCTTGTCTCGTGTTCGGCCGGCAACAGCAGCACGCCGCAGCGTAGCTACCGGCCATAGCCTTTTCAGCCACGGCTCATGGGGCCCGCTACTCATGGCAGCAGCAGTCTGTTCTGGTTGACGCGCGGCGGCCGAGATGGCTATGCAGCATGAAACACCGCTGCTGTGAGATACGGATTCTGCCCAGATTCATTTCTTTGTCTGTGCTAATTTTCTCCTCGTAGCTATCCAAGGCAGCGCACAGTACTCACATGGAGGGGCTATATTAAAAGAGCCTTAGAAATAAGTTGGAAACGAGTTTTGCTAGTCTACTTCACTCCTTGTGTCATTCCAAATGTAGAGTCTGAACCTGATCACATTGTTCAGTCAGACATACAACTAGATATCAGTGGCAGCAGCCAAGACCATGAGGAGATACCTGAGATGAATGTAGTAGGCGGAGACAATGCTGACAAAGGGGAATTAATAGAAGACGTAGCTGAGGTCCTTCAGAGAGAGGGTGAAGCTTTGGGGGGAGCTATTGAGCAGGGTGCGGACGTGAACTCTGATGAAGAAGGTGATGAAGAGAACAATGATGATGAAGAGTCAAACATTCCAATTCCCAACGAGTGGCAAACAGAAGATTTTTATGGTCTTTCTATTGCTGATGGGCGTCAGACTCGTTGGGAGTATGCACAAAATGAGGTGCATATGGGTGCTGTGTACCCTACTAAGGATGTAGTGCAAGATGTCTTGAAAGCATTGTCATTGTCATTGTGACGGTCATTTCACGTTATGAAGTCAAACCCTACTACCTTTGACGTAGTGTGCTAGAATCAGGATTGACCATGGAGAGTTCATGCACACAAACACAAGTGGAGAATTCATTGGGTCTGCTCAATTGTGATCCAACATAAATGCTTAGTTGATACAGTTGTGACTAGGCATAGGAATTTAAGTGCAAGTTACATTGCCGGGGTTATGTACTAAGAGATCATTGAGAATTTGAGCTATGATCCTCGAGCCTTAATACTTGCAATAGAGAGAAAATTTAAGTATACCATAAACTATGCAAAGGCATGGAGAGCTAAATAGAAAGCTTTGGAGATGAGGTTTTGTACATTTGAGGACTCTTACCATAACTTACCTTTCTGTTTGGCTACGGTGCAGACATGCAACCTTGGCACGTACTACACCTATCAGTAGAACGATGTGAGAAACCATGTTGAAGAATATGGTTTTGATACTTCAGATGTTATGAGTGATTGTCAACGGAAGTTAAAGGAAGAGAAATAAAGACCTGCCGAGTCTGAGGCCGCGTGTGACTTAGGTACACGGGCAGCGAGCGACGGCCGGGCAGAGGAGCCGCGGAGTCGGGCTGGCCCAATCCGGGTACATGGGTTAGGAGCGGCAGATGATCCACTAGTCTGTTGACTGGGTTTGACTCAGGTACACGGGCGGCGAGCGATTGCCGGGCTGAGGAAGCTGCGGGGTCGGGTCGGGTCGGCCCAATCCGGGTACCCGGTGCGAAAACGGTAGACGTTTTGTCAGTTTCGGCGCAAAACTGACAACTTATGATTATTTTGTTTTTATGATATTAATATTTAGTTTTTTAAGTTTATAATATTTTTATTTGAGTCAGGTGATTTTTCTAAGAATATTTTAGTAATTTTCGGAATTTATTTTAGAGTCAGTGTTAATTTACCCTAGGGGTAAATTAGTCTTTTCATGTATCAGGAGTCGACTGTTTCTTTTCAAGATTATTTTTCAGTCCATCACAAATTTTGCATCTACTATTTTGCTTCCGGGTTCAATCTGCATCGCGGCTGCACCGTTCTTCTATATCCTTATTTGCGCGCACGCAGGAGCGCTGCCTTCCACGCACGGTGGCATGGCTCCGTCTTGTCTCGTGTTCGGCCGGCAACAGCAGCACGCCGCAGCGCAGCTACCGGCCATAGCCTTTTCAGCCACGGCTCGTGGGCCCGCTACTCACGGCAGCAGCAGTCTACTTTGGTTGACGCGCGGCGGCCGAGATGGCTATGCAGCATGCAACGCCGCTGCTCTGAGATATGGATTCTGCCTAGATTCATTTCTTCGTCTGTGTTAATTTTCTGCTCATAGCTATCCAAGGCAGCGCACAGTGCTCACATGGATTAATTCTGTGTCATTACTACCTTGATCTCCGTGCTAAATCCATTGCCCAAAGACCTGCCTATTACATTTTTGTTTGACCAGGATCCTACGTCAGAAACTTCTCTAGATACAACTGCATCACATTCACGGCTGTACTGTTCATCTACCAGGAACAAATCTTCTCCGTTTTCTCAGGCGTGCGGCGAGAAAGGACTTGGCGACGCAGAAGTTCTCTCTAATGCAGGTAAGTTAGTTTTTAATCTTCTATTTTTCAGCTAGTTAATCAAATCAATAGTTATCTAGTTTTTATTAGCATAAAAAATATTAATCTCGTGGTTAATTTTTAATCTGTTAAATTATTATTACTTGTGACGTATTATTTATTTATGTTTTTTAATCTGCTTATATAAAAAAATTATTATTAATATTATTATTATTAGTCGCAGTTATAATGTTATTCTAGATTTACATGCAATATTTTAGGTTTATTTTTGAATTAATTTTTGGATGATCCATGTTTTATTCGTTTGATTAGTATTTTATTTTTAGACTGCAATCCGAATTATTATTGATTTATTTAGGTATTTTTCCTAGGCCATTAAATATTTCTAGTACGCAATTTTATTCACTGCAGTTATTTTTTATTTAGTTTAGTTTATTTTTAAATATCATTTTAATTGGGACACCGGTCATTTTTTGGGTCAGACAACTTTAGTTACTGTAATTTGCTTTGCTAATATTATTTGTTTGGTTAAGTTTGTTTGGGTGTTGGGATTAGGATATAGTTTAGCAAGAAATTTTAGGCGCCCATTGACCCCCCTCTGGTCGCTACTTTTGGTCCTACAGGATGCAACATTCCTAGAAGGTGCGAAGATTCTTCACCGAGTATTCTTTCACTCAGTGCTTGCATCCGGGCGTTCCAGTATTGTCGTCCTATCATTTGTGTTGATGGAACATTTCTGACTGAGAAGTATAGGGGTCAGATACTAACAACAATTGGTGTCAACGGCAACAACAAGGTTGTCCCAGTTGCCTTTTCTTTCGTGGAAAGTGAGAACTACGAAAGTTGGTTGTGATTCTTACGACAGTTGCACATTGTAGTAGTTCAAGACAGACCCAATGTTTGTGTATTGCATGACCGACATGCTAGGCTTATAAAGGCAGTCGAATATATTAAGAACGATCCAGATGAGCATTATCCTTGGACGGACATACAGTCTCGGTGGTGTATGTGACATTTAGGTGCAAATTTAAACCGTCACTTCGATAAAAACAAAGAATTGACTAATATGTTCAAGAGACTTTGTGTTCAAAACCAAGAGAGAAAATTCAAGACATTGTGGACTAAACTTGATGAGTTGACTAGCAAATACAAGCTTGAGAAGGCCTCAAAACCAGAGCCATACCTGCTATGTGCACTACCCATTGTTGATCAGCAGATGATACGCCGATGGAGGAGAAAAGTTCACTGCTTCTCTGGTTGGATTAAATTTGAGGATAAAGAGAAGTGGTCCCTACTACATAACACTCACGGCACGAGGTTTGGCATCATGACAACCAACCTTGTAGAGGTTTACAATTGGGTGATGAGGAGAATGTGATCCTTGCCTTTGGTTGGTATTGTGGAGAGCATAATCCGTGGAACGACCCGATATTTCGTCGACCGCCATACTGCTCCACTGATCATTCATAAGGATGAGCGCCTTCTATATTGTAGAAAGATTGAATAGTACCTAATCGGGAAAAGTAAGAAGGCAACGCAACATCATGCCATTAAAACAAGTTCCTGACAACTCCAATTTGAGGTAACATGTAGGGACAAAGGGAGGCGATGGACAAACAAGGATATTATTATTCATGAGTGCACAATTATGGACAGTTGTTGTTGTAGCTGCAACAAACCATCGTTGTACCATAGGCCATGCAATCATGTAATGGCGGCATGCGCTACATTTGATATGCATGCTGGAGCGTACTTGTCTCCCTATTTCAGCAAAGAGAATGACCTTCAGACATGGAGCGGTGAAGTACACGGTTATGGAGTTGTCAGCTCATTCACGGCACCTCCACTAGTCCAGGAACGATGTTGGGTTCTTGATTTTGAGCGTGTGAACTCTAAGGTTGGACGAAGGAAGACACAACTCATCCGAAACGATATGGATGAATCAGAAGCAGGCCGACGGAAGAAAAAGTGTACTTTCTACAATACGGTAGGGCATACGTACAAGAATTGCACACAAGCCAGCACAAGCAGAACAAGTGCAACATGATGCATCTATTGTAACACGACTCAAATTGTGCATAACAACAAAGCATGTATGTATAGTTGTAATGTCACATTGTTATGTCGTCATATGTTTTTAAACCTACTAACACATAGTTTATGATTTTGTCGATGGCAGGTAACGATGTTTGGCCGTATGAGCTTCTCTCTCCCGCAGTGGATGCCCACTATAGGGCACGAGTACTGACATCCCCTAGTGACAATGATGATCTTACTCCTTTGCGTATCCCAGTACCGATCCATTGCTAGACCATTCATCCCCGATGGGTTGGCAGGTCAGTTAATTGTGCATAATGTTGTGTTTCGATGTTTCCTTTTTAACACTAAAGTAACAACTAGTTTCATATAGGTTGCGAGCTGCCGGTTTACTCCCTCTAGCACGGTTGGTCGACCGAGACAACAGGTTTCCGTTCGACAGAGCTCTTATCTCTGCGTGGGTCGATAGGTGGAGGCTAGAGACACACACGTTTCACATGCCGTGTGGAGAGGTCACCATCACACTAGAGGATGTATCCATGCTTTTAATGCTTCCATTCATGGGAACACTAGTGGTTGGACTTGATGTTGGGCCTACATGGTAGGAAGAAATGCTCGCATGCTTCGTGGGCCTACACCCAATATTGCCTCAAGGACAAATGTTGTAGGACTTCAATTCGGCATACGGGCCAATGCAGAGTTGGTTGCGTCAATACCAGATACGTTATTGCACTAAGTTACAACAAGTAAGAACTACTTTAATTTTTGTATAGTTCAATTGCTAATGTTTCCACTTTCGTAGGTCGAGTACGTTGCACCTGATGCTGACGACTACTCAGTTAGCCGTCATCTCGAGGCCTACATTCTATTTCTTTTTGGGTGGGTCATGTTCACGAACACTCATCATGACACCGTGGACAAACACCTTGTGGACTTTGCTCGAGCTATTGCCGATGCGCCAAATGATGACGTCGCGCAATACTCCTGGGGCTCAGCTATGCTTTGTGCCACATATCAAGGTTTGTGTGATGGGTGTTGACGACAGACTACACACGGATCAGTCGTAGGTTGTCCGTTATTGATAGAACTTTGGTCCTATGAGAGGACATGTTTTGGTCGGCCTCAGGTCGACCTTTCACCACACATGATGGTGGGACACAATGATGACATCGATCGTCCTACTATGGGATCCCTTTGGTGTCATGGGCCGGTGAGTCTCCATTGTCCTTCGCAATGTATTTTATATTACTTATGTAGTAACATATCTTCCTCTGTAGTACACTTGAGCACATGGCTAGACCCACCTGTCGTACCAAGACTACACCATGCAGATGGACCACCTTCGTGCAGAGGACTTTCGGTGGACCCCATTCACAGCGCAAGACGTCCAGCGATGAGCGCCTCATGGCCTCTCTTCATTGTGCTGGCGGGACACGGCATTGTGGGGGACACAGAAGAGTCTGGTGCATAATGTCATGGTCGAGCCATATTGCGTACATCGTGTGTGCTAGCAATTCATGAAAGCACAAGACTTTCCGCTTCCTCTCAAGGTCGTTGTGCCTGCAGACTTACACAGGTGGACCCCGTAATACAAACTCATCTTGCAATGTTATTTTTAATTACTCACAAATTTTTTTGTGCAGCATGAAGCATGGTGGGACATGTCGTGCCAGTTCATGGTTTGCATTACTACAACCATGGATGGAGGCGTGGGTCAATGCAACTGATGACGTGCACGATGAGGAGGACGAGTACGATCCTACCACATACCACGACTATCTACGGTGGTACTCCATTTGTACTACAGTGTGTCTCGTCACACTAGCAGACAATGAGGATCGACTTTCTCCTATTGTCCATCAAAGATATCCTACTCACTTAGTAATTGCGTGGCATTATGCGGTTAGTACATGTCAATCATATTTGTTTATTTGTAGTTGCACTTTTTTATGATTTTTCATTGTCTGTGTAGGCAGATTGTAACTGGGGTGTAAGAAATGACCTCAGCGGCATGGTTGAAAGGTGGGAGGTGGACACCGAAGTTATGCATGACCCGCTTGACTTCACGACATTACACTGTAGTATCGACATGCTCGATCGGACTCTTGCCCTAACATCACCACGACAACCACCTCCAACAGCTGGAGGTCAGCCGCCTCCTGCTGCAGCTCAGCCACCTCCTGCTGGTGGCCCTCAGATGGTGCCACCTTGTTGGTATCCATCGGCTCCATGGCACTACTATGGTGCAGGTCCGTCAGGCGCAGGTCCATCAGGTTATCGGG
This sequence comes from Zizania palustris, assembly GCA_019279435.1. Taxonomy (NCBI): domain Eukaryota; kingdom Viridiplantae; phylum Streptophyta; class Magnoliopsida; order Poales; family Poaceae; genus Zizania; species Zizania palustris. The sequence continues at coordinate 43,128,756 of JAAALK010000284.1, forward strand.
CATACCAGTCACCCCCAGTACTACTACGGTGCATATGCGACACCACGTGAGTATTGTGCTCTACAACACATGAGTTCGTTATAATCTATCTTTGAACTAATCATATTTTTTTGTACAACATCATATCCATATCACAGCCCGTCTAGACCTCTCAGCTCACCTGATGGCATACAACAGTCACCCGGTTTCGATGGTTGGGCTAGTGGCTTTGACACTTAGGTGTTTGGGTCTTCGCAACTTCAAGGAGCACCACTGCCTACTCAGCCTACTCAGGCGCAGGAGCAGCTGCCTACTAGGCTAACTAGATAGCATCGAGCACCGGATAGGCTTACATTGTCTGCGAGGCCACCAAGACAGACTCGTGGTAGCCATGACTAGGGTGCGTGGATCACCAGATAGGACTCGAACATTTTGTATGCACGTTATTCATTACGACGTTCTATATTTCACCATGACTCATTTCATTTTATAATGATTCTGCTGTATACATGTATTCATTACGACGTTCTATATTTCACCATGACTTGTTTCATTTTATTATGATTCTTCTTGTATGCACGTATTTGTTATGACATATTACTATTTTAATTAACCCTATGAAATTGTGATCTTGTGATAAAATGTTCTCCTAGATGGCTTCCTCGATTTCAACTCATCATAGGGGGACAAAACATCCGACCGGAGTACCACTGTGGCTTCAACGTCCAAAGTGTCACTGCAGGGAATAGTGTCAAGTAATGATTGCAATGTCAGGACAAGATTCTGGTAGACGATATTTCATATGTCCTGGCATCGATGATGACTTCATGGTAAGAACATACACATTAATACCGGTCTGCAAGTCCATCAATTAACTTTACATATTTTGTTATTGCAAGATAATCCAAGGAAGTGTCCTTTCACTCAATGGATCGATGATTCAAGCCAATGATCTACTAGAAGGAATGCCAGGCAAGCCGAGACTACGACGGAGTACACAAGAAGGAAACAAGAACATGTACTCAAGGTCGAGCATGCTAGTTCAAATTGGATGATAAATCCTTTAGGAATTCCTGTGTAGGAACAACGACCTATGTGCGCATGTGGGAGTCATTGTATTATATGAACATCACGCGGAGGTGACTCAAGGGGAAGGAGAGAATTTGTGTGCCCTAACCTACATGAACATGTCGTGGTAAGTGATGACAACAATTGTACATGTTTAATTTCATATGATATTGTAATGCAACTGTGATCTTACTACTTATTGTGCCAGCAAAATGTTAGGAGATGCTCATTCCATCAGTGGATAGATATCACAACCTACATACGAGGATTATTTCATCACAGAGGCGGAAAGTCACTTCGAGTACGAAACGCGAAGGCTTGAAGCTGATGATAGAGCGAGGAATGCAAGATGGAGTGAAGAAGATAGATAACTGAGAGAATACAACAGGCAGAAACAACTTAGATACACAGAGCAATGAAGATGTGCTAGGCGAGAGAGAGAGAACAGAGAAATCAGTAGGATAAAAGTTGTACTATCTAAATGTGTTAGATTATTTGTATGGACCTACGGTGTTTCCTTAAAACATTCAAGGAAAAACATGTAGAATTTTAATTTTATGATTAAACTAGTACAACTCAAAGTGAAAATTACGTACTAATTCAAACAATACATCACTAACAACACATAAAGGAGTACACAATATAACAAAGTACAACACAAATTTAAAAATACAAACTACGCTACGTGCCTACTAAGTGCACTGAGGGTATTTCCCCTTACGTATGGCCTCTGATCCAGTTGCATGAGCACGGCAAGCCCTCTCATGCTTCCTCTCTCTCTCTCTTAGCCTCGCGCTCCTCTTTTGCCTTGCGCTCTGCCTCCTAAGAAATTTTTTCTCGGGCTCCTCCTCCCACTTGCATCTTTTTTCAAATATCCCCCTGTTGAACGCATGGGTCCTCATATGCGAGGCCCAATCGTCTGGATGCACCTCTTTGTCAATCCATTCGACAAAGTCACATAGCAGAGGTGGCGATGGTGGAGGAGTTACCTACATGCAAAAAAATTAACAGAAACATTGTAAGCGATTCGTTCTAGAAAAATATAAAAAAGATAGGAAAAATTATAATACCAGTTTGTTTGTACGTGGTCTATGCTTTGGCCTTGGCTTCGGCTTTTCCGGAGTTCACGAGTAGTTTGCACACTTCCAATACCCCATCTTGATGGTGAGGTCATCCTGGCTTCGTCGCATGAATTTACATGTGTCTCCACAGAAACACATGGGGGGTTCGACACCTTGTGGTGGACGGTGATGGGGATCGTAACCGGGAGTCGATATATCCTTCTTCACCATCTACGATTGTATGTCTACATAAATATGTCTATTAAATCTTGAAGTGATTATACTAAGTAATTATGAAATTAAATAAATAATAAAAAACGGAAAACCGACTTACCTTGAGGAAGCCCGAAAAAATGCACCGAGAAGAATATGGGGTGTGTGGTGGTGTGGTGGAGAGGGGGCCTTCAACCCCCTTTTATAGCCCACACTGCAACCAAGTTCGGCAGTGTGGGTGCCGAATGTGCCACGTCGGCCATGTTCGGTCGTTGTAGCGCCGAACGTGGCCAATGGCTAGCGCCACGTCGGCGCGCAATAGCTAGCTGAGCTGAATGTGGCCACGTCACCCACGTTTGGCCCTTGTACCTCCGAACGTGGATGACGTGGCCACGTTCGGCGTGGCTAGCCATTGTGCGCCTACGTGGTGGCCATGTTCGGTGCTGCAACGGTCGAACGTGGCCGACATGGCATGTTCGGCACACCAACTACCAAATGTGGCACCACGTGGACACGTTCGGCAGATGCAACACTGATGGTGGGCTAGATTTGTAATATTTCAAAATGGGATACCATATTTGGATTTTTTTTAAAAAAAAATTATTAAAAAAATTCAACATCGGTGACGGTAGAGGAAGGAGGCTAAAAAACTATCCTAAATTTCCGATTTCATTTCAAAAGTCTTAACCCTATAAGGTCAGTCCACCAAGAGGTATTTATAGCCTAAATACAATTAAGGAAAAGACTTAAATGTCTTTGGGTTTTTTTATAGATTTAATGGCTCGAAGGGCAAAAATGTAAAAACACATAATCTATATATTTTCTCGATGCTGTGCTTGCATTGATTCCATAGCTTCGCATCAAGTACATCGAAGTTCATATCTATAGTTGATGTGGTTGACGGTTTTACGCCGAAATCGCCAAAGCACATGCCGCCCTTGCATCATGTACCCAGATTGGACCACCACGACCCCACAGTTCTCTCAGTCCGGCAATCGCCTGTCCGTGTACCTGAGTCACATGACCAACGCCATGACACTCACTTTCTGTCCTTGCGTCGTGTACCCAGATTGGACCACTATGATTCTGCAGCCCCTTTAGTTCACCGATTGTCCGTCCGTATACCTATCACACCAGTAAACACCATGGAAAGACCTCTTCCTCTAAAGTCCCTCTTCAAAGTGCCTCCCCTCGGAGGGCTTCCTTCATCATCTCTTTCGTTGACAATCACTCATCATTTGAGAGCCACGAGGACCATGGTATCCACCATGGCTCCTCAATCTCCCCCTTGATGTGTGCATTGTCAATACTCCATTCTTCACTTTGTTCACCTATAAACAAATATGGAAATAAAAAAACAAACCAAGGAAAATAAAAAATAAAAAATAAAAAATTCAATCTAATGAGTAAAAGCCAGAGCGGTCATTAGGCCAAACAGAAAAGAAATCAACAAAGATTTCAAACAAAATCTCAAATGAGTGCATTTCTCAAAATCATCAACAAGGAAAAAGATAATAAACTCCACCTGAAACAAATCTCAAAGAAAGCCAGAATGCTCCCCTTAAGTCCTCAAAATTATCCCCTTTTTGACAGTTGGACTCATCAAGCAAGACTAAAAGCACTCAAAGAAACAAAAAAAATCACTTCTCCTAAAATGCAGCTCCCCCTCAAAATATGCAATGAATGTAACTAGGGTGCAAAAGGAGTGTAAAAGCAAGTATAGCAAGGAACATTGTCTATTAACACTACATGAAAATCTCAGGTGAATAATATCCAAATAAATTTTGAAGCGGACAATTTTCAAGTTCTGCAATGAAAAGGATCACCACTAAGACTAGTAGACTAGACATGGCAAGACATGAATTGCAAAATCTAACTGATATCTACCTACATAAGCATATCCAAATCACATGAAGCTTCAACAAATTTGATATCCAATTATCCAATTTTCTTTTTCAAGCTTTTTAATTCTTTTTCATTTTTTTAGTTTTGTGCCAAGGGTTATTTGCTTGTCAACCTTGTGTTAACTGACCAAGCTAAGTCTAGGTCAAAGAAAAATAATCATAAGCTTAAAGCATTGGTGTTGGCATACACTACAATATCCTAGTTCAGACCATAGTGCAATGATAAGTAGTCTAGAGCAAAAGTAGTTCGATAAAGCAAGCTCATTTGGATATTTTCTTTCAAGCACAAAAAACAAGGATTTTCCATTTTTCATTATTTTTTTATCAATTTTTTAGATCATATTTTCTATGTAAAGCATATAGATGTCCAAGTTGCATTATTGCATCCAATGAAAAGGACTTAGGTACCGGTGTAGGACTAAGAGTAGTGGCTAGAGGGTGTGAATGGGTGCCTCAACAATTTCTTTCGAATGGATGACCTTCCCTTTTCACCCAACGCTCCTCAAAAGACAACCGACAAAAAATAAACAGATTTTCACAGAATTATCCCAGATAAATCTAGTGCTATCACTCTCCTGTCAGATATGGTGAGATGTGATAGATTGGGAGATCACAAGCAATAAAAAAAATCTAGCCTCCAAAAAGCAACTGGTGTCCTAAAAATAAAACACCACAATAGTGATCAGAGGTAGATTAATATTACTCATAGATCAAATGACTGATCAATAAAGATTTCAGTAGATCACAGATATTTCATCAAGCACTTGGCCAACTATTGGGGGGGAAATACTTCATCCCCAGGACCTTTAAGATCAAAAGGCAAAGACAATTTATGCAACTTCAACACAGAAGTTTGTCCCCCAAGTTGATGAAGTTTTTGAGCCGAAGGGTCCTCCGAACCCCAATTCGAAGATACCCTCCGAAGGCTCCTTCTCTACAGTGGGAAACAGCAAGACTGAATAGGACGTTTGCCTTATCTATCCTCTTCGAACACATTTTACTATTTAAGCCCTATTCGGGGTACCGAATAGTTTCCACTATGTCGGTTGTAATAGATGGGTAAAAAGGTCTTTTCCTTAGAGTTTCTACCTATAAATACCCCCTTCTCACCCTGTAATAGGCATCGAATACTCAGATATTCAATACACAACTTCAAACTACTTCGACCTATTATCCTATTCGGAGACCTGAGTTTGTTCGCTTCACAAACTCTTTGTTTGTTAGTTCTTAATCTTAGAGAACATGTTAGCGTAATATTTTACACCAATAGTTGGCGCCGTCCGTGGGGAACTTAGTTCTAAAAGCTAGTTCTCCGCCTCTGACTGCACTTCGAAGAACACTTGCGGAGGGAGCTTCGGAGTCTCACGATTCCGCGCACCCTTCAGTAAGGGGCTTCCTAGTGCAGCTCAAAGGCCTTTTCTTGCCTTCCAAAGTTATTCGAAGTCTTTGGTCTTCGGACCTTAACTTCGTTAGCCAAGCCTCCCAAGCGGAGCCTAGCCACCGATCATCCCTGAAGGTCCCCTCAGACCAACGGTGCAAGACCCTCAGCCATTCCATCAACCCCCGATGGGGTCATCAACCCTCGAACACCCAAAGGCCCTCGAGCAGCTCCCTCGGTGCTTCAAACTGATTACCTCAGTTCCCACGACCAAGAGATCCCCTCCGGAGGAGATGAAGACCTTCCTGAGGATGCGGTTGCCCAGGTAGCATGGCTTTAGGAATAAGTAGCAAGGTTGAGGCAAGAAGTTGTAGATAGACTTCGCTCTTAAGCCTTCACTCATGATCCGGAGGTGCCTCAAGACGACGGTCCTGGTAATCATCTCAAAGCTCTTCAAGTCCTGGAGGAAGCCGAGAATGCATCATTCGACGATGAGTCTTCGTTGCATCCAGACTTGCAGAAAGTGCCCTTCGACCCCAACTTCAAGGCCTCGACGCTACACAAATACTCCGGTGGGTCCGACCCCAGAGAGTTCTCTCGTTCGTATGCCTTGGCAATAGAAGCCAGTGGAGGGGTGTGTAACACAATGGCAAAGTGGTTCCCCCTTGCGTTGGAAGGTGTGGCTCTCCGATGGTTCTGGTCTCTAAAGCCAGGATCGATCAAGTCATGGGAGCAGCTGAAGAGGAAGTTTGTGAGTAACTTCCAGGGTACATTTGTAGCCCCAATGTCGACCGGAAGTTTGTTCCAACTGAAGTAGCAAGCAGGGGAGACGCTTTGAGAGTATTTTACACGCTTCGCCCACACCAAGTCTCAGATCAAAGGCTTGTCTACCTGTTCGGTAGTTGATACGGTGCACAAAGGGGTGTTGAACCCAGATCTCCTCAGCAAACTTAACCGAAAGCCGGTGTCGTCTGTGGCAAAGCTGATGGCATACTTTGAATAGTATGCCAAGGCAGAGGAAGGCTGCCTCCGAAGAATTGTGACTGCACCATCCCTTCGAGAAGTGAAGATGGAGCCCGAAGTCCCAACTCTTCCGCAAGCCCCCCTTGATAATCGCTTGAATGATCATAGACGGGGGAAGAAGCACTTCCACTCCGAGGTATTAAATATTGCACCCTCCGCCTCTAAGATGTCTGTCAACTTTCAATAGGCGCAATCTAACAAGGCTGATACCTCGAAGCCCCAAGAGAGAACAGCTGGCAGGTGCCAAACCTTCTTTTGTTGTGTGCATGGCGAAAATAGAAGCCATGACATGAAAGATTGTATGTCCATATTGACCCTTCGGGGTGAATACTTAAAACGAAGCTCAAGGCGAGGTACTTCGGACCGAGCCCCTCCAGCAGTGCGTTCAAAGCCTGTGCAAGTCGTGGCTCGAGCCAACAACCCTGAAGCACCGATGCAACTCCCGGTGGCCAATATTATGCCACCACCGAAGTAGGAGGATTCCCAAGATCGCGGCAAGCGAGTGGTCCTGCCCATCTCCGGAGGAGGGACCCTCAGTAACATGTCAAAGCGGCAGCAGAGAGACTATGTCCGTGAAGTAGGGAACATAGGGACCTCGAGTTCGGCGGCAGAAATGCCCGAGTGGTCTCATGTACCTATTTCTTTTACTGCCAACGATGTTGTGGGGGCGAAATTCCCTCATGCTGACCCCCTTGTTATTTCAGTCGATGTAGCGGGAGTCGAAGTTCGAAGGATCCTGATGGACGGCGGAAGCTCCACAGATATACTCTTCGTCCAGGACTTCGACCAGATGTGCATTCCCCAAAGACACCTACTTCCGGCAGCTCGCCCACTCCAAGGTTTTGCAGGTCCTCCTCTCGATGGCCTCATCCAAATAGGTCTCGAGGTTTCCTTCGGAGAGGGGCCCCTGGATAGGGTTGAGGAGGTTATCTTTGATGTAGTTGATGCCACATATGCCTATAATGCAATCTTCGAGAGGGGAATGTTGAACCAGTTCAGGAGCTATAGCATATCATAACTATTTGTGTCTCAAAATGCCCACGCAAGGTGGAGTCCTCACTATTTCTAGAGACCATGCTGTAGCCCAAAGAGCAGAGTACAACCATGGTCCACCTCTAGACCCTCGGTAGGTGAATAGTGTGTTGGAGCACACGGAGGAAGCTTCGGAGTCTTTAGGCTCCTCGAAGGGCCCTTCCCTAAAGCCAAGCCTGGAAGGTGATGTGATCACGAAGATGATCCTGAAAGAGGGCAAGGAATACCCAATACAATTCGGCAAGGGGCTACATTTGGAAATAAGCTACTTCGGTGGAGGAAGTAGTTAAAGAAAACTTAGATATCTTTGCATGGACTGACGAATATATCCCCGGAGTTGACCGGGGCATCATCGAGCACAGTTTGCTTGTCAACCCGAAGGCTAGGCCAGTGCGCTAGGGGCTTCGTAAGTTATCAACAGAAAGGGCAGACCTCGCCAAGTTGGAGGTGGAGAAATTGCTGAGGGCAGGAATTATCACGGAAGTACCCCACACGAAGTGGCTGGCTAACCCCATTTTTGTCAAGAAAAATGGCTCCGGCAAGTGGCGCATGTGCATTGATTTCACGTCACTGAATAAAGCATGCCTGCGAGACCCCTACCCTATGCCCCGAATAGACCAGCTTGTTGATTCTACGGCTGGCTCCGAGCTGTTAAGCTTCCTCGACACATACTCTAGTTATCATCATGTCTGGCTAAAGCGCGAAGACGAAGCCAAGACGAGTTTTATAACTGCCTCCGGAGTATTTTGTTATGTTCGAATGCCTTTTTGCTTGCGGAATGCCGAAGCTACCTTCTCACGTCTTATAGCTAAATCTTTAGGTCACCAGATAGGCCGAAATGTCGAAGCCTATATGGATGACATTGTAATAAATAGTGTTGTAAAGCACCATAATAGCCTAGACTTAGCTGAAACCTTTGAGAGCCTCCGAGCATGTGGAGTTCGCCTCAACCCTGAAAAATGTATATTCAGGGCGCAAGTAGGAAAACTGCTAGGGTACTTAGTTTCAAGTAGAGGAATCGAAGCTAGCCCGACGCAGATGACAACACTACAAAGAATGGCTCCACCAGAAAATCTGAAGCAGGTCCAGAAGTTGACAGGAAGGCTTGCAGCCCTCAGCAGATTCCTGGCCAGATCAGCCGAACGAAGCCTCCCAATTTTTAAATATCTAAAGAGGTCCAAAAGTTTCAAGTGGACGCCGGAGTGTCAGAAGAGCGTCGATGACATTAAAGATTATCTCGGAAATCTATCAACACTTACTGTGCCCATCTCAGAAGAAACTCGCCTTCCTTATCTTGCAGCAACGGGCTCCGCAGTAAGTGCAGTGCTGGTCAGGGAAGTTGAACTTTAAGGAAAACTGGTGCAGAACCCAATCTACTTTGTCTCAGAAGCTTTGTCCGGAGCAAATACAAGATACTCCGAGCTCGAAAAATTTGCTTATGCTTTGGTAATGGCCTCACAAAAGCTAAGGCATTACTTCTTAGCACATAATCTCTTCGTTCCTACCTCGTATCCCCTTGGTGATATGCTTCGGAGCAAAGATTCTACGGGTAGGATCGGAAAATGGGCTGTCGAGCTAGCCCCCTTTGGTATTTCCTTCACGGCGAGAACAGCTATCAAGTCCCAAGTCATAGCTGACTTCGTGGCCGAGTGGACTCTATCTGCAGTATGGGCTCCAGAAGAAACCTCCGAAGGTCTATGGACAATTTTTTCTGATGGAGCCTATCAGGCATCTAGTTCCGGAGCTGGACTGTGATAATATCGCCGTTAGGGCAGAAGGCTATGTATTCTGCGAGGCTCAACTTTAAGACCACCAACAATATTGCAGAGTATGAAGGGATCCTGCTAGGCCTCCGAAAGGCAAAGGCACTTGGAGCAGCAAGGATTATAATAAAAACAGGTTCCCAAGTCATCGTAGGGCATGTTGACAAAAGCTTCCAAGCCAGGAACCAACACCTTGCAAAGTATTTAGAAGAAATCCGCAAGACCGAAGCCTTGAGTGTAGTGTTGCTCTATTGCTCTGCCCAGAGTGATTCGTCGGTGATGGCCCTGGCCCTCCGCTCCTCGAGGAGCTCCTTCTCCAGTTGCAGTGTTTTGTCCTCGGAGCCTTTGAGGGCGGACTAGAGGGTGGGAACCTTCCTCTTGAGCCAATTAGTTTCGAGCTCGTCGGAAGTCAGTGCCGCTCTAGCAAGGACGAATTGCTGCAAAAAGCAAAGTAAGTACGAAGTAATTTCATTAATTAAATGCATTTGCTGTATGTTGCATACCTGAAGGGAAGCCCTTTCGAGGGCCAAGTCGAGCACCGGTGCCTTGGCTTCGCTCAAGACGGAGACTAGTTCGGAGTTCCCAACCTCTTGGCCCTGATCTGCCAAGGGTTCCAAGAGCGCTCGGAGCCCTGTCCACTGCACCAAGAATAGAGCCAACAGAGGAAGCCAAGACAGGGCCCGACAGTCGTCTACAATAGCCTCCTCCTCCGAATTGCTAGCTAAGGGGTCATTGGAGGAAGGCGTCATCGTCAATTCAGGAAGGGGGTCGAAGCTTATCGTACTCTTACCCCTCCTTGGCACAAAAACCAGAGCTGCTGCTTCGGTTGGAGTGGATCCTCCTTCGATCGTTGCCCCCCTAGTCGGAATCACTTCGCCCGAGATAGCTTCGGTCATCGGAGCCACTACACCAGCCAAAGCCTCAACTTCGAGTGAAGCCGAAGCTCCACCGGTGGTTGGAGCCATGCCACTTCTCGACGCATCTACAAAAGTTAAGGTATTCATTGAATATTTGTTGTACGATAATCGTTGCAGGAATTTCAAAGGCAAAGTTTTGAGGTATACCTCTGTCCACGCCTTAAGGGAGAATTTTGGGGTCCCCTAGAACTTCGTACATCCGAAGATATTCTTCGAGGTCATCCCCCGAAGTTTGCCCTGGAGCAGCTGCAGATGATGTCCCGACCTCTGGCACTACCACTCTGGCCACGTGTGAGTTAGGATTTACTAACCCCAGTTCTGAGCTGATTGCGGCAGGCTCGGAGGAGACTACTGCATCAGCTACCACAGCTTCTCGAGGGAGGTCTCTGGCTGCAATTGTAGACCCGTCCTCGCTATCTTGTAGCAGATAATCTTCAAGGGCTTTCCCCATCTGGACGTTTGAGTCCTTTTCTTCTGAGTCCTCCGAAGAGGAACTCTGAATGTCCAGAGAGGAAGGCGAAGATACCGGAGATGCAGGTGGAGGAGGCTTCGCTGTCTTCTTCCCCTTCTTGACTAGGGTCTTGGCGCCCCTTTTGGATGGCTCAGCGGTGTTTTTCCTTTTCTAGGGAGTTACCCCCATCGAGTCGAAGTCCAGCAGGGGAGGAGGCTCTATTTTGAGAGCACTCCACACCCTGTTGAAGCGTTCCCAGTTTCCCAACAGCTCCACCCTCCGCTGCTTCTACACCACTATAGGGGCTCCGAGCACCCGTTCAGTGGCTCTTGCAATCTGTTTCGGAGATAGCACCAAAGGAGTCGTTGAAAGAAGGTAGCATTCTATTAAGTATGTTATCTGGTTTCTAATGTGTTAATGCATAAAATGCGAAGACTTACCTAGGATTCGAAGCTCTCCCTCCGAAGTATTTTTGAATGCAATCGGCCAATCAGCTCCGAGAGGAGGGATCCGGAGGGCGATGAATTCCTCAGCCAGATCCCACATGCTCATGCGGCTGCCCACCAAAGAAAGTAACCCAAGCCACGTTGAAAGCAAGCTTCGGTACGGAGTAACTTCAGCTTCCTTCCGGTACCAGTTTTCTTGTAGGGGCCCTATGAGGCTAGAACCCTCTCCGACTTCGGCGTAGAACCACCGAAGGATCCAGTTGGTGTACCACCGATCGTTGATGGCCTTCGCTAGAAAATCCTGCGCGTACTCCTTCCAAAGATGGAAATTAACACTTCCGAACACCGTTAACACCTTGGTGTCTCTGGGTCCGTCTTATGGCTTCGGCTGGCAGGAGGCTTCGTTATTAGCGGCGAAGACCTCTGATCTCCCTTTGCACCCTTCTGCCTGAAGGGACCTATTCGAAGATGGCCAGTCTTGCTATGGCATTGGGGGACAACTGTGGCAAGGTAATGTGGAACATGTATAATACCTCTGCCAGGAAGTTGATTGAAGGAAGTCCTAGTCCTAGCTTCGAAGAAGGCTTTTCCGTGGCATCGGGGTCGCCTCTGTACCAAGGACTCGAGTCCTCATGCTGGGACACAGCTTCCCATTCATCGTTCTCGCCGACTGACCAAGGATGAAGCTCTACTTCAATGGCTTCTTAGATGTTGGGTGGAGTTCCCGAGGGTTCTTCGGCTAAGAACCCCTCTGGGCTCCCGCCATTGCTGCCACTGCTGACACTGCCCATGCCTGCCTTTGCGCCAGAGTTCCTGCCGCCGCAGGCACCGTCAGCGCTGGTCCTCGCCATCGTTTGGTTGCTCAGGAGGTTGGGGAAAGTTGGGAGGTTGAAGAAAGGAGGCTTAGAAGCAGAGCTCTGTAAAAAAATCCGATGAGCCTCAGCTCCCCTTTTTATATCCTTTCCGCTAGTTACTACATTTTGAACATGCTGTTCACATTGCAGGTTCGGCTTCTATCATTGACAGGTGGGACCAGAAGGTAAAAAGGTGTGAACCCGCGGTAAAGTTTTGTCCGTTAATTTTTTCTAGGAGCCTAACGGCTACTTGAAGTGTAACGACTCAAAATTAATGGCTCTTCACGATTCTTTGCCTCCACAAAAGTTCATTTCCTTGAGAAGCGTGCACACGGGAGTCCTAGTTAAAAGCTTCCATTGGACAAACTTCAATCTCGAAGATACTTCAAATAGCTGTAATACCTTGAAATTTTTCTAAGTCTCTGAATATGAAAATATTTCTCGCGTATACTGCTCTCCTGCTATACAGGTTAAATTGGAGAAGCGTATTCGAGGGGCTACTATTGAGGGGAAATACTTAATCCTGAGGACCTTTAAGATCAAAAGGCAAAGATAATTTATGAAACTTCAAGACAAAAGTTCATCCCCCAAGTTGATGAAGTTTCTGAGCCGAAGGGTCCTCTGAACCCCAATTTGAAGATGCCCTCCGAAGGCTCTGTCTCTACAGTGAGAAACATCAAGACTGACAGGTCGTTTGCCTTATCTATCCTCTTCAGACACATTTTACTATTTTAGCCCTATTCGGGGTACCAAATAGTTTCCACTATGTCGGTTGTAATAGAGGGGTAAAAGGTCTTTTCCTTAGAGTTTTTACCTATAAATACCCCCCTTCTCACCCTGTAATAGGCATCGAATACTCAGATATTCAATACACAACATCGAACTACTTCGAGCTATTATCCTATTCGGAGGCTTGAGTTAGTTCGCTTCACAAACTCTTTGTTTGTTAGTTCTTAATCTTAGAGAACCTGTTAGCGTAATCTTTTACGCCAACACCAACATCAACAATTCACAGACATTTAATAGTATACTAGTCGTTCACACAGATCTCACAAGCATATCATCAAACACACCATCCTCATAGATATTTCTCAAAATAATCAGGGCATTCTCTCAATAATTAGGGATTTAGACAATTACTTTCAATGTGCTCAGATCATGAGAACACGGAATACCGATAGTTACCGAGTCGAAGTAGTGTAGATGGACTGAGTGCTTCTCCTACTCGAAGATGTGGCCCTTCACACCCATCTGACCATATGTTAGTTTAGCGAAGCAGTGTAGAAATCAGCCATACGCATCATGAACCAAACCCATGGCTTGGCTAGACCCCACACGCGAGCTGCTACTACACTAGGTTGGCGTGAACCGTGCGGAGAGGCATTATAGGCCAAACGCAATCACCGCGCGCGGCTGCTTCTATGTGAAGAAATGCAAGCTTCTCGAGCTCGATGTGATGCTCATGCGCTAGATTCGGTAGGAGCACAGAAGCACAAGCACCTGAAGCGCTGGCGGTTTTTCCAGGAAAATCTGGAGGGGATCCTCACGGCGCTAGAGCCCTCGACGAGAGAATCTGTCGGTCGAAGAGGGAACAGAACAGTGGAGAAGGACAAAAATTTGAACTCTGGTTTTCTGATTAATTGAGTTATGAACCCTAGGGGATACATGACCTTTTATAGGCAGTTCAAAAATAGAAAATGACAGATTTACCCCTATGTAGGACCGAAAGTAGCGACCAGAGGGGGGTGAATGGCGCCTAAAAATTCTTTCGAATCAATGGCCTTCTCCAAACACCCAACGCACCTCAACAGACAATCAATAAAAGCAAAAACTGATCACAAGTACTAAAAATAATCTAGCCTAAAAACGACCGATGTCCTAGTCGAAAAGACACCAACATAGTGCTTAAAGGCAGATTAAAAAAACTCCTCACAGATCAAACAATGAAACAACAAACATTTCACATAGTGACTGACCCATATCGAATCATCACAGTTTACTGGTATTTAATCAATTAAAGTAAATGATAATTATCTAAAAAGAGCTCATAGATGATTCAACATGCACTAGAGATATAAAAATTCATCAATGAAAATACACAGTGCAATCTAAAAGATAAGCTGATCGTAGCATTTTAATCTATCAAAAAATGTTGAGGAATAAAATACTAAAACACGCAAAACGAGAACAAGGGTGTTCATTCGTTGTCTCATGTATGCATTCCGTCAAACACATTCAGTGCATGGCGATTGCTGCTTGGCTGATGACTTATGTGCGGGTGTTCAAATGCACAAACTCACAGTGGTTAATCATTGTTATATTCAAAACAAAGAATAAGCACTACTTCCAGCAGTATGCAACCGAGTAGTACTTGAAGCAGTAATGATTGAGTAAAGGAATAAAACAAGATTTAAATTATCTCTGCTTTGGAATAAATCAAGCCATGCAATAAAACAATCTGATTGGTGAAGGACTTCCCTAGGTGTTTATTGCAGCACCGGCAGTAGTAGCTTGGACAACATGCTTCCTAGTGAAACACCAAGAGCTGGCTTGCGCTTCTCTCATCACAAACAACGTTGCCTCATAGGCTCTGCTACGCTGTAGTGCCCCCAGGCAGAACCGGCGGCTTGTAGCACGCGCCAGGTAGGCATTTTTGGTTTTCAAGAAACCATTCGAAACCAGAAAACCGATGATGGCCACAAAAACCAGAGAACACAGTTACGATTTCAGAAGAATGGCCGGTGGCGAAGAACAGTGCAGGAGGAAGAAGAAAGGATAAAAAGTGACCCACATATTTCTGAATTGATAAAGTGTTTTTCAAAATGGGTAACCCTAACCCTAGGTATAGGGGCCTTTTTATAGGCAACCCAATAAATGGGAAAAATAAAAAATGCCCTAGGGTTTTTACAGACGCTGAAATAAAAATGGAAAAGACCGAAATGCCCTTAGGATATTTTATAGACTCGACTTACAGACTGAGGGCCTAAATGAAAAATAGTAAAATCCTAAATACAGATGACTTGTCCTGATGCAGAGCTTTCGTAGAAGCTACGGCTTCACCTCAGAATGGTCAGATCCGAGATCAGCGGTCGTCAGTTTTGCACCGAAACTGACAAAGCGTCCACCGTCTTCGCACCGGGTACCCGGATTGGGCCAGCCCGATTCCACAACTCTCTCAGCCCGGTAATCGCTCGCTGCCTGTGTACCTGAGTCAATCCCGGTCAACAGACCAGTGGATCATATGCTACTCCTAGCCCATGTACTCGGATTGGGCCAGCCTGACTTCGCGACCCCTCTACCCGACAGTCGCTCACTACTCATGTACCTGAGTCACATGCGGCCCAGACACAGCAGGTCTTCTCTTCTCTTCATGTCCTCTTTGACTTCTGTTGACAATCACTCATCACATCTGGAGCCATGAGGCCCATGCTCTTCAACATGGCTCCTCAATCCCCCCTTGATGAGTGCATTGTTAACACTTCTCTTCATTAGCTCTTCAGTACCTGCAAGCAACTGTGGAAACACAAAAACAAAACACAAGAAAAGAGAAAGAAGAAAATAAAATAAAAGTTTAATCCTAATGACCAAAAGCTGAACAGATGCAAGAGACAACGGTCATTATGGTTAACCAAAAATAGACTCAAAACGAGTGCAATCTCAGAATTATCAACAAGGATATCCAAAGAGTAATGGAAAAAGAGACTAAAACTCCCCCTGAATCAAATCCCAGAGAAAGCCAAAACTCCCCCTAAACTATTCTAAACGATCGAGTAGCCCAAAATTTCTCCCCCTTGTTGACAGTTGGACTCATCAGGCGAGACTAAAATGCACTCTAAAAGACACAGACTCAAACACCCCCTGAAATGCAGCCCCCCCTCAAAATATGCAATGAATGCGACTGGGGTGCAGGTGGAGTGTAGAAAACATGCTTCTCAGATATGATTGACTGCAATTACAACATCTAGTAGGTATAGCAAAAGACATAATGTCTAAGACACATGGCATGATCAGTGAGCAGATGATATCTAAAGAAAGTCATTTGCACGCATTTTCAATTTTTGCAAACAAAAAGCATCACCACATTTCCTAGTCCACAAGCAAGGTAAAACATGAGATGCAAAAGCTAACTGATATCTATCAAGAAAATCATTGTCCAGAACAAAGTGCTTTAGCAAACTTGTTATCCTTTTTTTAATTTCAGGCCTTTTCTTTTCCTTTTTCATTTTTGCTAGGGGTTATTTGCATGTCAAACGTTATGCTAACCGACCAAGTGAAGCCTAGGCCAGAACAGGACCATCAGAAGCTTAATACAATTGGTCTTGGCATACATTACACTGTCCTAGTTCATACCAAAGAGCTATGGTAAGCAGTCCAGAACAATGCAATGCGACAAAGAAAACCCATCTGGATCTTTTCGAATTATGCATAAAAAGGCATGGATTTTTCATTTTTTCTGATTTTTATCATTTTTATAGCACATTTTCCATGTTAAAGCATGAAGATGTCCAAGTTGCATATCTGCATCTAAGTGAGGAACTAGCTACCAGGCATGTAAAAGATAGCAAAAAGCATTCAGCCTACACATGCTAGTTACCAGAAGCAATGGTGATCATTTTTCAATTTTAAAGCATAAAAGCCATGCATATGACAAATATCAGACATATCATGTGAACTGAAGCAAAGCATGATCATCGACAAGTAATCAAAAGCATGTATCCGCTAGAATAATTAAAGCATATCAATCATATAACAGAAGCAGACTCAAGGTGTGATATGTGAATATGCATGATATGAACACACACAAAAAGACTCAAGAAAAGTGTAAAGAAGAAAGAAAACTGACTCAAAATATCCTAAAAAGGACACACAACTCCCAAATCCCCTCGCAAATGCTCAAAAGTTGACTGATCTAGGGGTTTGGTGAAAATGTTAGCCAACTGATGATGGGTATCAACATAAACAAGGTCAATGACACCTTTCTCATACTGACCCTCAGAAAGTGAAAATGCACATCAATATGTTTGGTTTTTGAATGGAGACATGGGTTTTTTCCTACACTAATCACGCTAGTGCTATCACAGAACAAAGGAACTCTGGTAGAAAAGAATAACCCAAAATCTCGCAAAGTGGAAATCATCCAAACTAACTGTGAGCAGTAGCTAGCAGCAGCTACATACTCAGCCTCTGTGGTAGAAAGTGCAACTCGAGACTGCTTCGGAGAAGACCAAGAGACAAGGGAAGAACCAAGAAACTAGAAAGTACCGGAAGTCGACTTGCGATCCAGCCGGCACCCACCAAAGTCAGCGTCCGAAAAGCTAGATAAATCAAGAGACGATGAGACGCGCGTGGTGAAGACTAGAAGCACGCGCACAGTCCCACGACAAACTGAATGTCTAGCCTCATCGCCGTCAAGTACAGCAACGAACCGATCATCCCTCGAAACTCTCTCTCGTTGACCTTGACACCCCTCTCGTCCTTGTCCAAGCCCCCAGATGTACCCATTGTGGTCATCTGAGGCTTAAGCTCTCCACCAAAGTCAAATTTCTTCAGCATGTCCCGCGTGTACTTACTCTGGTGGATGAAGATGCCGTCCTTGGTCTGCTTGATCTAGAGCCCTAGGAAATACTTGAGCTCACCCATGAGGCTCATCTCAAACTCACTGAGCAAGAAAAGAGTTTTGTCCACATAACCCATCACAAAGCCCTTCCCCAACAAAAACTGCTTCAACCAGTCATACCAAGCCCTGAGGGCTTGCTTCAGACCATATAAAGCTTTCTGCAGCTTAAAAACATGTCGAGGAAACTTAGGGTTCTCAAAACCGGGGGGCTGCCTAACATAGACCTCATCCTCTATGTACCCATTCAGAAAAGCACACTTGATATCCATTTGAAAAAGCTTAAAACACTTCGAAGCAGCAAATGCCAAAAGAATGTGAATGGACTCAAGACGGGCAACAGGGGTGAAAGTCTCCTCAAAATCAATACCCTCTTTCTGGCAGAAACACTGGGCAACTAGTCGAGCTTTGTTGCGCACCACAACCCCATCTTCACCTTGCTTGTTTTTGAACACCCACTTGGTGCCTATGGGGTTGCATCCGGGTGGCAGCTCAACTAGTGTCCAAACCCGATTGCAGACAAAATTCTCAAGCTCTTCTTGCATAGCGTTTATCCAATTCGAATCAGAAAGAGTCATGAGAAACATCTATGGGCTCAAAAGATGCAACAAACACAGACTCAACAAACACAACAAGCGAGTCAATAGAAGAGCGCAAAGTTCTCTTAGTAAGATCAACGATGATGAGCTCTGAGGGGTGATCGCGCTGAACTGCTCGGGATCCCAGGCGATCTGGACTCAACTAAGGGGGCTTGATCGAAGTGGAAGAAGTTAATAGAGGTCCGCCCTTGTCCTCAGTCGAAGTCTCAGAATGTGTGGGGTCTACAGGCTGTGAAGAAGGCTACCCTCATCAACAATTGGAACGTCATCATCTTCCTCGAAGATGGACTCTCCAAGCTCATCATCCCCAGAAAGCTCAAATGAAGGAGTCAATGAAGGCAAGGACTAATCAAAAGAAACCTCGCAAGTCTCGACAAGCTGCTGGGAGTCGATGTTCCAAACACGGAAGCCTCGAGAATGCAAAGCATAATCAAGAAAAACTCCATTCCAGCAACGAGACTCAAACTTGTCCAAATGCCATCCCTTCTTGAGCACAAAGCACTTGTAGCCAAACGCTCGCAAGTGGCTCACCTTGGATTGTCTGCCAAACCGCAACTCATTGCTCTTCTTGCATGGTGTTTATCCAATTTGCATCAAATAAAGCGTGAGAAACATCTTTAGGCTCAAAAGTGGCAACAAAAGCAGACTCAGCAAACACAGCGAGTGAACTAGCCTGAGAACGCAAGGATCTCATAATGAGATCACCGATGATGAGCTCTGAGGGGTGATCACGCTGAACTGCTCGGGATCCTAGGTGATCATATGTCACCTCACTAGAGTCAGCAGCTGGCACCTCTGGACTCGATTGAGGGGGCTCGATCGAAGTGGAAGTAGTGATCAGAGGTCTACCCTCATCCTCAGTCGAAGTCTCAAAAGGTGTTGGGTCTACAGGCTGTGAAGAAGGCCCACCCTCATCAACAGCTAGAGTCTCATCATCTTCCTCGAAGATGGACTCTCCAAGCTCATCATCACTAGAAAGCTCAAAAGAAGGAGTAAGCAAAGGCATGGACTCATCAAAAGAAACCTCGCACGCCTCGACAAGTTGTTGGGAATCGAGGTTCCAAACACGGAAGCCTCGAGAATGCAAAGCGTAACCAAGAAAAACTCCATCCTAGCAACGAGACTCAAACTTGTCCAAATGCCCTCCCTTCTTAGCACAAAGCACTTGTAGCCAAATGCTCGCAAGTGACTCACCTTGGGTTGTCTGCTAAACCGCAACTCCTATGAAGTCTTTTCTAGGTAAGCTCTAAGAAAAATGCGGTTGGCCAGATAGCAACCCGTGTTCATGGCTTCAGCCCAAAAGCGCCTAGGAGTCCTGTGCTCATCGAGCATCATCCTTTCCATCTCGAATAGCGTGTGGTTCTTTCGTTCCACAATGCCGTTTTGTGGGAGAGTGTAAGGGGCAGAAAACTGATGATCAAGAACCTGATCACTACAGAAGTTGACGAACTGAGAGTTCTTGAACTCAGAGCCGTTGTGAGAGAAAATTGATTGCATCTGACCATTGTTCTTGTTCTTTAGCTTCAAAATCAGGTCATGAACAAACTGAAAAGTCTCATCCTTATACTCCAAGAAGAAAAGCCACGAGAATCGAGAAAAATCATCAACTATCACAAACGCGTACCACTTCCCACCGACTTAGCGTACCTGAGCTGGACCAATAGTGTCCAAGTGTAACAGCTCTCCCAGGTACAAAGTCATCACCTGAGTCACAGGTGCGTGAGAAGCGGCAACCATTTTCCCGTGATTACAGGGATGGCAAACTAGATCCTTCTCCATCTTAAGCATGGGCAATCCTCGGATGAGGTCCATAGAGCTCAATCTGACTAGCAAATCAAAGCTCAAATGGCCTAACGTCCTATGCCACTTCCAGAGCTCAGAGGAGGATCCAACAATCAAATAGCGAGAAGGGCCAGAAGAACTAGAGAAATCAATCTGAAAAACCTTACAGAAGGGTAAGATCTAGCAAACCAAAGATCCTCTAGAATCAACCATAGAAGACATGCCCTTCTTAAATCGAACCTCCAAATCATCCTCAAGAAGTTGCGAAACATAAATCAAATTGAAATTCAAGTTTCCAACCAAGGCAACATTCTTCAAAGATAAATGGTCAGAGATGCGAATTAAGCCAATGCCGTATACCTTCCCTTGACCACTGTTCTCGAAAGTGATGTACTCCTTGGAGCTCAAGGGAGTGAGGCTGGAGAACCATCTGCGATGTCCCGTCATGTGGCGAGAGCATCCTAAATCCATGATCCACATGTCCTCCAGTCCTCTATCCTACACGATCAGTGGTCGGAAGTGGGAGCAAATGGTCCGGCACCAGGTTTAGCAAAAGAGCTAAACTAGTGTCGAGCCATCTGCTCAAAAGAAGGAAAGTAGAAGAATCATAAGAGTCTGGACCAAAACGCTGGCTCAAAGTGCGGTCCTCGGTTCTGCCTAAAGTCTCGGCCATGAGGTCCAAAGCCATATCCAAACAACCTAGAGCTCCGCCGGAGCGAACACCACCCTCCATAGCATGGGCATGAAAGTTGTCTCCTCTACCACCACCTACACGATGTGGCCTAGCCTCTAGCCTCTCCCCACGTCGAGGGACTCTCAGTCTACCACCCCTGCTGGTAGAACTGCTCCTGAACACCATGAGCTCTCTTTGCTCTCTCAATCCGTTTCCTCCTGAAGCAAAACCCCTCAAGGTGCCCGTCTCTCTAATAGTACTCAGAGTGGTAGGTGGGCTTCTTGGGATGTGGTTGAGGCTTGGGGATCTTGGGCTTGGTGGTGTTTGGTGTAGACTCTTTGGTGTGAGAGGGTCTAGGTAGAGAGTCTAGAGAAGTGTGGAGATGTTTGGAGCTAAGGGACCCACATGGGCTTCTTGGGTGGAGCTTTAGGTTGTTCTTGGAACACTCCATCCTTTGGGCTGACTAGCCTGGAAAGACTTAGTGGAGTGAGTCTTGGGATATCTCTGTTCAGGATTCATCTTACTCCACTTCACTGCCCAACTAATAGCACTCTCAAAATCAACCTTGGTATAGGTGTAACCTAACCCAAACCCATCCTGCCTCTTGAACTGCTAGATCATCATGTCGAGCTATGGCTCTCTGCACTTACCCAACTCAGGATCTGACGGAGGTAAAAGTTCTCATTCTGAACATCAGTTAGCTCCTCTCTCAAGGAAGCTAGTACCTCCACCTGAGACAAGCAGGTCTCACACTCTCTATCGACTTGGACAGACTTCTCAGCTTTCAGCTTGATCAACTCCAATCTAAGAGACAAGCAGTTCTCACAAACAGTGGGTGGAACTGACAGTGTCTCAAGCTCTAGCCGAGTCTGCTCAAGTTCAGCTCTGACTCTCTCCAACTCACCCAACTGCTCATCACCCTTGGCTTTCAGCTCAGCTAAACTAGCTAGATGGGATGGGCAGTCTACACAAGGCATGACGATAGTGGCATGAGCGTCTTTCAGCTCCAGCTAAGCGCTCTCAAGCTCAGTGGCCAAAGTGTCCATCCCATCTACCCTCACTGTGTACCTAGACTTCAGAGTCGTCAGGTCACACAGAACACCTCATAGTTTGGGCACTCACTGCTACCACCCAAGAAAGTGGAAGAAAATAGACTCTCAATCCTGCCATTGGCCATGGCAAGCTCACTCTCAAGCTCATCTATCCTCTTATTAGCCCCTCTAAGCAGTTTCTCCCGATATCTCAACTCTTGACGATTCTCTTCAAGTAAATCAATGACTTCTTGTTCATAGGAGGATACCTTTTCATCGTCATCATCGTCGGAGTTGTCGGGGGGAGCCCTTCTCTTCCTTATCCCTAAGAGTCATTGAACAGAAGCTCTTGTGGGATCTTCAGCGATGATGTGAGCGGCTCTTCGGCCTGTCCCCGAAAGCCATGAAGCAGATGCCCACCGGATCGTCCTTGTCCTTCCCCTTCCTGATCACGATCTCCTCATCGCTTGAGCTTGATGAAGCGGAAAAAGATGAAGATCGCTTGGAGTAGCTTCTCTCCATCTCGGTGAAGAAGGCCTTGTCTTTCTTCTTGTTCTCACGTCGGTAGTCCTTCAAGGCCTTTCGGAAGAATCTTGTCTTGGGCTTGCCCTTGGTGAAGGTGGAGTTGTCGTGCTTGCTAGAGTCATAGGAGACACCACCGGTACCCTTCTTTTGACCATTTATCTTGGGTAAGTAGGCGATGAAATGACCTCGATCACCACACTCAATGCATCCGGATTTTGTGCCGTGTCTTTTGACCATTCGCTTATCACATACCAACATACACAACATACCTGGTTGTTAAACAGACACAGATCATCATCTCCTAGCGACTCAAGCTGGTCCTCAGGAGAAACCAGCACAGCTCACATAATAGGAGTCAGCAGAAGGAGTCACAAGGGCCAGAGTTTTTGATCCAGAGCCAGTGAGATTTGTTCTCAACTGGATATCAACCTTTGTGGCCTTGATCTTGCTAAACAACTCTAAAATTGTCAAGGTATCATAAGAGGTGCTCTCAATGATAGAGGATACCTTGATCTCCCAGATCTTAGGGTCCAAGGTATGAAGAACCTTGAGCGTCTGCTCATGATCTGAGACTACCTGAACTCCCTCGGCCTTGTTGACCCAAAGCTTGTTGATGATCGATTGAAAACAACCAAACAAGGCTTCAACAGATTCACCCAGCTTCTGTGTGAAATTTTTATATTCATGCCGGTAGGTCTGATAGAACCGAGCCTTGACCTGGGCTGTCCCCTCATGGTGTGCCTAGAGGGTAGCCCAGATCTCTCTAGCAGTGCTGAGATGGCTCACACGCTCAAACTCAGTGGGACCTAAACCAGAAATAAAATGTTCACAGCTTTGTTGTTGTTCTGATGCTGGGCGATTATCTGAGGGGATGTACGCTCACCAACAGGCAATATGGTGAAAGTAGCGTGAACACAAACGTCCCATATGTCCGAGCTCTAGCTCATGAGATAGGATCGCATGCGAGTCTTCCAATAAATATAGCCAAAAGCTTCCAAGGACGGGACCTTTCCAGAAGAAGTCATGATCACTACCTGGGTTTAGAACCGGTTAAGGTATGGAAAAACCCTAACCAGGCTTTGATACCACTTGTAGGACCGAAAGTAGTGACCAGAGGGGGGGTGAATGGGCGCCTAAAAATTCTTTTGAATCAATGGCCTTCTCTCAACACCCAACACACCTCAACAAACAATCAGCAGAAGCAAAAACCGATCACAAGTACTAAAAATAATCTAGCCTAAAAATGATCGGTTTCCTTGTCGAAAAGACACCGACACAGTGCATAAAAGGCAGATTAAAAAAACTCCTCACATATCAAACAATGAAACAACAACATTTCACATAGTGACAGACCCATATCGAATCATCAAAGTACACTGGTATTTAATTAATTAAAGTAAATGATAATTATCTAAAAAGAGCTCACAGATGATTCAACATGCACTAGATATATAAAAATTCATCAATGAAAATAAACAGTGCAATCTAAAAAATAAGCTGACCGTAGCATTTAATCTATCACAAAATGTTGAGGAATAAAATACTAGAAGCACGCAAAACGAGAACAAGAAATTATTGTTCATTCGTTGTCTCCTGTATGCATTTCGTCGAACACATTTAGTGCATGGCGATTGCTGCTAGGATGATGACTTCTGTTCTGCGCAGGTTGATGAAGATGGGTTAATCATTGTTATATTCAAAACAAAGAATAAGCACTACTTCAAGCAGTATGCTGCCGAGTAGTACTTGAAGCAGTAATGAATGAGTAAAGGAATAAAACAAGATTTAAATTATCTCTGCTTTGGAATAAATCAAGCCATGCAATAAAACAATCTAATTGGTGAAGGACTTCCTTAGGTGTTTGTTGCAGGACCGACAACAGTAGCTTGGACAACACGCTTCCCAGTGAAACACCAAGCGCCGGCTTGCGCTTCTCTCGTCCCAAACAACGCTGCCTCACAGGCTCTGCTACGCTGTAGTGCCCCCAAGCCAAACCGGCGACTTGCAGCAAACGCCAGGTAGGCGTTTTGGTTTTCAAGAAACCATCTGAAACCAGAAAACTGATGATGGCCACAAAAACCAGGAGAACACAGTTACGATTTCAGAAGAATGGCCGGCAGCGAAGAACAGTACAGGATGAAGAAGAAAGGATAAAAAGTGACCCACAAATTTCTGAATTGGTAAAGTGTTTTTCAAAATGGGTAATCCTAACCCTAGGTATTGGGGCCTTTTTATAGGCAGCCCAATAAATGGGAAAAATCAAAAATACCCCTAGAGTTTTTACATATGCTGAAATAAAAATGGAAAAGTCCAAAATGCCCTTAGGATATTTTACATACTCGACTGACAGACTATGGGCCTAAAGGCAAAATAGTAAAATCCTAATACAGATGACTTGTCTTGATGTGGAGCTTTCGTAGAATCTACAGCTTCGCTTCAGAACAGTCAGATCCGAGATCAGCGGTCGTCAGTTTTGCACCGAAACTAACAAAGCATCCACCGTCTTCGCATCGGGTAACCAGATTGGGCCGGCTCGATTCCGCAACTCTCTCAGCCCGGCAATCGCTCGCCGCCCGTGTACCTGAGTCAATCCTGGTCAACAGACCAGTGGATCCTCTGAGGAGCCATGCTGAATAGCGTGGGCCTCATGGCTCCAGAAGTGATGAGTCATTGTCAACGATAGTCAAAGAGGACAGAATAAGAGCGGAGATCTACTGTTTCATGGGCCGCGTGTGACTCAGGTACACGGGCAGCAAGCGACTGTCGGGCAGAGGAGGCCGCGAAGTCAGGCTGGCCCAATTCGGGTACATGGGCCTAGATGAACGCAAAGTTCTTTCAGTCAAGTCACCAATGATGAGCTCTGAGGGGTGATCACGCTGAATCTACTTTTGTTGCATCTTTTGAGCCCAGAGATGTTTCTCATGCTCTTTCTGATTCTAATTGGATTAATGCTATGCAAGAAGAGCTTGAGAACTTTGTCCGCAATCGGGTTTGGACACTAGTTGAGCCGCCACCAGGATGCAACCCCATAGGCACCAAGTGGGTGTTCAAAAACAAACAAGGTGAAGATGGGGTTGTGGTGCGCAACAAAGCTCGACTAGTGGCCCAGGGTTTTTGCCAGAAAGAAGGTATTGATTTTGAAGAAACTTTCGCCCATGTTGCCCATCTTGAGTCCATTCGCATTCTCTTAGCTTTTGCCGCTTCGAAGGGTTTTAAGCTTTTTCAAATGGACGTCAAGAGTGCTTTTCTGAACGGGTTTCATAGAGGAGGAGGTTTATGTTAGGCAACCCCCCGGTTTTGAGAACCCCAAGTTTCCTCTACATGTTTTTAAATTGCAAAAAGCTTTATACGGGTTGAAGCAAGCCCCCAGGGCTTGGTATGACCGGTTGAAGCAGTTTTTGTTGGGGAAGGGCTTTGTGATGGGTTCTCTGGATAAAACTCTTTTCTTGCTCAGAGTTGCTTCAGATTTCTTAGTCGCTCAGATTTATGTGGACGATATTATTTTTGGCGGTACTACTAATGATCTTGTGTCCAAGTTTTCTGAGCAGATGCACAGTGAGTTTGAGATGAGCCTCATGGGTGAGCTTAGTACTGTTGGGGGAAAATATCCCATCTTCGGGGTTATTGCCAAAGCAACATGAAGACAGCTAACCAGTTCGAAGATAGTCCGAAGGTCATCTTCGAAGGCGGCTTGGAACCTCGTCAAGAGTCCGAAGACTGGCATTGGTTCGAAGTATATCTTCGAACCAAAGCCTTCCAGGATCTTTTCTGCCAGCTAAGATGGAAGACTTATCTTCTATCCTATTAGATTAGTCTTTTACCATTTTAGCCCTATTAAGGAAGTTAAATAGTTTCCTTAATGTCGGTTGTAATAGAGGGGTAAATAGGTCTTTTCCTTAATGTTTGGGCCTATAAATACCCCCCATTTCACCCTGTAATAGGGACCAATTTACAAGTGATCAATACACACTTCGAACTATTCTAAGCTATTATCCTTTCGGAGGCTTAGAGCAGTTTGCTTCGCAAACACTTCGTTTGTTAGTTTCTTTTCTACAGAAACCTGTTAGCGTAATCTTTTACGCCAACAGTTGGCGCCGTCCGTGGGGAACCTAGTCAAAAAACTTCGTTCTCTACCAACCTCTTGCATCATGCCTCCTAAGCGGAGTGCACCTCGCAATCCCACTCGGAGGTCCTCTCGGATCTCCGGAGAGATACCCTTCGACACAGTTGAAGTCGGAGGGCCTTCGACTGTCCCTCCACCTCAAACTACTCCGCAAGGGGCTTATATCCCCGAGGATACGAACCTCTCCACCAACCCCTTCTACACTCCGACCGCCCGGAGCCACTCTGCCACCCTCCATTCCGATCGGAACTGATCATACCAGTTCTCAAGACCCGGAAGGTCCTTCCGGAGGAGATGAAGATAGCCTTGGAGATATGGCCACTCAAATGGCCAATCTTCAAGCCGAGGTAGCAAGGGGCGGCAAGAGGCTGCGAACAGGCTTCGTCCTCAAGCCACCCCAGCTATCCCCGAAGTGCACGAAGACGACGATCTTGACTATCCCGAAGCTCAGGAGAACGCCTCTTACGACAATGAATCTCCGTTGCATCCCGAGCTTCAGAAGGTTCGCTTCGATCCAAGGTTCAAAGCTTCGAAGCTTAGCAAGTATGCCGGAGACGAAGATCCCAGTGAGTTTGCGCGTTCTTATGCCCTAGCAATCGAGGCTAGTGGCGGAGACAGAGAAACTATGGCGAAGTGCTTCCCGTTAGCCCTTGAAGGGGTGGCGTTGAGATGGTTCTGGTCTTAAAGCCAGGATCAATCGATCTTGGTCACGGTTAAAAAGGAAGTTCATAAGTAACTTTCAGGGCACCTTCGTGCCCCCCATGTCTACAGGAAGCCTTTCCAAGTGAAACAGCTCCCGGAGAAGAACATTGAGGCAGTACTTCAAGCGCTTCGCTCACACGAAGTCGCAATTCGGGGGCTGTCCACATCCTCGGTGGTTGATGCGGCTCGGGAAGGCGTCAGTCATAAAGGCCTTCTGGATAAATTGCATCGGAAAAGCATCACCACAGTATACAGTTGATGTCGTACTTCGAGAGTACTCGAAGTCGGAAGAAGGTTGGCTTCGGAGGACTACTGCTACTTCGACAGTGTTGACGGAAGTTAAAGCAGAGGTGAAGACTTCGGCTTCGCCGCAAGAGCCAGTCCCCGAAGTACAACATGATAAAAGAAGAGGCAAAAGCACCCTCGTTCTGAGGTCTTAAACATTGCAACCCCCCGCAGAGGTTTGCACCAAGAGCTCCCACAGCCCTGCAGGGAACAAGTCCAGCGGCTGGAGGCCGCCAGGGAAAACGGCTGGCAAGGGCCAGACCCTTTTTTGCTGTATTCATGGAGAGAACCGAAGCCATGCAACTGACACCTGCAAGGCTATTCTTACCCTTCGGGAGAATACTTGGAGAGAACTTCGGGTCGAGGTAGTACCGACCGAAGTCCAGCAGCAGCAGTGCGCTCGGAGCCGGTCCAGGCTGTGCGCGGATAGAAAATTTGATGCTGCAAGGCATCCTCCGGTGGCCAATGTTATGCCACCTCCGAAGCAAGAAGAAGGGCAAGATAGAGGGAAGAGTAGTTCTCCCTATCTCCGGAGGAGGTACCCTCGGAAGCATGTCCAAGAGACAGCGAAGAGAGTACGTTCGAGAAGTAGGCCACATTGGGACTTCGTCATCTGCAGCTGCAATGCCGGAGTGGTCTCATGTTCCAATATCTTTCTCTGCGGAGGATGCAGCTGGTATCAAGTTCCCGCATGCAGATCCATTGGTTATCACTGCTGATATTGCCGTGAACTGAAGTCCGAAGGGTGCTAATGCGACGGAGGTAGCTCGGCAGATATTATATTTGTACAAGCCTTCGATCAGTTATGCATTTCCCGGAAGCATCTTCTCCCAGCGGCTCGTCCTCTGCAAGGCTTTGCAGGACCTCCGCTAGATGCACTTGGCCAGATAGGCCTGAAGTAACCTTCGGAGAAGGTTTACTAGCCCGAACTGAAGAAGTTATCTTTGATGTGGTGGATGCCCCGTATGCTTATAAGGTTATCTTTGGCCGAGGCATGTTGAATCAGTTCGGAGCTGTGGCGCATTCAAAATTACTTGTGCATGAAGATGCCCACACAATCAGGAATTCTGACAGTCTTCGGAGATCAAGCCATAGCTCGGAGAGCAGAATATGGTCATGGTCCTCCTCTTGATCCGAGGCAAGTAAACAGTGTCCAAGAAAATGGAGAAATTTTTTCAGCCTCCTCCGAAGCTTCGAAGAAGTCATTTCCAAGACCAAGTCCCGAAGGCGAGATTGCAACGAAGGTCATTGTCAAAGATGGTAAAGAATACACTTTCAATTTGGTAAAGATTTACCTCCCCGAAGTTGCAACTTCCTTGGAAAAGGTTAGAGAAAATTTGGATGTCTTCGCTTGGTCTGACGAAGATATCACCGGAGTCGATCGGGATATTATTGAGCACAGCTTGCTTGTAAACCCGAAGGCCCGGCCTGTTCGACAAGGGCTCCGGAAGATGTCCGCAGAGAGAGCTGCTCTAGCTAAGGACGAAGTTGAAAAACTGTTGAAGGCTGGGATTATCAGAGAAGTGGCCCATACAGAATGGTTAGCCAACCCAGTCTTCGTCAGGAAGAAGTCTCCGGAAAGTGGCGCATGTGCATTGATTTCACATCTTTGAATAAAGCGTGCCCACGTGACCCCTACCCCATGCCCCGAATTGATCAACTAGTTGACTCCACTGCAGGTTCGGAGTTACTAAGCTTCCTCGACGCGTATTCCGGTATCATCAAATATGGTTGAAGCGCGAAGATGAAATCAAGACGAGCTTTGTAACTCCTTCGGGAGTCTTCTGCTATGTAAGAATGCCCTTCGGCCTAAGAAATGCCGGGGCTACTTTTTCAAGATTAGTTGCTAAGGCTCTAGGTCATCAACTAGGTCGCAATGTGGAGGCCTATATGGATGATATTGTAATAAAGAGTGCTTTAAAGCACCAACATAGCCTAGACTTAGCAGAAACATTCAATAGCCTTCGGCATGTGGATCCGCCTTAACCCCGAAAAATGTATATTCGGAGCTAAGGCTGGAAAGTTTTAGGGTACTTAGTTTCAAGCAGGGGAATTGAGCTAGCC
>JAAALK010000284.1:43159242-43230734 GCA_019279435.1 Zizania palustris
GCTACGAAAGCTGAGCTTCCGGATAAGTCATCTGTATCTCTAGGCCCACAGTCAGTCAGTCGAGTCTGTAAAAAATCCTAAGGGCAGTTGAGTCTTTTCCTTTTATTCCTGCGTCTGTAAAAAACCCTAAGGGGCTGGTGGAATATTCTAGGTCATTGGGCAGCCTATAAATAGGGCCCCAATCCCTAGGGTTGGACTACCCTTCTAAAAATCACTTTTTCAATCATTCCTTGGGTCATTTTGTTCCTGCGTGTTGTTTTCTCTCTCCTGTGTGTGCGCCGCCAGGTTAATCATGCTGTTCATCTGTTTTGTTCCCTGTTTTTGGATGATTCTATTCCTTCTGCTTCGTGTGTAGCATCTCATTTAATGGCTTTGCAGTATTTGGTTTGCTCACAGCGATTTTATTCCTGTGATTGAGTGATTTCGTTGCTTCTATTCTTCACGAGAAGAGTACTAGTTCTTGCTGGTTGCAAGTAGTACTACTTCACTGTAGCAACAGTACTCTAGTACTCTAGGCTTGCTTTTTCTGCGTAGCTTTTTGATCGGAGCAGGCAGGGCTAAATCCCTTTACTGGCTGTTTTCTAGCGAAGCCTCCATCTCTGTCCGAAGCCCCTCAGCTCCGTGAGGCAGGCTTCGATCTGTCATCCTCAAGGGCTTCGCTTGAATTTCGACTTCGCTCTTGTCCTGTGAATCTAGTTTCAAAGTTCATATTTCGACAGGCTTCGGAGTTAATTTCGAAGCTAGCCTGTGGTCGAAGGTTATCACTTCATTTATTATACCTCGACCAAACTAGCTTCGAAGGTAATCCTGTTGGCTTCGAAGTTGTTTTTGCTAGCTCCGAAGGTAGAGTGTAGGCTTCGATTTGGTTTCTCTGTCGTGTGTCGGGCTTCGCTATTCTTTCGAAGGTTGTCTTTTTGTGAGCTTGTTCGAAGCTTTCTGTTCGAAGTCTAGCCTTCGAAGTACACTGTTCGAAGCAACCTTCGACTCTGTCATACTTCTCTTCAAAGCATACTTCGCTCTTTGCCACAACCTAGGCTAGACCAAACCAACCTTCGACACTTTCACAAGAGCCCTCGCCAGGCTTCGACACTGACCTCCGAAGTAGGCTTCGACACCGACCTCCGAAGCAGGCTTCGACACCAACCTCCGAAGCAGGCTTCGACACAGCGAAGCAGTCTTTGACACAGTGGAGCAGGCTTCGCCGAGTTCTGAACATGAGTCAAATCTGAACAGTAACTTCTCATCTCACCTTATATATACTTAGATCATCTATTGAGAAGTTTGACCTTCCTTGTCTAGTATATTTTGTTTATCTGCCTAGTAGCACTGCTTTGGTGGTTTTCTGTTTAACATCAGTTGCTTCTAGGCTAGATACCTTTAGACTTAGGCTATTTGTTTATACTCTGCTGTTTAGTCTTTTGAGGTGCGTTGGGTGTTGGGAACAGGCCATATATTCGAAATAATTTTTAAGGCGCCCATTCACCCCCCTATGGTCGCTACTTTCGGTCCTACATCCTCTGCTGCTCCTAGCCCATGTACTGGGATTGGGCCAGCCTGACTTCACGGCCCCTCTGCCCGACAGTCGCTCAATGCCCATGTACCTGAGTCACATGCGGCCCAGAAACAACAGGTTTTCCCTTCTCTTCATGTCCTCTTTAACTTCCGTCACAGTCTGGAGCCATGAGGCCCATGCTCTTCAACATGGCTCCTCACCCTAGGGTACAAACTCAGAGATATAGACGTGGCCCAACAAGCAAAATAGTAAAATCCTAACTAAAGGTACTTTGTCCTGATATGGAGCTTTCGTAATAGCTACGGTTTCATTTCAGCACCGTATGATCTCTAGTCAATGGTTCAGATTTGGTGTTGGTTTTGCACCGAAACAGACGAAGCACTCGCCACCCTGATTGGGTCGGCACGACTGTATGGCTCCCTCTACCTGGTAGTCGCTCGCCACCCGTGTAACTGAGTTACACATGGTCAGGACATGATAGGTCTTCTCTTCTCTTCTTCTCATCTCATCCTCTTCCTTGACTTTCGTTGACCATCACTCATCGTATTCTAGAGCCATGAGGCCCATGATCTTCAACATGTCTCCTCAATCTCCCCCTTAATGAGTGCATTGTCAACACCTTCTTCATCAACACTTGGAACCTGCAACATATGTGGAAACACTAAAAAACAAAACACAAGAGAATAGAAAGGAGAAAATAAAATAAAAGGTTTAACCCTGCTGACCAAAAGCCAAACAAAAGCCAGAAAATGTCATTATGGTTAAATAGAGAAGAAATCAACAAAGATTTCAAAAAACAGTCAAACGAGTGCAATCTCTGAACTATCAACAAGGATATCTAGAAGTGTAAATGCAAAAGAGAATAAAAACTCCACCGAAACCAATCCCAGAGAAAGCCAAAATCTCCCCCTAAGCTCTTCTAAAAAATCAACTATCATAAAATTTCTCCTCGTTGACAATTGGACTCACCAAGTGAGACTAAAAGCACTCAAAGTGACACTACACAAAGCAACTCAACTCAACTCCCCCTGAAATGCAGCTCCCCCTCAAAATATGCAATGAATGCAACTGGGTGCAAGTGGAATATAAAAAGAATGCTTCATAGATTCGATTAACTGCAGTTACAAAATCTTGCAAGTATAGAAGGGAATATTGACTAAGAAACATGGCATGGTCAGTGCAGTCGATATTATCTAAAGAAAGTCAATAACACGCATTTTAGATTTTCGCAACCAAAAGCATCACCACATTTTCTAGTTTACAAGCAAAGTAAAGCATGAAATACAAAGGTTAGCTAGTATCTACCAAGATAAGCATTATCCAAAACTCAAAGCCTTAGCAAAGTCATTATCTTTATATTTCAAGCTTTTTCTTTCCTTTTTGATTTTGTGCTAAGGGTTATATGCATGTCAACCTTATGCTAACTGATCAAGTCAACCTTATGCTTACTGACCATCAGAAGCTTAAGACATTGGTCTTGGCATACATTACAATGTCCTAGTTTATTCCAAAGTACTATGGTAAGCAGTCCATAACAATGCAATGCGACACAATAAACTCACCTAGATCTTTTCACTTAAACATAGAAGGCATGGATTTTTCATTTTTCCTGACTTTTAACATTTTTTCTAACATGTTTTCCATGTAAAGCATATAGATGTCCAAGTTGCATATTTGCATCAAAGCAAAGGATTCAGCTACCAGGCATGTAAAAGATAGCACAAGCATTCAGTCTACAAATGCTAGTTACCTAGAATCAGTGGTGACCATTTTTCAATTTTAAAGCATAAAAGCCATGCATAAGACTATAGATGAGCAAATGGCCCAAGCCCGTTGGGCCAGCCCGAAGCATGGCTAAAAAGCACAGCCCAGGCATGGCACAACCTGTTTTTAAATGGGCCTAGGCCGGCACGGCACGAAGATCGGGTCGTGCTTGGGCCACTACCCCGACACGATGGGGCGACCCGGGCATGGCCCGTTTAACGGTGGGCTCGGTTAGCCCGTTACCTTTTTAAAAAAATGATTTTCAAATACATACGGTACATGCAATCGCATGCACTACAAGTCTGACAACCTTCATTCATTCCCACCTGACCCATTCGTGGCCCCACTAGTGCATGTGTGATGCGTCTCCTCTGTTTGGTCCCATCACCCAACACATGGGCCCCACATGGTACAACACTTATGGTGATCTACATGCGCACGCCTACCCCACTCCAAAGCGCTGCAAAGCCACTACGCGAAAAATGGGCAATCCGGGCAGGAAAAAAGTCGGGCGGCACGACACAAGAAGGGGTTAAACAGGCCCGGGCTGCCCGTTTAAGTTAAAGTATCGTGCTTGGGCTCGCTGTCTAGCCCATGGGTTGATCAGCATGACCCGTTTATTAAGCGTGCCGGGCCAGGCCGTTAGTAAACGGAATATGCTTTCCCGGGCCCATGCCGAGCCGGGCCAGGCTACCCGTTTGAAAATCTATACATAAGACATATATTAGATATATCATGTGAACTGAAGCAAAACAATATGATCATCGACAGGTATTCAAAAGCATATACTAGTAGGAACAAGTAAAAGAAGTTTAATCATATAACAGAAGCAAGCTCAAAGTGTGGATATATGAATATGCATGATATGTACTCACACAAAATACTCAAATAAAAGAGTAATGAAGAAAGAAAAGACTCCAAATATAATATCCTAAAAAGGGTACACAACTCTCAAATCCCCTCGCAAACGCTGAAACGTAGACTGATTTAGGAGTTTGGTAAGAATGCCAGCCAACTGATGATGCGTATCAACATGAACAAGGTCAATAACACTTTTCTCATATTGATCTCTCAAAAAGTGAAATCTCATATCAATATGTTTGTTTTCTAATGAATACATGGGTTTTTCCTTACACTAATCTCACTGGTGCTATCGCAAAACAAAGGCACTCTCGGCAGTGAAAGACAACACAAAATCTCTAAGTGTAGAAATCATTCAAACCAACTGTGAGCAATAGCTAGCAACAACTATGTACTTAGCCTTTCTGATGGATAGAGCACCTCCAGATTGTTTTCGAGAATTCCAAGAAACAAGCGAAGAGCCATGGAACTGACAGGTACTGGAAGTCGACTTGCGATCCAACTGGCACCCACCAAAGTAAGCGTATGAAAAACCACACAAATCAAGAGATGATGATGCTGAATAGAATAAACCGAGATCGGATGCATAGGTAAGATACCTGAAAATGTGCTTGATAGCTTGCTGATGAGATGCGCGTAGAGAAGACTAGAAGTGAGCGCACACTCCCACAGCAAACTGGATGTCTAGTCTCGTTGTCGTCAGGTACAACAGTGATCCGATCATCCATCATTACTCTCTCTCATTGGCATTTATGCTGCTCTCGTCCTTTTCAAGGCCCCTAGATGTGCCCATGGAGGTCATCTTAGGCTTTAGTTCAGCACGAAGTCAAACTTCTTCAGCATATCTCTCATGTACTTGCTTTGGTGGATGGAGATGTTGTCCTTGGTCTGCTTGATCTAGAGCCCTAGGAAGTACTTGAGCTCACCCACGAGGCTCATATCAAACTCGCTGTGCATCTGCTCAGAAAACATGGATACAAGCTCATTAGTAGAACCATCAAAAATAATGTCATCCATGTAAATCTGAGCGATAAAGAAATCAAAACCATTTTGAGGAAGAAAAGAGTTTTGTCCACAGAACCCATCATAAAGCCGTTCCCCAACAAAAACTGCTTCAAGAGATCATACCAAGCCCTAGGGGCTTGCTTCAAACCATATAACGCTTTTTGCAAGTTGAAAACATGTCGAGAAAACTTAGGGTTTTCAAAATCACGGGGCTGCCTAACATAGACCTCCTCCTCTGTGTACCTATTCAGAAAAGAACTCTTGACATCCATTTGAAAAACCTTAAATCCTTTCAATGCAACGATTGCCAAAAGTATGCGAATGGACTCATGATGGGAAACATGGACGAAAGTCTCCACAAAATCAGTACCCTCCTTCTAGGCAAAAACCCTGGACAACTAATTGAGCCTTGTTGGATACAACAACTCCATCTTCACCTTGCATGTTCTTAAACACCCATCTGGTGCCTAGGGGGTTGTAACCAGCTAGCAACTCAACTAGTGTCCAAATCCGATTACGAAAAAAATGTCAAATCTCTTCTTACATGACTGTTGGGGGAAATAATCTCGGCAGTGGTCAGGGCAAGATTGAAGGTCGAGATGCGGTCTCGGGGTCTATGGCTACGATGTCTTAATGATCAAGAGAGAAGCCACGAGCCAGTATACCAGGCCACACCGAGCAGACCGTAGGGTCAAATATAGGCTCTGTATTGGCTCGTCCTCTCGCGAGCAGATTGAGGCCCGATGCGGAGCCTGCCTAGAGCCAGGAGACCTCCGACGGATGGTTCCCCAGCAGGCCGCGACGGGGGTCTGGATTGAAGCCATTTGGAAGTCGGAGACCACCGCTAGATGATCCTGAGGAAGGCCGTGGCTGGGGTCTAGAGCAATGCCCCTCGGATTTCCATTGTGCTTCGGGCGCCAATCACTAAAGCGAAGACATTACAATCGTGACATCAAGTGCCTCCTATAGAGTATGACGAGCGGGTCAGTAGTGGTCGCATCGTGACTAGGTGTATGATGGAACCGCACGTGTGCGTCATTATACCTACTAGATGTAGTCTAGTCCGAGTAATGAGCGGGGTCTGTACCATCGTACCCCTACGAATTAGTGATATAGAGTGTAATGATGTATGTGAGACTAGGGGTAGGAAGGTATTTGCCTAGCAAAGGGCTCCCCTTATAAATACATTCCCCCAGGATTGTACAAGGATCATCTTCCTCGAGATCCAAGAATACAGCTTTCTAGCAAAATCTCTCCATCTCAACCTAGTTTCCTCAAACCCGTTGACATAATATTTTACACCAACATTTGGCGCCGTCCGTGTGGACCCTAGTTCGAAAAGCTAGCATCCTCTCCACCACGCATCCACAAAGAAGAAACATGCCTCCCAAGAAGAGCGACAGCGCGGTTCCCCTTCGAAGATCCACTTGGACTTCGCGGCAAGAGCCCCTTCAAGCTGACACCCCTGCGGCGACCGAGGTCACCCCAGCCCAGTATCTAGGTGTGGTGCCAAGAGACAAGACCTCTCCAACTATGCAAACCTATCTATAGACATTTTGGCCCCCACCCGGGAGGGGCTCGTGGGCCTTCGTCTGCCAGGCGACCGCTCCTCTATGATCCTCAGAACAGACTTCGCTCGTTTGTAGGAACCAGGAGACCCACTTTGGAGGAATCGGAAGCTAGGCCAATGCACTAGCCGCTGAGAATGCCTAGCTTAGGGCCAAGCTCATGCGATGGCGGCAAGAGGGTGCAATCCAGCTCCTAGGGCCTAGTGAGGGCACCCGAGGTTGAAGCCGTCGCACTAAGTGATGATGAAGACCAAGGAGCCCGGAGGGAGGAACAAAATGCCTCCTTCAACAAAGATTTCCCACTGCACCCTGACCTACAAAGGGTATGGTTCGATTCAAAGTTCCGCGCAGTGAAGCTTCCAAAATACTCCAGAGAGTCTGACCCCGGGAAATTTTCCCGGTCCTATGCCATGGCGATAGAAGCTTGCGGAGGAGGATGAGACACGATGGCGAAGTGTTTCCCCCTCACCCTTGAAGGAATCGCCCTCTGGTGGTTCTGGTAGCTGAGACCGGGATCCATCAGATCATGGGACCAGCTGAAAAAGAAGTTCATCAACAACTTCCAAGGGACCTTCGTGGCCCCCATATCTACCGAAAGCCTCTTCCAATTGAAGCAACAACCCGGTGATATGCTGCGTTAGTATTCGCAGCGCTTTGCCGACACCAAAGCCCACATCAAGGAATTGTCGGCCTCTTTAGTCATCGATGCATCTCGTGAAGGCATCACTAACCTCAGCCTCCTCGACAATCTTCATCGGAAACCAATTTCTTCGGTGGCCCAGATGATGACGTACATCAAAGAGTATGCTAGGTCCGAAGAGGGGTAGCTTTGTAGACATGCAATGATCGCCCTTGTCTGAGCTCCTGAAGGCCAAAGTCTACGAAGCAAGAAGACGCAACCCTTCATGTGTTGCGCCGGTGGAAGCCCATCACCGCAACTCTCAGCGAGGGTGGAAGGATTATAGGGGGAGGTACTCAGCATCGCCGCCCTGGCCTTAAAACCCCCAAAGTTCTAGCACACCCAAGGCGGATGGTTACCCACTAGCTCGAAGTCACCAGCGAACACCCCAACTGGGAACATGGTCTTCCACTGCAACGTTCATGGAGAGAATCAGAGCCACGACACTGATTCCTATAGAACCATCCTCGCTCTCCGAAACGACTACCTTGAGCGAAGCTTAGGACGAGGGACTTCCGACAGGGCTTCGCCCGTCGCCGAGCCAGTTGTAGCGCCCCGATTTATCAAAATCGAGACATTATTGAATTTCCATAGAAAAACAATAATACAAGAGGTTCATCATGCGACAACGTACATACGGCAATATCCATGGTATGCAGACCATATTTATTACATCAAAGTTTTGGTAAAAATAGTAATAAAGATAATTAAAATTCTGCATGACGAACATCTCCTTCAGGATCTTTCTTCTCGACTGGGTCGCTACTCCAGACCATCTTAATAGTAAGCATCCACTGTGGGGTCCAACGGGTATGAGTACAAAAAGTACTCAACAAGCCACCGCAAATGCAAGTAATAATGCAGGATAATAAACAAAGAAGGGTAATGGCTAACATTGCGGAAAAGTACAGTTTCAGTTATTGCCTTTAGTGTAGTCACATTTTAATCATGCGGAAAGTAAACATGAACCTCAACTACATCAACTAACTCGAGGAGTATGTTTTACCTCCTCGCACAACAGTCCTTACATGTCAAACCATCATGCACATACATATTCAAAGTAATCTAACTGGGGGATGTCACGCAACCCGCCCTTGACCGTGGGCTCGGCTTTTCGAAAATATTTAAGACTCTGATCAGAGATGTACTATTGTACCCACAAGGCACGCACTCATCCCAAACGAGATGACCCATACCACAGGAACTCGTGCCAAAACCTCGGCAATGAAATGTTCCAAGCGATAACCACCCGCTCTAGGTTTCGCCGGCGCGCCGGGCCGCATCCCGGCTAACGCCGCACCCCCTTTTGCGCCACATTGGTACAAGTAACATTTACCATATGGTGACAAGGAGTTTAGGCTAGAGAGCATGGCTTGGGTTGCACATCAAGGTCGGGGGATCCTAAATAAATATATTGTAAGGGTTCATTTGACTAATGCATATATAACCTATGTGTTTTAGCGATAGTTTAATCAAACATGGGTTCAATATGCTCAAAAGACTGGTTTGGTGACTTGCCTTGTTCAGCGAAAGGCGAGGGAGGGACTTCCGGGAAGTATTCCGGCTCCTCGGTGGCGTCGTAGTCTTTTCGATATAATAAAGTGAAATAAAAAGAACACAACATTCAATCAAACAATATAACATTACATGATAAGCACATAAGTTAAAGTTAGGTTGATTAAGAATAAGATAAATTCAATTGTTAAGGTTCTGAGATTTATTTCATAGTAAATTTTAAGGAAAATTAAAGAGTTGTTCTTTTAGAAAGGGGTGATTAAATTTTAATAATGTCATATTAAGTATCCTAATAAATTTTTAATTGGAAATTTCATGTTAGTTTAATGGTTTTCAGTACATGGACAGAAAAGAATAATTATAAATTTTTCTGAAGCTTAAATATTTGAATTTGTATTTTAATCCTAAAGGCATTTGAATATTCATTTGAATAAACATGAAATGTCCAAATTAAACCTACTATTTTGATTGCATAATCATGTAGAGAGTAATATTATGAATTTTCTGAAATTGGAATGGCAATTTTTAGAGTTCAAACGCGCCAGATATGAATTTTACAAGTTTTGAACCTTTTCTGGAATTTATTTTCAAATTTAAAATGCCTCGGGTCCACGGTGAGCCAGGCCCACGGTGAACCCGCGCACTGTGCGCGTGCGCCGGATCGATCTGGACCGTTGGATCCAGATCCAATCGCGCACGGGCGAGGCGGGGCGTGTAAGTTGACGTGGACGGCTGTGATTAAAACATCGAACCGGTACGCGATGAACGGCTTAGATGCGATGCGGGGTTTTAAAACTAACGGACGGCTGAGATTATAACGTACCCCTTCGCCGAGATCTAACGGATCCGATTAAATCACACGAGGGAATTAATCGTAACCGTCGGATCAAGATCGCACGGTCACGCGTCAATCCGACACGGCACGGGTACTCAGCCCGTGCCGGTCGTCTTCTCCGGCGACGGCGAGTGGGCCAGGGGCCACGGCGAGCGATGGCGGTCGAAGCTAAGGCCTAAAATGGAAAGAGGGTTCTACGGGGATCACGAGGGTACCCTTGCGGCGAAGAAAGGTCAACGGAGCGAGGCCGGCGACGAGCGGAGGCGGTGAAGGTGTTCAGGTCCTTGGCGGCGACGGCGATCCGGCGGGGTCCGGCGACGACGGAGTGGTGGCCGGCGTTGGGGAGGTCCTTGCGGTCATTGTGGTGCGGTCAGCGAGGGCGGAGGGGGACTCCGGCGACGTCGATCGAAGGCTGGAGTTTGGGCGGCGGTGTTGTGCTAAGAACCGAATGGAGGGCGCTCTGTTTGGTCTGGGTGCAATTGGACGCGTGAACCGAACGCGGTGGAGGGAAGCAGGTTTAAATAGGGGTATCGGCGGGGGCAGGGAGGGCGCCATCGGGGGAGGCTGTGAGTTAACGTCGGCGAGCGGTTTCTCTGCATGCGGGCGACAACGGGGGGATTACGCGTGGGATTAAGGGGGAAACGGTCGACGCGATATGAGGAATTGAATGTCGGCGATAAATGGAGGGGAGGGGACCAGCGAAGATCGGATCCGAGGGAGTAAAGGCGGTCGGCAAAGTTTGGGGGCGACGACGCGAGGTTGACGACGGGCCTGACGAGCGGGGCCCACTGGCCAGCGAGCGCGAGTGAGTGGACGAGGGGGCTGACGGGTGGGGCCGCGATGTCGGGTGTGCGCGTGAGGGGAGGCAATCGGCGCTGATAGGTGGGGTCGGGTTGTCAGCCTAAGGCACGCGGAGTAACGGGCTGGGCCGGTCGGGAGAGAGAGAAGGGAGGGGGGAGCCCATTACTGTTCCTAAGGTTTTCAGATTTAAAATAATTGCAGAAAATGGATTAAATATTTTGGAGCATTTCCATAGTGGATAAAATTTTGTAAAATTTCTCAAAAATATTTTGGCCTTGGGAGTTTATACAAAAATTTTCAGCCCCTGGTTTGGTCATTAACTCTATGTTGTAGTTCAAAAGGGTATAAAAGGGTATTAAAGGTATTTTCAGAAATATAAAATCCAGGAAATTGAATTAAATCATATTTTTATTGTTTGAAAAAATCTGGGATGTTACAAACCTATCCCCCTTACAAAGAATCTCGTCCTCGAGATTGGAACGTTACTCGAATAACTCGGGGTATTGGGCTTTTAGTTCGTCTTCCTTTTCCCAAGTCGCTTCTTTGGCGGGATGGTTGTCTCATTGAACCTTGCAGAAGCGAACGACACGACTTCTGGTTACTCTTTCCTTGGTTTCCAAGATCTTGATGGGTTTCTCTATGTAGGTCAAGTCTTCCTGGACGTTGAGCTGTTGAAGATCGGCTTGCTCGGTGGGTACGCGAAGGCACTTCTTCAACTGGGAGACATGGAACACATCGTGAACTCCTGCCAAGGATGGAGGCAGTTCAAGTTGATATGCCACTTCTCCTTGTCGTCGGAGGATCTGAAAAGGTCCGACGTAGCGGGGTGCTACCTTGCCTTTCATGTTGAACCTTTGAGTGCCACGAGGGGAGTGACTCGGAGATAGACATAATCGCCCTCCTCAAAGGCTAGGTCTCTTCGACGGTTGTCGGCATAGCTCTTCTGCCGGGATTGGGCTGCCTTCAATCGGTCTCTTATGATCTTGACCTTCTCTTCAGCTTCTCTTAATAGATCGGTCCCAAACAGTTGCGACTCTCCGGTTTGATCCCAGAGCAACGGTGTTCTGCACTTACGTCCGTAGAGTGCTTCGAACGGGGACATTTGCAGGCTGGCTTGATAGCTGTTGTTGTAGGAGAACTCTGCATATGGTAAGTTCTTGTCCCACATTCCGCCAAAGTCCAGAGCACAAGCTCTAAGCATATCTTCCAATATCTGGTTGACCCTTTCGGTTTGACCATCGGTTTGTGGATGATAGGCGGTGCTAAAGTTCAGCCGGGTGCCGAGTTCCTCTTGAAGGTTCTTCCAAAACTTGGAGGTAAACCGACTCCCGCGGTCAGATACAATCTTCTTAGGAACTCCGTGAAGGCACACGATCCGGGTCATATATAACTCAGCCAACTTGGCGACGGTGTAAGTTGTCTTGACCGGAATGAAGTGAGCTACTTTGGTGAGTCGGTCGACGATCACCCAGATAGAGTTAGGGCCAGCTTGGGTCCTGGGCAGTCCCGTGATGAAGTCCATTCCTATCTTTTCCCACTTCCATTCAGGGACCTTGAGAGGATGGAGAAGTCCGACAGGCCTTTGATGCTCTGCTTTGACTCGCCGGCATGTGTCGCACTTGGTCACATATTCAGCTATCTCTCTCTTCATGTTGACCCACCAGTATTTCTCCTTCAGATCTTGATAAATCTTTGTACTCCCGGGATGAATGGAGTATAGAGTATCGTGGGCTTCTTGAAGGATGAGAGTCTTCAACTCAGGTAGGTCGGGTACGCATATCCGGTTTCCGAACCAGATGGTACCATGCTCGTCCTCGGAAAATCCGGGGGCTTTACCCTTTCTCATGTTCTGCTGGATCTCCAAGATGTCCGGGTCTTCCCTCTGCTTTTCTCGGATCTGGTCTATCAAGACAGGCCGAGACTCCAAGGCAGTGAGGTACGCTCGGGTGGTGATCCCTAGATTTAGCCTTTCCATCTCCTTGTAAAGTAAAGGAGCTTGGTCCTGAATCATGATGGCATTGCAGTACCCTTTTCGACTAAGGGCGTCTGCCACCACATTCGCTTTGCCCGGATGATAATGGATGCCCAGTCGTAATCCTTGTTCAGTTCCAACCATCTCCTTTGCCTGAGATTCAGATCTGGTTGGGTGAATATGTACTTGAGGCTCTTGTGGTCGGTGAAGACCTCACACCGATTCCCCACAAGGTAATGTCTCCATATATTCAAGGCATGAACCACGACTGCTAATTCCAGGTCGTGGGTCGGGTCGTTCAGCTCATGCAGTCTCAGTTGTCGGGAGGCGTAGGATATCACCTTCCCTTCTTGCATTAAAACGCATCCCAATCCTTGACGAGAGGCATCACAGTAGACATGGAAGTCCTTCCGGATGTATGGCAAGGTCAGAATAGGAGCTGACACGAGCTTCTTCTTGAGTGTCTGGAAGCTTTCTTCGCAGTCGGGGGTCCATTCAAACTTCACTTCCTTCTGCAAAAGTCTGGTCATAGGCTTGGCGATCTTGGAAAAATTCTCGATGAACTGGCGGTAGTATCCGGCCAATCCGAGAAAACTCTGGATCTCGGTCACGGTCGTGGGCTGCAGCCAGTTGGTTACCGCTTCAACGGTGGTTGGGTCCACCGCTATTCCTCCGGCGAATATAACATGGCCGAGGAACTTCACCTCAGACGACCAAAATTCCCATTTGCTGTATTTGGCGTACAGTTGCTGCTCCCTTAGCTTTCCGAGGGTCAGATGGAGGTGAGTCTCATGTTCTTCCCTAGTCTTGGAGTAAACGAGGATATCGTCGATGAATACCACGATGAACTTATCCAAGAACTCCATGAATACATTGTTCATCATGTTCATGAAGAAGGTCGGGGCATTTGTGAGTCCGAACGACATCACTGTATACTCGTAGAGTCCATAACGGGAGGTGAAGGCAGTCTTGGGTATGTCCTCCTCTCTAATCCTCAATTGGTGATAACCTGACCTGAGGTCGATCTTGGAAAACACTGAGGATCCTTTCAGCTGATCGAACAGGTCGTCGATCCGAGGAAATGGGTATTTGTTCTTGATGGTTACGTCGTTCAAGGCTCTATAGTCCACGCACATCCTCTTGGTCTTGTCCTTCTTCATGGCAAATATGAGCGGTGCACCCCAGGGTGAGGTACTTGGTCGAATGTACCCTTTCTGCTCCAGGTCTTTGATGTTGCTCTTGACTTCGGCTAGTTCATTAGCGGCCATCCGGTATGGGTGCTTGGAGATTGGAGTGGTCCCGGGGACAAGTTCGATTCTGAATTCGATGTCCCGCTTGGGAGGCATTCCGGGTAGGTCTTCAGGGAAGACGTCCGCGAACTCCTTGACTATGGGCACTTCTTCAAGAGCTATTGAGCGAA
Organism: Zizania palustris; assembly: GCA_019279435.1. Lineage (NCBI taxonomy): Eukaryota > Viridiplantae > Streptophyta > Magnoliopsida > Poales > Poaceae > Zizania > Zizania palustris. Next base: position 43,173,176 of record JAAALK010000284.1, read on the forward strand.
GGGATGCTCTGAGCGGTTTGCGATTGGTCATTCGAAAGGTGACGGCTTCACCTTCAGGGTTGGTCACCGTGACGGACTTGTTGGCACAGTCGATCACTCCGTTGTGCTTCATCAACCAATCCATCCCTAGTATGAGGTCGAGTCCGGTGCATTTTATGAGGACTGGCTTGGCCCGAAATAATACTCCTTCGATGTCAATCTGAACCTTAGGACTGTATAAGCGGGCTAAGGTCCTATTGTCGGGAGTGGCAATCACCAAGGGGATGGGTAGAGGGAGCACGTCCAGTTCGTTGGTTTTCACAAAATCTTCAGAGGCGAAGGAGTGTGTTGCTCCAGAGTCAAATAATATTACGGCCGGTACGGAATTCACAGTAAACGTACCGAGCACGACTTCAAGAGCCTCCTGAGCTTCCTCCGCGCTGATGTGGTTGACGCGGGCACGAACCGCCTGGTTGGGTGCCGCGTCTTGGGGCTGCTTGGGGTGAGGACACTGGTGCGAGTAGTGATGAGGACATCACTTCACATGATACACACATGGAGCCTCCACCTACAATTCAGTTACTAGGACGAATCACACGCGCCCGTGCCCGTCGCTTGAACCATGAGGTTAATTCTTTCCTTAGTAATTTTGATTATATTTGTTTGGACGGGATGCTACTGAATTCTAGTGATATTTTGTTGCTTAGGAACATGGGAGATGGAATACAAGAATTGGAGTTGAAGACGGAGCCGCACGGATGTTTGAAGTCAAGATTTCGCTGGTTCGGACTACATCAACCACCCTGCACCAAAATGGGCATAACTTCCTCATACGAAGTCCGATTGGCACGTTCTTTGACTTTTTGGAAAGCTGAGGAGAAGACGGATCGTTTGCCGTTGGTTACACCTCATTGGAGTCTCGAGTCGTCCTGTGTATTTAAAACAGTACCTGCGTGACAGAACTGGGCCATGTTGGCCATAATCTGAGTCTGTACGTCTTCTAGCCCACAGCCCAAGTCTGTTCCCCTTCCACAGGCCGCCGCCCTATATATTCTCTCGCCAGCCACCTCTAGGGTTAGGTTTTGCTTTGTTGCATCTACACTGTTGTGTTTAGATCCCGCCTCTTGCACCGGACCGATTGACTGCTGCATTGGCGTTTCTGAAATCTCACCTTATCTTCGTTTGTCTGTTATTTGGCATTCGATTTGTATCCTTCCTGTTCTTGCTTGTGTTCTTGGGTTCGCTTGCAGGAATTAGCCTTCGTGGCGAGGTCAATCGCGTTCTGCGTGGTTGATAACCAACGGAGACAGTGGTGTAACGATTGCAAGGTTTTGATCCGCCGGACCGGAGCCTTGGATCGCCAACGTCGAGATTCTCCACCAACCCAAGTTTATCCCTTACCTAGCGGAAGATCGGGACCACTCCCCCATCAGTTGGTATCAGAGCTCAGTTTTCCCCGTTAGGTAATTTCGATCTACTTTTGTTTTTACCCAGAGTCCAGAAAAACCGCACCAAAAAATTCCCCACCGAGAACCCCTTTGTGCCTTGCGATTTTAATTTCAGTTTTAACTTTGGTGAGTTCGTGTTCTTGGTCGAGTCTTGTTGCTGGTTTAGTCATCCCTCCGTGTCGTTTGAGTAGTAGTTGTTCTTGTGTCTCAGATAAAATTCCCCACCGAAAAACCCCCCTTCCGCAACCCTATTTTGTTTTCCACATCCACTCTTTGTGACCCCCCTTCGGTAAAACAGGCATAACTTTTCGCTCGTTTGGCAGAAAAATCTGAAATTTTTTGAGCGTGTTCCTGACCCAATTTGGAGGGATCCCTAATTGGCGGAGCCGGTTAGCCCTCACCAAAATCGCCAAAAAAAATCAGGAAGATAAAGAAAAAAATTGGTCAAAGTTTTTGCTCGCCGGACAGCGAACTTGTTTGAATTTTGTGAGCCACATCCCACCTCAGTTGTAGGTGCCAATTTTTGTGGTTGCATCTCTGGTCATCCTTGTTCAAAAAAAATAGAGAGAAAAAAAAAGGAGAAAAAAAAATATATAAAAAAAAGAGAAGCGGTCCTGTTAGTTGCTTGTCCGAACTCTTGTCCGAACTCCTGTCCGAACACTTGTCCGATCTGAGGCAGGCATTGGCTGTTAGTTGCTTGTCCGAACTCTTGTCCGAACTCCTGTCCGAACACTTGTCCGATCTGAGGCAGGCATTGGCTGTTTGTTGCTTGTCCGATCTCTTGTCCGAACTCCTGTCCGAACTCTTATCCAATCTGAGGCAGTCATTGGCTGTTTGTTGCTTGTCCGATCTCTTGTCTGAACCTTTGTCCGAACTCTTGTCCGATCCCTTGTCCGATCCGATCAGCAGCAGAAAAAAAAAATTATTTGTGCACATACCCTTGTCCGATCACTTGTCCGATCTCTTGTCCGATCCCTTGTCCGATCTATAGAGAGCTGAATTTGGCCTGTTTTTGCTTCCATTTGAGTTTTGGGCACATAGTTTCCCTCTATTGCTTGAATTTTCACCTTGGGAGCACTAAGGCCAGCAACTTTGACAAGTACTTGGGAATACTTATTGAACTTGGTTTAACTGTTATTATTATCGCTAATCCTTGCTACTCACTTGCCTTCTAAGGTACACATTTCTCTTGGTCAGGACAGGTTCATTTCTTGCAATTGTACACCACCCTCCACTTGGTTCATCACCTGTAGACCGGTGACCTCACTGCGGCGTGGTAAGAACACTTGCAAGCGTGGGTAAGGTGCTTGACGGATTGCTTCCACCCCACACCCACCACCCTACCTAGCTGTTTTACATAGGATTATTCTTTGTTGTTTTGTCTTTTACTAACATGGCAGATAACAGCGGCACCCCTCCATCTGATTTTAATGAATGTGTCTCACGACGTGCTCTACTAGAGTCTCAGCGGCAGACCCAACATTCCATCGAACGTCTCGCACGTACTGTGGCTGACCTAGTAGACCGGATGACTGCCTTGGAAACACGCTTGCCCGCTGCACGAGCCAACAATGACCATGTTGAAGAGGAAGACGACCATATTGAAGAGGAAGACGACCTATCCTATGCCGGAAACAATGCCATTGACCCTGACGAGGCTGCACGTCATCGCTTTCAGTTCAACCGTCAGGGTATGGGCGGCCACCGCAACCGCCCTCCACGAGGTAACAATGACAACCACAGGAACAATGAACCCTACTCTAAGGTAAAATTTTCAGTACCCCCCTTTTGCTGGCACCTATGATCCAGATGCATATTTAGATTGGGAGATGTCAGTCGAACAAAAATTTAATGCTCACATGGTTCCTGCTATCCACCGCGTGCGTTTAGCTACTAGTGACTTCACTGGATATGCTCTTCTTTGGTGGACTGAAATAGTTCAGGTTGGAAATGAACCACAAACTTGGGATATGTTAAAACGGCAAATGCGTGGTAGATGGGTCCCTCCTTCATATAAACGTGATTTGAGAAAAAAATTGCAGCGCCTAAACCAAGGAAATAAATCGGTAGAGGAGTATTATCAGGAGTTGCAAATAGGTTGCATGCGTGCTGAAATTGAGGAGGACAATGAGGATAAAATGGCCCGTTTTTATGGTTGTTTAAGACGTGAAATTCAGGATATCATTGATTATAAAGAATACAATACTATCACTCGTCTTTTCCACCTTGCTATGCTTGCAGAAAAAGAATTGCAGGGTCGCCAACAACCACAACGCAGCATGAGAACCAACATTGGTGGTGGCACTTCACGCTCAAGTGGGCAGCAGCCACGACCACCACCACCACCTTCTCGACTGGCGGCTACATCAGCACCTCCTACTTCTACAGCCCAGGTTGGGAGTTCCAAGACTGCAGCATCCAAGGCGCCAGCCAAGCCCACCCCCTCGGCGGCCTCTACCGCACGTTCCGTAGCGATCCAGTGTCACCGATGCAAAGGATTCGGACATGTTATGAAGGACTGCCCTAGTCAGCGGGCTTATATTGCTACGGAAGACGGTGCCTACGTAAGTGCTAGTGATGTTGAAGATGAATATGCACTTGCTGCTAACATTGCAGGAGATGATGATACATCCGATGATGACGCTGTTTTTACATCGGATACCTATGCCGACCATGAAGCACTTATTGTACAACGTGTTTTAAGCACTCACATGGAGCAGGACGACCGGGCACAACGGAACAATCTGTTTCAGACCTTCTTCCTCGTCAATGACCGCCGTGTACGTGTCATCATCGACAGTGGTAGTTGCAACAATTTGGTGAGCCTCGACATGGTAACGAAGCTTCAACTTCCCACACGTGCGCATCCACACCCTTACCATGTGCAGTGGTTCAACAATAGCGGTAAGGTCAAGGTAACACAAACTGTTCACATCGAATTTTCCATTGGTACATACTTCGGAAGTGCTGATTTTGATGTAGTACCAATGCAAGCATGTTCTCTATTACTTAGTAGACCTTGGGTATATGATACTGATGCTACACACCATGGTAGGAGCAATAAGTACACATTTATGTATAAAGGAAAGAAAGTTACATTGCTTCCTATGACTCCTGCTGAAATTGTGAAATTTGAACAAGAAAAACGTGCTAGGGACTCACAAAAGAGCAAACAACCTTCTGAAAATCAGCAAGTAGCTGAAACACTTTCGAGGCAACAAAAAGATAAAGTTGTTTATCCTTCTTCATCACAAGCTATTAATCTGAAAGGACGTGTCATGCATGCAACTAAAACTAACCTTGCAGTACGTAGCTCTCTTGGTCTTGCAGGTTTCTACCGGCGTTTTGTGAGAGATTTCAGCACCATAACCGGTCCTTTACCTGAGTTGACCAAGAAGGGAGTTACTTCTACTTGGGAGTCAGCACAAGAACAAGCTCTTGCCACACTCAAGGATAGCATTACACACGCACCTCTACTTCAGCTACCCGATTTTAGTAAGCCTTTTGAGTTAGAATGTGATGCTAGTGATTTTGGCATAGGAGATGTGCTGCTACAAGGAGGTAAACCCGTGACCTATTCTAGTGAGAAATTGCATGGTCCACAATTGAATTATTTTACCTATGATAAGGAATTATATGCCTTAGTGCGTGTGCTTGAAACTTGGCAACATTACCTTTTGCCTAAGGAGTTTAATATACATTCTGATCATGAAGCACTAAAATATTTGAGAGAGCAAGCTAAACTGAACCGTAGACATGTTAATTGGGTTGAATTTAATGAACCTTTCCCATACATTGTGAAATACAAGAATGGCAAAGAAAACGTGGTTGCTGATGCATTATCTCGCAGGGTTGTTCTTTTATCTCAACTTGATATTAACGTTCCAGTTTTGGAAAGTTTGAAAGATTTGTATGTTGTAGATAAAGAATTTGCCGAACCATACACTAAATGTAATGATGGGAAAGGTTGGAAAGGATTTCATGTTTATGACGGGTTCTTGTTCCATGCTAACAAGCTATGTGTTCCAGATTCGTCCGTACGTTTGCTGTTGTTGCAGGCATCACATGGCGGTGGATTAATGGAACATTTTGGGAGAGAAAAGACTTTGGCCCTGCTGTCCAATAATTTTTATTGGCTCAAGATGAGAGATGTTGAACGATTTGTGCAGCGTTGTGCCACATACCATAAAGCTAAGTCCAAACTTAATCCATATGGTTTGTATACTCCACTTCCTGTTTCTAGTGCACCTTGGGAAGATATTAGCATGGACTTTATTGTGGGATTGCCTAGGACAAAGAGGGGGAGAGACTCTATATTTGTAAGAGTGGATAGGTTTTCTAAAATGGCACACCTTATTCCCTGTCACAAGACCAACGATGCTTCACATATTGCTGATTTATTTTTCAGGGAAATTGTGAGATTGCACGAGATGCCTAGAGCCATTGTTTCAGATCATGATGTGAATTTTATGAGTTACTTTTTGAAGACAATGAGGGACAAGCTTGGCACAAAATTGCTATTTTCAACAACTTGTCACCCGCAAACTGAAGGTCAAACAAAGGTGGTAAACCGTACACTCTCCATGTTGCTGCGAACAATGATTAAGAAGAACTTGAAAGAATGGGAGGATTGTCTTCCACATGTTGAATTTGCATACAATAGAGCTGTCCACTCAACAACACAATTGTGCCCGTCTGAAGTGGTGTATGGTTTTAAGCCAATCACACCACTTGATTTGCTGCCACTTCCTTTTCAAGAGAGAGCAAACATGGAGGCAACTAAGCGTGCAGAGTTTGTGAAAGCTATGCATCTGAAGACCAAGGGAGTTATAGAAAAGAAGGCACGCTATTTTGCTCAAAAGACAAATAAAGGAAGAAAGAAGATGTTTTTCAAACCAGGAGATCTTGTTTGGTTGTACTTGCGCAAGGATCGTTTCCTGATTTGAGAAAGCTTAAATTGATGCCCCGTGCTGATGATTTAAAACCCTATTTGGGAGCTGACGATGAGCTTGAGTCGAGGACGACTCCAATTCAAGAGGGGGAGGATGATGAGGACATCACTTCACATGATACACACATGGAGCCTCCACCTACAATTCAGTTACTAGGACGAATCACACGCGCCCGTGCCCGTCGCTTGAACCATGAGGTTAATTCTTTCCTTAGTAATTTTGATTATATTTGTTTGGACGGGATGCTACTGAATTCTAGTGATATTTTGTTGCTTAGGAACATGGGAGATGGAATACAAGAATTGGAGTTGAAGACGGAGCCGCACGGATGTTTGAAGTCAAGATTTCGCTGGTTCGGACTACATCAACCACCCTGCACCAAAATGGGCATAACTTCCTCATACGAAGTCCGATTGGCGCGTTCTTTGACTTTTTGGAAAGCTGAGGAGAAGACGGATCGTTTGCCGTTGGTTTCACCTCATTTGGAGTCTCGAGTCGTCCTGTGTATTTAAAACAGTACTGCGTGACAGAACTGGGCCATGTTGGCCATAATCTGAGTCTGTACGTCTTCTAGCCCACAGCCCAAGTCTGTTCCCCTTCCACAGGCCACCGCCCTATATATTCTCACGCCAGCCACCTCTAGGGTTAGGTTTTGCTTTGTTGCATCTACACTGTTGTGTTTAGATCCCGCCTCTTGCACCGGACCGATTGGCTGCTGCATTGGCGTTTGTGAAACCTCACCTTATCTTCGTTTGTCTGTGATTTGGCATTCGATTTGTATCCTTCCTGTTCTTTCTTGTGTTCTTGGGTTCGCTTGCAGGAATTAGCCTTCGTGGCGAGGTCAATCGCGTTCGGCGTGGTTGATAACCAACGGAGACAGTGGTGTAACGATTGCAAGGTTTTGATCCGCCGGACCGGAGCCTTGGATCGCCAACGTCGAGATTCTCCACCAACCCAAGTTTATCCCTTACCTAGCGGAAGATCGGGACCACTCCCCCATCAAGTAGTGCCCTTCCTTGCGGCAGTTGAAGCAGACGACTGGCCTCCCTTGGCGATCCTGCAAGATCGGGGCCTTGGCGGCTGGTGTCGGCTGAGCGGCCCGGAGCTGGTGGAGCGGGGCGAGGATGCCCGGCGTTGGATCCACCGCGGCGTGAGGTGGCCTGAAGGCGTGCCGAGGATGGTAGGCGGGCGCTGGTGGCGGAGGGACGAAGCGGGGCCTCTGAGAGTTCGCCTGCTGGTGCTTGAAGGCGATCATCTTCCTCTTCTTGAGGTCCAACCTATTTTGCTCAGTCTCTTGGATGAGCGCTTTGTTGACTAGCCATTGGAAGTCGGCGTAGTCGGTGGTGATGAGCTGGATGGACAACTCATCCTTAAGTCCCCGGAGGAACTTGGCTTGGCGGAGGGCGTCGGTGCGCACTTCCTCCGGTGCGTAGCGGGCGAGGCGATTGAACTCATGGAGGTACTCCATGACGGTCCTGGTTGCCTTGTTGCAGGTCGCGAAACTCCTGCTGTTTCACCGCGATGACATCGCGGGGACGTGGGCGGCTCGGAAGGCGATGGTGAACTCCGCCCAGGTCACCACGTGGCCCTCTGGCTGGGACTCGCGATAATTATCCCACCATTCAGCGGCGGGACCCTGGAGCTGATGAGTGGAGAAGGCCACTCGCTCCCGGTCGATGCAGGGGAGGTAAAGATTCTTTCCGATGGTGCGAAGCCAATCTCCGGCCTCCCTCGGGTTGGTGGTGCTTGAGAAGATGGGCGGACGCACGCGCAGAAACTCTAAGAGTTGTGGAGCGGGTGTGGGTGCTGGTGCGCGAGGGACAGGCTCCCCGTTCTACAGTCGGTCCAACTGAGCTTGTTGGTGCTGCATCTGTGTGAGGAGGGCGGTGATCAGTTGGTTCTGATTCGCCATCATCTCTGCCAAAGTGGGGTGGTTGGCGGAGGGCGACCCAGACTGACGCGGGCCCGTTGCACCCCAGTTGGGTACAACACCCCTCGGGTGCATCACGGCTTCCTCTTGCTCCGTTGTTGGAGCCGGTGTTCTGGTGGTCGGCCATCTTCTGAATTCATAAGGTTATAAGGCAAAAAGATGACAACACAATTAACGAGATAGTTTATGCATATATAAATCAAGTGGTAAAATGTTCATTACAATCAAGTTCTTATTCTACCCACAACACACTCGTCGTGGGTAGAACCACATACAAAATTATGTTTTTTTATTTAAATAGCGACTCCTAACGCCTACTCGCCACCGGAGGCGGTCTCCGTGCTCTCGGAACCACGAGTACGCGGCTCCTGAGGGATGGTCGGTTCGAGAAAGTTCTCGATGATGGAGTCGGAGATGAGGCCGGGGCGCGGTGCAGGGGCGCTGGTGGAGGGTCTGGCAGGAGAGGGTCGTGGCGGGATCCTCTTGGGGCGAGGGAGGGGCTCACGGATGGGCTTCTTCTTCCTTGGAAGAAGAGGAACCATCTCCGCAATATCCTTCTGCAGCTGCATGATCTTGCGCTGCAGCTCGCCGTTCTGTTGGATCAAGTTCTTCGTTTCTTCACGAGGAACTCAACCGCCTCATGGTGTTCGTCGGCGTCGAGCACCGCCTCGGTATGGAGATTGTCCATAGCCTGTAGAAGACGTGACTGCCGGGCCATGACCGGATCACGCACGGAGTGAACTCCGAGGTAGATGCTACGGTGGGCGCCGGGAGTACGCATCGGCACAAGCCGGAAGGATGAGTTCTGAAGACGATCATCGTAGATCATCCTCAGCTCCATGAGGGCCTGGAGAGCGACTCGTTGACACGCGACGTCGAAAGTAAGGCCTCCAAGTGCTGTGGTGTAGGGCGGCAGGTGTTCTCTGCAGCCGTGGACGGTGAGGGAGACGTCGCAAGGCGCGGCGAACTCGTCGGGGTACACTTCTTGGAATTCGGGTTGAAGAGGAACCCGAGGAAGGTGAGCATCATACGAAGCTCCCGGACGAAGCCCTCGTAGTGGCGGCAGTAGCTGTGAACTTGGTAGACAGGCATCTACAAAACAGCAAGTTGAATAAAAGTGAGGAGAGGAACAAAGTTTATAAAGTAGGTTTTCGAGAAATAATTTCATGTGGCTAATGTCTAGGCGGGTCTGTTTGGCTTCCTACAGTCAAGTCGGCTCTGATACCATCTTGTAGCGCCCTGATTTATCAAAATCGAGACATTATTGAATTTCCATAGAAAAACAATAATACAAGAGGTTCATCATGCGACAACGTACATACGGCAATATCCATGGTACGCAGACCATATTTATTACATCAAAGTTTTGGTAAAAACAGTAATAAAGATAATTAAAATTCTGCATGACGAACATCTCCTTCAGGATCTTTCTTCTCAACTGGGTCGCTACTCCAGACCGTCTTCATAGTAAGCATCCTCTGTGGGGTCCAACGGGTATGAGTACAAAAAGTACTCAACAAGCCACCGCAAATGCAAGTAATAATGCAGGATAATAAACAAAGAAGGGTAATGGCTAACATTGCGGAAAAGTACAGTTTCAGTTATTGCCTTTAGTGTAGTCACATTTTAATCATGCGGAAAGTAAACATGAACCTCAACTACATCAACTAACTCGAGGAGTAAGTTTTACCTCCTCGCACAACAGTCCTTACATGTCAAACCATCATGCACATACATATTCAAAGTAATCTAACTGGGGGATGTCACGCAACCCGCCCTTGACCGTGGGCTCGGCTTTTCGAAAAGATTTAAGACTCTGATCAGAGATGTACTACTGTACCAACAAGGCACGCACTCATCCCAAACGAGATGACCATACCATGGGAACTCGTGCCAAAACCTCGGCATGAAATGTTCCAAGCGATAACCACCCGCTCTAGGTTTCGCCGGCGCGCTGGGCCGCATCCCGGCTAACGTCGCACCCCCTTTTGCGCCACATTGGTACAAGTCACCCGCAGGTGCTACTTGACCCATCTCCAAATGGTGGCCTCGGTTTGGAACAATCCATACTTTAGTTAGGACTTACCCACTAGACTTGTGGTTAGTACGTAAGTGTATTGCAACAGATCCCTCAGACCGGTCCCTTATAGTGCCCCGGTGCTACCGACCAATGCCCTAGCTTGCACCCGGAACCCACCATGCATCCACTCACAACCACAACTCCAACACCGACAGAATTCCATAGATGAGAAACAATGGGGATCATATAATAGAACCATGTACTACGACTCATTTTTATCCTATAGCGATCGTGTCGATACATTGGACGCTAGCTAGTAACATTTACCATATGGTGTCAAGGAGTTTAGGCTAGAGAGCATGGCTTGGGTTGCACATCAAGGTCAGGGGATCCTAAATAAATATATTGTAAGGGTTCATTTGACTAATGCATATATAACCTATGTGTTTTAGCGATAGTTTAATCAAACATGGGTTCAATAGGCTCAAAAGACTGGTTTGGTGACTTCCCTTGTTCAGCGAAAGGCGAGGGAGGGACTTCCGGGAATATTCTGGCTCCTTGGTGGCGTCCTAGTCTTTTCGATATAATAAAGTGAAATAAAAAGAACACAACATTCAATCAAACAATATAACATTACATGATAAGCACATAAGATAAAGTTAGGTTGATTAAGAATAAGATAAATTCAATTGTTAAGGTTCTGAGATTTATTTCATAGTAAATTTTAAGGAAAATTAAAGGGTTGTTCTTTTAGAAAGGGGTGATTAAATGTGAATAATGTCATATTAAGTATCCTAATAAATTTTTAATTGGAAATTTCATGTTAGTTTAATGGTTTTCAGTACATGGACAGAAAAGAATAATTATAAATTTTTCTGAAGCTTAAATATTTGAATTTGTATTTAACCCTAAAGGCATTTGAATATTCATTTGAATAAACATGAAATGTCCAAAGTAAACCTACTATTTTGATTGCATAATCATGTAGAGAATAATATTATGAATTTTCTGAAATTGGAATGGCAATTTTTAGAGTTCAAACGCGCCAGATATGAATTTTACATGTTTTGAACCTTTTCTGGAATTTATTTTCAAATTTAAAACGCCTTGGGTCCACGGTGAGCCATGCCCACAGTGAACCCGCGCACTGTGCGCGTGCGCCGGATCGATCTGGACTGTTGGATCCAGATCCAACGCGCGCGGGCGAGGCAGGGCGTGTAAGTTGACGTGGACGGCTGTGATTAAAGCATTGAACCAGTACGCGATGAACGGCTTAGATGCGATGCGTGGTTTTAAAACTAACGGACGGCTGAGATTATAACGTACCCCTTCGCCGAGATCTAACGGATCCGATTAAATCACACGCGGGAATTAATCGTAACCGTCGGATCCAGATCGCATGGTCGCGCGTGAATCCGACACGGCACGGGTACTCAGCTCGTGCCAGTCGTCTTCTCCAGCGACGGCGAGCGGGCCAGGGGCCACGGCAAGCGATGGCGGTCGAAGCTAAGGCCTAAAATGGAAAGAGGGTGCTACGGGGATCACGAGTGGTACCCTTGCGGCGAAGAAAGGTCGACGGAGTGAGGCTGGTGACGAGCGGAGGCGGCGAAGGTGTTCTGGTCCTGGGCGGCGACGGCGATCCGGCGGGGTCCGGCGACGACGGAGTGGTGGCCAGCGTCGATCGAATGCTGGAGCTCGGGCGGCGGTGTTGTGCTAAGAACCGAATGGAGGGCGCTCTGTTTGGTCTGGGTGCAATTGGACGCATGAACCAAACGCGGTGGAGGGCAGCGGTTTAAATAGGGGTATCGGCGGGGGCAGGGTGGGCGCCATCGGGGGAGGCTGTGAGTTAACGCCGGCGAGCGGTTTCTCTGCATGCGGGCGACAGCGGGGTGGGGGGGATTACGCGTGGGATTAAGGGGGAAACGGTCGACGCGATATGAGGAATTGAATGCCGGCGATAAATTGAGGGGAGGGGACCGGCGACGAGCGGATCCGAGGGAGTAAAGGCGGCCGGCGAAGTTTGGGGGCGACGGCGCGAGGTTGACGATGGGCCTGACGAGCGGGGCCCACTGGCCAGCGAGCGCGAGTGAGTGGACGAGGGGGCTGACGGGTGGGGCCGCGGTGTCGAGTGTGCGCGCGAGGGGAGGCAATCGGCGCCGACAGGTGGGGTCGGGTTGTCAGCCTAAGGCACGCGGAGTAACGGGCTGGGCCAACCGGGAGAGAGAGAAGGGAGGGGGGAGCCCATTACTGTTCCTAAGGTTTTCAGATTAAAAATAATTGCAGAAAATGGATTAAATATTTTGGAGCATTTCCATAGTGGATAAAATTTTGTAAAATTTCTCAAAAATATATTTTGGCCTTGGGAGTTTATACAAAAATTTTCAGCCCCTGGTTTGGTCATTAACTCTATGTTGTAGTTCAAAAGGGTATAAAAGGGTATTAAAGGTATTTTCAGAAATATAAAATCCAGGAAATTGAATTAAATCATATTTTTATTGTTTGAAAAAATTTGGGATGTTACACCAGTCCAACTGGTGGGGCAGATTGAGGAGCACGGAGCTCCTAGGAACTTCTCAGACCCAAGCAAGTTCTTGACCCTGTAGGTTGAGGAATGTTCGGATTGGGAATAAGCGCATAGTGCTACCCATCTTCGGAGGAGGAGCCATGGGTGGTATGTCGAAGAGACAACAATGGGAGTATGTTCGAGAATTAGTGCACATCGGGACCTTGGCCTCAGTGACAATGCCGAGTGGTCGCATGTGCCCATCTCTTTCACCGCCAGCGACGCAGCTGACGTTAAGTTTCCACACACTGACCTCCTCGTCATCACCGCCGACACCAGTGGTGTCGAGGCCTGTTGGGTGATTATTGACGGAGGAAGCTCTACTGACATCATTTTTGTGCTCGCCTTCAACAAGCTCTGCATATCAAGAAGGCACCTTCTCCCGACCTCCAGGCCTCCCTTTCACAGACCCTATCGTCTCACACCATCGCTTCCATCCATCCGTCCAAGTCTTGCTCAGTCTTTCGTGCAATCTTGAGATCTTATCCAACTTCGCCCGACCTCCCTGATCCTCCAGCATCGAGCTCCCTGCTTGACCCTCGATCACTTGCTGTCTACAGTTGGTCAGCATCTCCACCCTGCACATACAAGACAAGCCAACACAAGAATGCGACACACCACCGAAACCTTCGGCAACCAATACTCCATTTCCATCGAACCCCTCGATGCACACAATCCAGCATTTAACCAATCGCTCAACCGCTCATCTTGTCAATCACTCATCATATAGACAGAAACCACCCTTGGTTTCACAATCTCCCCTTGATGAGTGCATTGACAACCCCAAGCAAATACATGATGAAGGTTTCAAGTTAAGCGCACAAGTGACCATAAAACTCATAAAAGAGCAAAAACATGTCACTTGGTTAAAGATTTCCAAAATTATGCAAAACAAAGCATTTGGCAAAAAGCATCTCAAGGCATGATGAAAGCCATTACTCCCCTTAACCAAGAAATCATACCAAAAGCCTCCAAAAGCATCATGTAAACCATTTCTCCCCCTTGGCAATGCAAGCATCAGGAGATAAAAGATGCAAAGAGGGAAGTGAGGGAAAAGTAGAGATGCGAGCTTCTAAACATGAGCAACTCCAATTACAGTACAAACAAGCATTTGCCTTGAATATTATCTAAAGTACTATATGACAAGCTCCAGTGAATACCATCTAAACATAAAGGCATGAGCAAGCATTTTCCGATTTTAACAAATAAAAAGCATCACTACTCAGACTAGCATACTAGGCATGGGCAAGGCATGAGATGCAAAATCTATTCAAGCACAAACTAGATAAGCATATCCCACTTCAAGGAGCTTCAACAAACATGATATGCAATGAATTTTAACTTTTTCATTTTTGTGCCAGGGGTTATTTGCTTGTCAGCCTTATGCTAACCGATCAAGCCAAGCCTAGGTCGAGCAAAGACCATTGGAAGCTTAAAGCATTAATCTCGGTATACACTTCAATGTCCTAGTTCATAACAAAGTGCTATGGTAAGCCATCCAGAAAAAAGTAGTGCGAGAAAGCAAACCCACCTAGATCTTTTCAATTTTAGCACACAACAGCATGAATATCATTCATTTTCATTTTCATTCATTTTCAGCACAATATTTTTGATGAAATCAAGTTGCATATTAGCATCCAAGTAAAAAGGACGTAGCTATCAGGTGTGTAAAGATAGAAAATGCACTCAACCTATTCATGCTAGTTTCTAGACCTAAGTAGTGATCATTTTCAAAATTTCACAAATAAAAGCCATGCTCATGACAATTATCAGAAGTAAACATGCCAAGTATAGTCAACAGTATTAAAGGAAAAAGTTCAAAGGCATTACAAAGCATGTACTTGTAAAAACAATTACATATAACAAAAGCTCATGCAATGCTACACAACTCCCCCTCAAAACATGCTAGAAGCTCTTGAATGCTCAGTGAGAGGGTGAGTTAAAAAACTGTTTTGGAATCCAGCATTGCAAAACTCGAGAACCAGACAAAGTAGTAGACTTATCATGCACAAGATATGAACCATGATAAAATGTACGTGGTCTACCTACAAAGCGCGAACTTGGAAAATGACGTGGTCTATCACCATATGAAGCATTGTGTACACCACGAGGGGCAAAAGCACTCACAAAACCATGGGGAGCCTCAAAATCAGAGCAAGTGTGAAAGGCAGTCTCATGCATACATAAAGATGGGTAATGCATGTCCCTGAAAGCTCATCGAAACAAAACGTCGTTCATCCCTAATACGACAAAAGCAAAACCCAGCCAAGTGACCCACCCGATGACAATAGGAATAGTGATACACTCTCTTGGGTGTGTGAGCATAGGTCTCAAGCGCAAATCTCACAGTCTTCTTGGGTTTTTGCTGAGGAGGTTCATCTGGTAGAAGTAACGCTTTCTTTGTAGGTTGAGTAGGATTCTTGGCTTTTTGTGAAGTGTCTAACTGGGCTCTCTCTTTCTCAAGGGTAGTGGGAGGAGTGAACATAGTTTCGCTCAAAATGTTTGGAGTAGTTCTCTCATAAACCCAACCCGAGAGCTAACCCTGCCCTGTCAGCACATATTTTGGTTTTAGCCAAAAGCAGATCTATCCTACCCTTTACTTCAGTGCATTTTTCCACCACTGAGAGAAAGGTAATCATTCTCACATTTCAATTTTTCCACTTGCTCTCATGTAAAGATGCCGACTCCGGGCGGAGTCCTCTCTGTCCTCGGCGATCAGGCCGCGGCTCGAAGGGTGGAGTACGACCACTCCACCCTGCTAGAGCCTCAACAAGTCAATAGTGTCCGGGAGAACTGGGCAACCAAGACCTCTAGCCTCCCTCCAAGATTTCGAGGGGACCGACTGCTAAACCCCACCCCAGGGAAAAGTGATCACAATGGTCATCGTCACAGAGGGGCAAGATTACCCCATCCACTTCGATGGAGGGCTCGACCCCGAAGTCATGGCCATGCTGGAGGATGGTTCCAGGACCAACCTGGACGTCTTCGCTTGGTCTAACGAGGACAATCCTAGGGGTGGACCGAAGCATCATCGAGCATTACCTATCACAGTGAACCCGAAGGCACGACCGGTTCGTTAGGGGCTCCGCAAGCTATTCGCGGAGAGAGCCGAGCTCACCAAAGCAGAGGTGGAGAAGCTACTCTGAGCCGGGGTCATCAGGGAAATCAGCCACACAGAGTGGCTGTCGAACCCCATCTTCATAAAAAGGAAAAACTCCGGCAAATGGCACATGTGTATCGATTTCAACTTTTAAATAAAGCATGCCCCATGACCCGTACCCCATGCCTCGCATCAACCAGCTAGTCGATGCCACAACTAGTTCTGAGCTCCTTAGTTTTCTCAATGCGTACTCTGGTTACCATCAGATATGGTTGAAGCATGAAGACCAAGCCAAGACTAGTTTTATCACTCCCTCCAGAATCTTCTGCTATGTAAGGATGCCCTTCGACCAAGAAATATCGGGGCCACCTTTTCTAGGCTAATTGCTATGGCTTTAGGCCATCAGATAGGTCGTAACATGGAAGCATACATGGACGACATTGTAATCAAGAGTGCACACAAGCATCAACATAGCCTAGATAGAGTAGAAACATTTAATAGACTCCGAGCCTACGGGATCTGGTTGAACATCAACAAATGTGTCTCGGGGCCACAGCCGCTAAGCTATTAGGATACCTAGTCTAAAGCCAAGGCATCAAAGCCAGCCCGACCGAGATTAGTGCACTGCAACAAATGACCCCTCTAGAGAATTTAAAGCAAGCCCAAAAGCTGGCCGGCATCTTGTCGCCCTCAGTCGCTTCCTTGCTAGGTCCACCGAGCGAAGCCTCTCGATCTTCAAGGCACTAAGAGGATCATCAGACTTCACTTGGACCCACGAGTGCCAAAAGTGCTTTGATGAAATCAAGGAGTACCTCCCTAATCTGGCTATTCTCACCACCCCCTCGCAGCAGAGAGACCCTCTTCGTCTACCTCGCTGCAACCGACTTGGCAACAAGTGTCGTGCTAATTTAGGAAGAAGAGCTCAAAGGGGAGCTAGTACAGAGGCTGGTATACTTTGTGTCTGAAGCCCATTCGGGAGCCAAGACAAGATACACTGAGCTCGAGAAGATAGCCTAAGCCACTACTTCTTGGCCCATGATAAGTTCAGGAACAGGGATGCTACTGGAAGGATAGGGAAGTGGGCTATGGAGCTCGCCCCCTTTGACATCACGTTCATCACCGGGACCACCATCAAATCATAGATCTTCGCTGAATTCGTCACAGAATGGACTCTGTTGGCAAGCTAGACTCCGAAAGAAGCTGGCGAAGGGGTATGGATGATGCTCTCTGACAGTGTGTACCAGCCTCTAGAGCGGGCACCGAGGCAGTCATTATCTCTTCATTAGAGCAAAAAGCATTGTATTCTATAAGGCTAAATTTTAAAGCTACAAACAATATAGCTGAATACGAAGGCGTGTTGTTAGGCCTTTGAAAAGCATGCGCGCTAGGAGCTGCTCGGGTTGTTGTAAAAATAGATTCCTAGATTGTAGCGGGGTACATAGATAAGAGCTTCTAGGTACGGCACCCAGATCTTGACGCTTATCTAGAAGCAATCCGCAAGACTAAAGCAGCGTTCAAGGGAATCTTCGTTTGAAGCATCCTCCAGGCCGATAACCAGCAAGCGGACGCCCTCACCAAAGGAGCAGCTAGAGGCCAAGACGTAGCCCAGGGGCTTTTTTCGAGGAGCTGTTCAGACCCTCGGTGCCATCCCTAGAGCCCGCTGATGTCCTCTGCACTGCCCCCGAAGACTGGCGAGATCACATCCTGAGCTTGCTGCGAAACGAAGGGGATCTCCCTGAAGGACACGAACTCTCAAGGCTCCGGCATGGGGCACGACACTACCGGGTCATCAACTGAGAGTTGTAAAAATCAATGTATGCTCGCCATTGCTTCGGTGAATCTCCCACCCCGAGGGACAACAAGTGCTACAAGACATCCACGAAGGCATATGCGGCAGCCACCTAGCGCCTAGGGCCCAAGCAGGAAAAACACAACGCCAAGGTATGTACTAGCCCACTATCATGTCCGATGCTGAATACTTGGTGCGCACCTGCCAGGGGTGCCAATGGATGGGGCGGCGTAGCCACCAACCCCCCACCCCGCTCCAAATCATAACCCCAGTCTGGCCCTTGGCCCGATGGGGGATGGATCTCATAGGTCCATTCCCTAGAGCCAAAGGGAACTTCAGGTTCACCGTGGTCGCGATTGAATACTTCTCGAAGTGGGTTGAGGCTGAGCCACTAACCACCATCACCTCAAAGAGCTTCCAAAAGATATTTTGGAAAAATATCATCTGTCAGTTCGGAGTATCCAGGCAACTAATAATCGACAACGACTCCCAGTTCTATGTCAAGCATTCAGGCACTTTGCGAAGAGCTGGAAGTCCAGCTATGCTTCGCCGCTGTCTGACACCCACAGTCTAATGGAGATGTCAAGCGAGCCAACGGAAACATACTGTCTGACCTCAACTGCCGGATTATGGGCCTCACTAGGGGGCTTTGGACGGAGGAGCTACCGAAAATTTTGTGGTCCATTCGAACCACTCATACTCGGGCGACCAGATTCACACCGTTCTGGCTTCTATTTGGCGACGAAGCAATGACCCCGATAGAGCTCAAAAGTTGCTCTTTGTGAGCAATGGAGCCTAAATATGAACAAGAGAGAAGCGTCTCGCTCGACCTCACAGAAGAAACAAGACTCTGAGCCGTCGCCAACCTATCCAAGTATCACAATCAAGCGAAGTCCTGGTACGACCCCAAGGTGAAGCTATAGGAGTTATAGCCAGGACACCTCATCCTCTGAAGCGTGCTTGCCCTAGGGAAGCTTGGTAACAAGTGGGAAGGACCATTTATCATCCTCTGCTCCATCCAACCCAGTTCGTTTAAGTTAGCCACCTTAGAAGGGGAAGAGATAAAGCATGCCTGGTATGCTGAGCACCTGAAGCGATACTACGCATAAAATCAATGTAATCATGACCAATGTACCATCTTATAATAAATTTTGTCCATTTGTTTCTGCGATGCTCCTTCGAAACACCTTTGCCAAAGTGGACGCACTATGGTACAAGACTTGTTTCGAACCACATCGAAGCATCCTGACTACAGATTCCAAGCCACCGACCCAAAGCATCCTCACTACGGATTCCGGGCCACTAGCTAGAAGCATCTTGACTATGGATTCCAGGCCACCATCTCGAAGCATACTGACTAAGAATTCTGGGCCACCAGCATGAATCATCCTGACTACAGATTCTAGGCCACCTGACCGAAGTATCCTAACTACGTATTCCGAGCCACCAACTCGAAGCATCCTTACTACAGATTTAAGGCCACCGGGCCGAAGCATCCTAACTATGTATTCCGGGCGATTGACCCGAAGCATTCTAACTACGGATTCCGGGCCACTGACTTGAAGCATCCTAACAACGGATTCTGGGCCACCGGCCTAAAGAATCCAAACTACGGATTCCGTGCCACCGGCCTGAAGCGTCTTGACTATGGATTCTGGTCCACCAGCGTGAAGCACCCTAACTAATAGGGGATTGGTCCCGATCTTCCGCTAGGTAAGGATAACTTGGATTGGTGGAGAATCTCGACGTTGATAATCCAAGGCTCTGGTCCGGCGGATCAAAACCTTACAATCGCTACACCACCGTCTCCGTCGGTTATCAACCACACCGGGCGCAATTGACCTCGCCACGAAGGCTAGTTCCTGCAAGCAAACCCAAGAACACAAGCAAGAACATGAAGAACACAAGTCGAATGCCAAATCACAGATGAACTACGAAGAGGAGAGGTTTCACAAACGCTGTTGCAGCAGCCAATCGGTCTGGTACAAGAGTGGGATCTAAACACACGAGTGTAGATGCAAACAAAGCAAAACCTAACCCTAATGATGGCTATTGTGAGTATATAGGGCTTTTGCAGCCTGTAGGAGGTGCACACAACTCGGACTATGGGCCAACACGGCCTCCAACTCAGTACAAGGACCAACTCGGCCCAATTCTGTCATGCAGGACTGTTTCAGTCACAAAAGACGACTCGAGACTCCAAATTAGGTGAAACCAATGCCAAAAGATCCGTCTTCTCCTTAGCTTTCAAAAAAGTCCAAGAACGTGCCAATCGGACTTCGTATGAGGAAGTTATGCCCATTTGGTGCATGGTGGTTGATGTAGTCCGAACCAGCGAATTCTTGACTTCAAATCATCCGTGCGACTCCGTCTTCAACTCCAACTCTCCTATTCCATCTCCCATGTTCCTAAGAAACAAAATATCACTAGTATTCAGTAGCATCCCATCCAAACAAATATTAACATAGTTGCTAAGGAAAGAATTAACCTCATGGTTCAAGCGACGGGCACGGGCGCGTGTTATTGGTCCTTGTAATTGAATTGTAGGTGGAGGCTCCATGTGTGTATCATGTGAAGTGATGTCCTCATCACTAACTAAGGATTCTAGGCCACTAGCATAGACCATCCTAACCAAGGAATTACAGGCCACCGGCCCAAGGAGTAGGCTTCGGTAGGCTTGGCTGAAGGCCCACTTCGGGCAGAGATAGAGTTGGACCCGATTCCAGCTAACTGTTTATCTCTATTCAGCCGAATTATAGCATATTAGATTAGAGGTCTAGCCATATAAGTATAGAGGCAAAGCCAGTTCAGAGGCCCCCCAACACAAATCAACCACAAAGCTCTAGCTTTGAATCGCATTTACTTTATCTTTACTTTTCTGTACTCTTAGTGGGTTTGCCTGGAAGCCCTCCGACGGCTGCTTCGGAACAGTGGTAATCCTTGTTACTTCGCTTGTGAAGTATCCGTTAATCTACGTAATAGATTTCTATCGCCTTGTTAATTTGCCTGTGAAGTATCCGTTAATCTACGTAATAGATTGCTATCGCCTTGTTACTTTGCATGTGAAGTATTCGCTAATCTATGTAACAGATTGCTACCTTCCCTTCTAGTGCAACACTTAGCAGAATTCGGTCCTCAGGCCGAATTGGTACTTCGAATCTACTCTGTTGCAGGTTTCCAAGTTCGGAGCTACTTCGTCAGAGGTGTTTGGAGCTGAGAGATTGGTTTCAGAGGTCACTAGAAGACCCTTCGACGAGACTGCTGCTTTGACCACATGCCAACAGACTTCATCACGATAGGCTCGTCATGCTCGTTCTCCGCTGCAGATGAAGTGACGCTCGCGCGTTGCGTTTGAGTCATTATTATGTATCTTACTGTATCAGATACTTCGCGCAGAAGACCCCGCTGTTCGGAGGTGATTTTCGCATCTAGATCTGTTCGGAGTTCATCTTCGGCTAGGTCGGTCCGGACGCCGAAGGTACCCTTCGGCGGGACACTTTGCATCAGACGCCGAAGGTACACTTCGGCGACCCCCTTCGCACCATACATCGAATCAGTCAGGCTTCGCTCGGTTTGCTGATTTATTCTGTTTAATATATTTCTTTCGGCTAATTGGATTATTTTGTGTGATCTGATTGCCTGGCGACTCCACCCCCCTTACCACGGCTAAGGGTAGTCGCAACACGACGTGGTGCTGCGTTCGCTTAGGCTTGTCCCTAAGTATCCGCACGCTTTTGGATCATCAAATGGACCCCAAGTGCGGGGCACGTTTCCGTGTCAACATACTTTTGGTGACTACGCTGGGGAAAAGATACACCAACATGACGGGTACGTCTACATAGGCCACCGGTACAGATACAACGACTACCACATCTACACCGCCGATGGACACCGTAGGAGGCATGGATATCGACAACCGCAACATCCTAAACCTACTCTTGAAGATATTCCCGCAGAAGACCGAGCAGAGATCGAGGCAAAGTTAAAGGCGCTCCAAGACATGATGCTTGGGGGCTATGTCAAGACATGCGCAGGCTTCATCAAGCGCGATGTCATCGCCCTCGACCTTTCTCGGATCCATGAAACACCCGTATCGCCTCATTTATCTTCTTTAGAGATTGAGCAAAAAATAGCCGCATTAGTAGATCAGGCCATTAGCTCTTCGCTAGCCAACCGTTTAGATTTGGCAGTTAGCTCCCAAGTAGAGGTGACTCTTAGAAGGTTTGGCTTTACTGAGGCCATACCACCAGTCCCTATTGCTAGTATACCTCCGATAAATCATGTGTACAACAGAACTGACAGTAGCAACACCCATGGCCGAGACTAGTCATTATGCTTACGGCCAAACTAGCACCGCGTACAACGCACCACTATCACCTGCGCCGATACCAGCGCTTCCCGCGCTACCCACGCCACATGCACAAGCACCTGGGCTTGAGCACGTCGTACAACTAGCACGTAGGGAAGAGGCCCATGGCTGACATGCCGATATCCCACCGCGTGTCGCGCCCCTACACGAGAGACATGCACAGGCAGTGGGCCAAGATGACCTAGAGGAGCGAATCCGCCAGCTTCGTGCCAAGGGGTCAGGTTAGGGTTTACCGTAAGCCATATCCCGATCATTTTGATACAATACCCTAACCCCCGCGGCTATAGAATCCCCGAATTCACTAAGTTCGATGGCGAGGGTAGCAAAACCACACTAGAGCATGTAGGGTCATTTTTTAGCACAGTGTGGAGAAGCTAGCGGGACAGATGCTCTAAAAATTAGACTATTTCTCTCTTGCTATTTGGCACCGCTTTCACTTGGTTTTCGACGCTCTCGCCGAACTCCGTTCAGACGTGGATGAATTGGAACAAAAATTCCATGACTACTTTTACACGGGTGAGACAGAGCTTAGGCTTTCACACTTGACATTGCATTGGTTAGGCAGAAATCTAACGAGAACGTCTCCGAGTACATCAGCATTTTAGGGATAATAGAAACCGATGTTTCAGCCTTAGTATTTCAGAAAGGGATTTGGCAGAACTAGCTTTTAATGCGTTGCGTTCCGAGATTAAAGAAAGATTAGACACCAGAACTTTTTAGAGGTTAGCCAAGTCTTGCAGCAGGCTCTAGTCCAGGAAGGCCGAGCCAAAGATAAAAGGTTTATTAAGACGTTTAACAAGCCTAGGGCTGAAATCCACGTCATGGAACACTCCGATGAGGAGAGTCAGAAGAGGAGGATTCGGCCGACATGTACGTGGTCGAATGGGTTTGGAACGCTAAGAGCAAATCCATCACGTGCTCCAAGTTATGGCCGTCTCCCACAAGAATCGTCCTAGTGAGGTCAAGTACTCATTTGACATAACTAAGTGTGATAAAATATTTGATTTTCTCTTAAAGAACCAGCTTCTCAGCTTGCCTAAAGGCCAAGTCATTCCATCTGCCGATGAATTGAAGAAACATCCATATTGTAAGTGGCATGATTCACATTCACATAATACTAACGACTACAATGTTTTTCGATGGCAGGTTCAATCGGCCATAGAAGAAGGATGATTGAAAATATACCATAATCCAAAGATGAAGCTAGACAAAGATCCTTTTCCCGTCAACGCCGTCGTCCTCGGCGAGAAGAAGGTGTTGATTCGGCCAGAACAGGCCGAGTTGATTAGAGGGAAGGCGATAATTGTCGGAGAACCATGCACGCGCACACTCATACCTAAGAACCCCGAGGTGGGAGTGTGGAAACAAAACATCAGCATCCCTCCGGCTAAGGCTCGCAAGAAGCCAAAGGTAACATACAAGATGCTGTTGAACAAGCATCAAAGAAAAGCCGAGGAAGCAGGGCCCTGTGCTAAAAAAAACTAAGTCAACCGAAGGGCCTAAGGCATTCAGAGGGTGGCTTCAGACAACAGTGGCTGAAGCCCCTCCTCGTGATGGTTTTAGACCACATGGTCGGACCCTCCACACGGGGACTTCGGGCCACATTGGCCTAACACTCCGTACGGTGGCTTCGGACCTCAATGGCCGAACCCCCCAAATAGTAGCTTCAGACCACATTGGATGAACCCCAGGCGGAGCGAGTTCGGCCCCCAATGGCCTAACCCCGCACCACTCTAGACAAACCCTTCGACAGGAGGCTTCAGCCCGCACTAGCCGAACGTATCTTCGGCCTAGCAGGACCCCTCACAGATATATGTCCCGAGACACTGTCGACTATTGCCGAACCCCCCTCCGGGTAACGGGTTTGGCTCATAGTGGGCGAGTCCACTAGAGCCGCCGATTGCCCCCACCGTACAACTGGGCGGGGACTCCGTGGGCTTCGTATGCATCACAGCCAGAGTACCCTCCGCAACCTATCGTTATGCCTTGTTTCCCTTTGGAGTATTATGAATGGCATGGACAAACAGACGCAGCGGAGGGAGGCATCATCCACAGGCTGTCCGTGGTACCTCCGAATCAGCCCATGCAGAGCGAAGTCGAAGAATGCAGGCGTGAAGAGGCCAAGGACGGGGAGTCCGAAGCTATCATAGCTAGAGTAGGGTCTTAGGAAGTCCCAATGCCGAAGGCCTTATCGCCGAAGTCTGACGAAGGTAAGTCCCTAGTTTTAGCCGAAGCCCACGCCGGAGCCTAGTCCGATCGACCGAACGAGGCCGGTCTGGCTGCTGGGGTTCGCAACGAAGGCCCATCCGAATACAGAGTGCACGAGGCTGAGGTGGGCAGGACCACTTCAGCTAAAGTTGACAAGAACCAGGCAATGGCA
This sequence comes from Zizania palustris, assembly GCA_019279435.1. Classification (NCBI taxonomy): domain Eukaryota; kingdom Viridiplantae; phylum Streptophyta; class Magnoliopsida; order Poales; family Poaceae; genus Zizania; species Zizania palustris. Next base: position 43,197,706 of record JAAALK010000284.1, read on the forward strand.
CCTAGCACCAAGCCACAACCATCTTGTGCACCTCCAGGAAGGTCCAAATCACAAAAGAGACAGCTGCATTGACTACGGGCATAGGAGACACGCGTGACGAAAGCCGAGGACGAGCACGACGCTATTTTTGAATAAATCCGCACTCGACCAACTACAAGACAGGTATGGAGGATGAAGTTGGTTGAGATGACCAACACGACTCCTAGTCCGAGCGACAATGACAATGACATGCTCGACGATGACTACTCGCTTGTCTCCGAGGGGCCTGCACCCCAGGCGATGGACATCAACATCATCACACTGCCCACTGAGTTTGCCCTGCCGCAGGATGAGGCCGAGGTCGCTCAATTGAACCTCGGCCCACGCAACGCTATTTTTGATAACGGACTTGAACCGTATGTAGCTAACATCCATTTGTCCTCGCGTGGTTGGAGATGCTGCTGCTGGATGGAATGCTTACGTTCCGGGGCGCCATGATCCTTCTACCTGAGGACTCGGCTCGCCATTTGAAGCCTCTCTACATCAGAGGTCACATTGATGGAAAGCCGATTTTCCGGATGCTTGTTGACGGCGGCGCCACTGTAACCTAATGCCCTACTCTCTGTTGAAGAAACTTGCCAGGGATGAGGATGATCTGAAGAAGACTAACTTGATGCTCATCAGTTCCACGGTGAGAGTTCCGAGGCCAAGGGAATTCTCTCCATTGAGTTGACAGTGGGCAAAAAAGACGTTGCCAATAGCATTTTTCGTCATCGATGTACAAGGTAACTACAGCGTGCTGCTTGGGAACAACTGGATTCACACGAATTGCAGCATTCCTTCTACTCTGCACTAGTGCCTATTTCAGTGGGATGGCGATGAAGTAGAAGTCATTCCCACAGACACTTCGGCCCAGTAGCATTGGCCGATGTGTCAGTTGACGCCGTTCACAACAAGGTAGAGTGTGTGTCAGGTAGAGATCTTTTGGATTATGATTTTGTTAGCATGTCCGGAGGACGTTTTGTACCAGTGTCTATAAAGTTGGCTGGTGTAACACAACTATTTTGTATTAGTAGTCATGTCTAGCAAGAGTAATGTGGATTGGCTAAAGTTTCGTGTAGAGCAGTATCAATCTAATAAAGATGGAATTGTCGAGGCCATCGAGGAATTTAGCGAAGTAAAGAAATTAGGACAAGGTTTTGCATTGACCGATCCCTTAGAAGAAGTTGACATAGGTGATGGTAGCATCCTGAGGCCGACTTTTGTAAACCAACATTACAGCCTAATGAATAGGCCGAAGTAATAAAGTTGCTTCGGTCGTATGTCGATTGTTTCACATGGGAGTATAGCGAGATGTCGGGACTAAGCCATGAGCTTGTGGAGCATCGGCTACCTACCAAGTCTGGATTTAGGCCTTATAAACAACCTCCTCGTCGCTTTAACTTGGCTGTCTATGACCGAGTTAAAGAATAAGTAGAGCGACTTCTCAAAGCTGGATTTATTAGGCCATGCAGGTACACAGAATGGGTCGCTAACAACTTGCCTGTAGAGAAGAAAGGGAGCGGCAAGATACGAGTATGTATTGATTTCAGGGATCTGAACAAGGCCACTCCGAAGGACGAGTATCCGATGCCGATAGTCGACATGCTAATTAATGATGCCTCAGGACACAAGGTACTAAGTTTTCTTGATGGCAATGTTGGTTATAATCAAATCTTTATGGCTGAAGAGGACGTCTACAAGACTGTCATTCGATGCCCTGGTTTTGTCGGTTTATTCGAGTGGGTCGTTATTACTTTTGGTTTGAAAAATGCTGGCGCCACGTATCAGCATGCTATGAACTTGATCTTTCATGACTTGCTAGGAGTTATGTTAGAAGTTTACATTGATGATGTCGTAGTCAAATTGGATGCTATGGGAAACCATTTAGAAAATTTGAAAGTTGCTTTAATAGGATGCAGTAGTATGGTTTAAAAATGAACCCACTCAAATGTGCTTTTGGCGTGTCAGTGGGTAAGTTCTTAGGTTTCATGATTCATGAAAGTGGGATAGAGATTGATCCTAAGAGGCTCGAGAAATTTAGAAACGTTATGGCACCGACATGCAAAAAGGATGTGCAAAAGTTGCTAGGCAAGATGAATTATTTGCGTCGCTTTATATCTAACTTGTCTGGCAAGATTGATGCCTTTGTCCCCTACTCCGCTAAAGAATGAGGCCGAGTTCACTTGGGGGGGCAAGCCAGCAAAGCGCCTTTGAGAAAATCAAGGAGTGCTTGTCATCACTGCCCGTGGTGAGAGCACCCAAAGCTGGAATTCTGTTTCGGTTGTACATCGCTGCCGACGATAGCATGATCGGGGCCATGCTAACCCATGAGGTAGAAGGAAAATAGTACATAATTATGTTCTTGAGCCGCCGCCTACTGGACGCCGAGACCAGGTACGCGTTTGTGGAATGTTTGTGTTTATCACTTTACTACACGTGTACCAAGTTGCGCTACTATCTTCTCCCCACTACATGGGTTGTCGTTTGCCAAACCGATGTTATAAAACACATTTTGCAAAAGCCGATTCTAAGTGAAAGAATCGGAAAGTGGGCTTACTCTTTGACCGAATATGATTTGGCCTATGACCCCTAAGAGCTATCAAAGGCTAGATCGTAGCCAACTTTATAGTTGATCACCACATAGACGTCAGTTTGAGTGACAATGTTGCTTTGATTGAGGTAATGCCGTGGAAACTTTACTTTGATGGTTCAGCTTGCAAAAATGGCCAAGGTTTTGGAGTGGTTCTCATATCACCTAGCGGAGCGCACTTTGAAACCTCGGCTCATTTAGAATTTCCCTCTACCAACAACCAAGCTGAATATGAGGCTTTACTGCTAGGGCTTGAATTATTAGAATCCATAGGTGTCAAACATGTTCATGCACATGGTGATCCCCTATTAGTAGTGCAACAAGTGACTAAGAGTGCTCAATGTTTTAACGACTTGCTAAATAGCTACTTGGATAAGTGCCTGGACATAGTCGCTACTTTTGATGACTTCAAGATTTCTCATGTGTCAAGAGAGGCCAATTCAGTTGCAAATGATTTGGCTCAGCAAGCATCTAGTTACCAAGTCAGGAGAGGAAAATTTTCTGTGCGGGAGAAGCCGATGTTTGGTCTCACTGCCAAAGCCAGTGACTTCGGACAGGCACACCCTCCGGGTTGGACCCCTCTGGCTGCCGGAGACTACCGCGCGCCGAGGTCCCATGACTGGAGTGCTCCACCCACCGAAGGGTCTAGCACGCCGGAGACCGTGAGCCGAAGTCCTCTGGACAGTGATGGCTTCCAAGAGCCTGGACCCTCCGGCAGGGGGCTTCAGCTTGATGCTCCGCACGGCCAGTCCATCCAGGATTTGGCAGAAGTAGGAAGGGCTCGGGGCACCCCGAAATTAGTACCCTAGATATTTTTTCAGGGGGTGTGCTAGTGAAACCCTCCGAAGCCCATAACGGTGAATGGAGAACTCCAATCGTCCAGTATTTGAGAGACCCAAGCCAAAGGGTTGATCGGAAAATTCGGCAGCAAGCGTTTAAATTTGTGTTGCTAGACAACACATTGTATCACTGAACCATTGATGAAGTATTGTTAAAGTGTCTAGACCATGAACGATCCCAGGTGGCTATGGGAGAAGTCCATGAAGGACTTTGTGGCACTCATCAGTTAGCCCAGAAAATGAGTTGGATGCTCAAAAGAGCAGGTTTCTACTGGCCGACTATGACTGGGAATTGTTTTTAAGTATTGTAGAGGGTGTGAAGCATGTCAGAAGTTTGGCAATATTCAGTTAGCTCCTGCTTCATTACTCGACCCTATTGTCAAGTCATGGCCATTCCGAGGTTGGGGTTTAGACTTCATCTGCCAAATTCACCCTCCTTCATCAAAAGGGCATCAGTTCGTGTTGATGGCGACGAATTACTTCACCAAGTGGACCGAGGCCGTTCCTCTCAAGAACATGACTCACAACGAGGTACTGGACTTTATCTTGAAGCACATCATAAATAGATTCGGCATTCCTCAAACTCTTACTACAGATCAAGGTAGCTCATTTGTTTCTAAAGAAGTGAGAGACTTTGCCGAATATTATGGTATTAAATTGATAAACTCTTCGCCCTACTATGCTTAGGCCAATGGTCAGGCCGAGTCTAGTAATAAAACCGTGATTAAGCTCATTAGGATGAAAATTGAAGAATTCCCTAAAAGGTGGCATGAAGTGCTCTCTGAGGCCCTATGGGCTTGTAGAGTTGGAAAGCACGGTGCTACCAAAGTTAGTCCATATGAGGTTGTATATGGACAAGAAGCCATTCTACCTATAGAAGTAGATCTTGGCTCTTTAAGAGTGTTAAAGCAAGATGGCTTATCGGTCGATGAGTATGAGACTCTTTTGAAGAACAATCTAGAAGAATTGACCGATAAGAGATTGAAGGCTTTAGAAGCCATAGAAGTAGACAAGAGGAGAGTAGCTAAAGCCTACAATAAGAAGGTTAAACCAAAATCATTTCAAGTGGGTGACTTGGTTTGGAGGACGATTTTACACTTAGGCACTGAGAGTCCCAAGTTTGGTAAATGGTCCCATAGTTGGGAAGGCCCTTTCAAAATAGCCAAAATCACTCCTGGCAATGCATATGTGTTAGAATCTCTGCAAGGAGAGCGGTTTCCAAGGGTTTTGAATGGTAGATACTTGAAAAGGTATTTCCCAAGTGTGTGGCAAACATCTTAGAAGAGGTCGAAAGGTGATATGGAAAGTATCATCTTTAGCCCATTGTGCTTTTAGTTCACTTAGTTCGCTAAAAGGCAGGGGGCATGTGTTGATAGCAAAAAATGACATCAATGATTAAGATTGTAAAAATATCAATTTTTGTAATTTTTCCCGAAAATACACATGTCCCGAGTGAGGCCGAAACCCTACAGGGCCAAAGGACCATTGGGCTATGGGCTCCGGAAGCTGCCAGCTAGCCCACGGCCTTCGGCTAGGAGGCCTTCGGAGACCCACCCCGCCTAAGCTTCGGCCCAAGGAGTAGGCTTCAGCAGGCTTGGCAGAAGGCCCACTTCGGGTAGAGATAGAGTTGGACCCGATTCAAGCTAAGTGTTTATCTCTATTTAGCTGAATTATAGAAGATTAGATTAGAGGTCTAGCCCCTATAAATATAGAGGTGAAGCCAGTTCAGAGCCCCCCAACACAAATCAACCACAAAGCTCTAGCTTTGAATCGCATTTACTTTATCTTTACTTTTTTGTAATCTTCGTGGGTTTGCTTGGAAGCCCTCCGATGGCCACTTCAGAACAGTGGTAATCCTTGTTACTTCGCTTGTGAAGTATTCGTTAATCTATGTAATAGATTGCTATCGCCTTGTTACTTCGCCTGTGAAGTATCCGTTAATCTATGTAATAGATTGCTATCGCCTTGTTACTTCGCTTGTGAAGTATCCGCTAATCTACGTAACAGATTGCTACCTTCTCTCCTAGTGCAACACTTAGCAGAATTCGGTCCTCAGGCCGAATTGGTACTTCGAATCTACTCCATTGTAGGTTTCCACGTTCAGAGCTACTTCATCGGAGGTGTCCGGAGTTGAGAGATTGGTTTCGGAGGTCGCCAGAACACCCTTCGGCGAGACTGCTGCTTTGACCGCACGCCAACAGACTTCGTCATGATAGGCTTCGTCACGCTCGTACTCTGCTTCGGATGAAGTCACGCTCACGCGTTGCATTTGAGTCATTATTCTGTATCTTACTATATCAGAGACTTCGTGCCGAACCCCGCTGTTCGGAGGTGATTGTCGCGTCCAGATCTGTTCGGAGTTCATCTTCGGCCAGGTCGGTTAGTGCGCCAAAGGTACCCTTCGGTGGGACACTTCGCATCAGATGCTGAAGGTACACTTCGGCGACCCCCTTTGCACCATACTTCGAATCAGTCAGGCTTCGCTCAATTTGCTGATTTATTCTGTTTAATATATTTCTTTCGGCTAATTGGATTATTTTGTGTGATCTGATTGCCTGGCGACTCCACCCCCCTTACCATGGCTAAGGGTAGTCGGAACACGACGTCGGTGCTATGTTACGCTTAGGCTTGTCCCTAACTATTAGCACGCTTTTGGATCGTCGAACTAAGCCAAGTGCGGTGGCACGTTTTCGTCTCAACAGTTCCGAATGGTTAAAACGAGACATCTGTGCTCCACATCGCAAACCCAACAACTCAAAACCACCATGAAATAAATGCTCCGATCATTGCGCGAAGCTAGCTAGCCACCTACCCAGGTCTAAAGGGGTTGACCTCCGAGCTCTGACTCTTCAGGATCCTGCTCCACGTCAAACCAGTCCACGGGCTCAGGCTATGAAGACGAAGCCCTAGCCTCCCTCTCTTCTTCTTTTATAAAAGCGAATACTCCATGTAAAATTTCAGGGATAATGTGTCCTTGTCTATCATGAGGTACGGTAATGCGAACGCATTTACTAGTCCTAAGGGCTTCGAAAATAGCCCACCCGTGATGAAGAGCTTCTATCGCATCAAGCACCTCAACCTCAAAGTTTGGGGCATCGGCCGAACCCTGAGCAATTTTCAAAAGGGTGATTTAATTTATAAAGTCGTAGACCTTGGCTTACAATATTGACTTTATAGGGGAAGGCCCTAAGGAAACAACATCTTTGAATATGATTAGGGGAACGTTAGAGGCGGGCTTCGGAGGGGGCAGCGTCCGCGGAAGGTTCGAGTGATGGGCTTCGTCTGTCTAGGTTTTCACTACTGACGGGCCCTCGGTCTTCCAAGATGCTTGGAATGCTTTCTAGGCCCTCACCACGAATGGAGCTGGAGAAAAAGACGAATCCCCCCGAAGGTAATATGAACTTTCCTCGCCGTTGCTGGAATGGTACCTCTGATGGCCTTGAGGCTGTGGAGGACGCCAAGGGTGCCCACCCATCTGGAGACCTCCCCATACTTGGCTACGGTCACATCCATTTTCCTCGCGGCAGCCTGGATGAACTGCAGTCGGTGGATGAGGGGCTTCCGCGCGACGTCGAAACCCGAAGAACAAGATGTCCCAAAGTGCTCCTAGATGTCCTTCAGGGTGCCTTTGGCGTCGACCATTTCCTCCTCATCCTTCGCCAGCGATGCCTCAACTTGTCGTTCGAGGCTATGAGGCCCGAGACTGTCTTCTTTAGTTTGGCCCACTGAACCTTGATGGCCTCGGCTTCATCTATCCATGTCCTGAGCTCCTCGACCTCGGCCGGCCGAACCCGAAGCTCATCGACCTCGGCCACCTGCGGCCGGAGATCATCGACTTCGATGGCCAGAGCTCAAAGTCTTTCAATATCCATCACTTGCTCTCGAAGCCTCACGGTTTCGGTGGCCAAGGCATCCCGATTGGTTCGAAGGTCTCACACCTCCACCTTGGAAGAGACGATGCATTCACTGAGCCCCACAACCTCACACTCATGCCGACTGCGTTAGGTGAAGAGGGACGTCGAAGTCCCCTGGGCCAAGACGACAAGCTGCAAAAAAGGGGGAAATCAAGCAAAGTGAAGGAAAAAAGAAAAGGGAGAGCGTGGCCGAAGAAGCTTAAATAAGCATACCTGGCAGGGCTCGCGCTCTATTGCAAGATTCAGGTCGGCCTTGTCCGACTGACCGACCTCAGAGGTCAAGTCAGTACCCTCAGGGACATGTAGGTCCGGTGCAAGGGCTCCGTCTTTGGGGCGAGGTCCGGTTGGGAGATTATGAATAAGGCTAGCAGGGGAACACCCTCATGCATGTAGCTGGTCCCTGCTTCGAGAGAGATCCCGGAGCGCTGAAAGGCTCCCCTCAGAGTTTTCCCTGAGTCAACCTCCTCGTCGGATTCCAACACGTCAACCACATCGACGCTAGCTTCTGCCCTCACCTCAGCACCCTCATAAGGAAGAGACGGGTCCAAGGAAGCATATACCCCCAAGGTACCTATGAAATAAGCAAGTATTTATAAAACAATGCCGGTAGACGAAGATGGTGGGGGCCATAAGGAGCAGGTTTGCATGAAGTAGCTAACCTGTGTCGGCTTCGTCGGGTAGGGAACCCAGAGATCATCCGACCACCGGGGACCATACGACCTCCAGCATCTAGAAGAAACCCCCTAACGAGTGCACCAGGGATACTTGCCATGCGGTTGTCAGCTCGGCCGCGATGTTAGCGCTCCTGACCACTTCTGCTAGCGGGTCAGCTAGCCCTCTAGGAGCCATGCTACCTCTCACGGGGCTTGCCTGAGAGCCGGATGACGTCTCCTCAGCCACCGCATCCGGAGCCGCAACGATCGGTGGATCAACGGGAACCCTCGTGCCTGCTTCCTCCACAGTCATGTTTGCTAGAGGGGCGAATGATGCCTCCGCAGCCACCACGCCCCGAAAGCATCCTTGCTCGCTGTAGGATTCGACATCGAGATTTCAAGCTCAGCAGCCTGTCCTCCACTCAAGGTCATCCCATCCGAGTCCTCAAGGGAAGGGGTGGAGACCGGAATGTATTTAGGCCTGCTGGTCATCTTGTTCGAAGGAGGCTTTGGAGGGCCGGACGGGCTAGCATCTGCCTTCCTCTTCTTCGGAGGCGGGTCAGATATGTCAACATTCAGAAGCAACAGGGGTTGGATCCGCTGACTACTCCACACATGGTTAAACCGCTCCCAAGGTCCCACCAACTCCATTCTCTGCTTCCTCTCCGCCGGAGTGGGGTCCCCAAAAATGTTCTCGACCGCTTGGATCACTTGGTCGGGAGACATGACAGCACGCGAACGTACAGATGCGAAGGTATCCATTGTAAAGTATTTATTATCTATGGAAAATAGTGCTAATCATTGCAGGGACAAGAAATCAAAGCATACCAAGCGAATCGGAGGGCGTCTCCATGGGCGCCCCATCCCTTGCACTCTGAAGGGCAAGAGGGTACGATGCCTTCAAATGCGGGATCTAGAGGCACACGAACTCCTCGGCCAGATCCCGCATACTCATTCGTCGAGCCACTATTTGAATAGATAGATGCAAGAAAAAACCGAGCCGGTGTCCGCTGTGACGTCAACCTCCCTCCTATACCAAATCTCATGAAGGGGCCCCGTCAACCCGTAGTCTGGCCCAACCGCCATGTAGAACCAATGGTGGATCCAGTCGGAATACCACCGCTCGTTGATGGCTTTCGCTAGGAAGGAGTATGCGTACTACTTTCGAAGCTAGAAGTTGACGCTCCCGTACACTGGGATCAAGGTGTCCTGCTTCTTGGGTTGGTAGGAAGCCTCGTGCATTATTGCAAAGACTTTGGCCCTCCCCTCGCAACCTTCAGCCCTCATGGCCCACTCGAAGATGGCTAAACGGGCTATGGTGATTGGGTATAAGTGTAGTAGGTCCAGGTTGAAGAAATGGAGGACCCCCGCCAGGAGCTCTGAAGCGAGGAACCCAAGCCCGGCTTCGAAGAAGGCTTTGAAGATGATGACCTCTCCCTCATGCGGCTTCGAGGTCAGCTCCATCACCGGGAGCCTCGCTTCTATACTGGAGTCAAGGTGGTCCTGGATCGTGCTCTTCGTCGACCCAACCATGGAAATGGTTCTCTCTAAGACCAAGGTCCGCTCAGTGAATTTCTCTGAAGGTGGTCTGAGGTCCCAAGGACCGTGAGCTTTTGTGAAACTCGGGGCCACTACTGCCGTCGCCGCTGCTTGCTATTGAATGAAGTGGGGATCGATGGTGGGAGCGGCGCTCATCTTCTTCGTCATCCTCTCTAAGACGCAAGGCTATTGGAGAAGAGAGGGATTGATGATTGGGGATGTGCGCTGGATGCGAGCAAGGAGCCGTGAGCAAGGAGTTTGAAAGCATTTGAAGGTTCGACTACGGCCGGTGGGTTGCAGTTTATATAGGGGCTCGAGACCGCGCGATGTGCCTCCACCATGCCGGTTCACATTCTCCTGAGAATGGCATGTGGGCCACAGTGGGCACATCTGAAAGGGTGCCCTAGGAACCCGAGCCCCACGACGATAGTTCATATGGTGAAACGTTTTGTCTACTTAGCCCTAGTGATCCAGGCCCCTTCGCCGCCAGGACTTTCCAGAACCATGCCAAAAGTCGGCTCGTTTTTCGATGTTTTTATTGCTGCATTATTTCTAGCGCATCCCCCCTTTCTTACTTGTAGGTCAGCCGAACGGATGCCTGCGAGGGGATACTATTGGGGGAAATAATCTCGGCAGTGGTCAGGGCAAGATTGAAGGTCACAATGCGGTCTCGGTGTCTACGTCTATGAGGTCTTACTGATCAGGTGAGAAGCCATGATCCGGTCTACTGGGCCACACCTGGCTGACCCAGGGGTCAAAGATAGGCCCCACAGGGCTCGTGCTCTCGTGCACAGATTGAGGCCCAATGCGGAGCCCGCCCAGAGCTAGAGACATGCAACGAACGGTTCCCCAGTAGGCCGCGACGGGGGTCCAAAGCGAAACCTTCTGGAAGTCAGAGACCAGCGGTAGATGATACTGAGAAAGGCCGTGACATGGGTCCAGAGCGAAGCCCCCGGATTTTCGTGGGTCTTCGAGTGACAACCACTAAAGTGAACACATTACAGTCGTGACGTCAAGTGGCTCTTGTAGAGTACGATGAGAGGGATGGGACCGCACGTGTGCATCGTCATACCTACAGGATGTATACCATCGTACCCCTACCAATTAGGGATATAGAGTCTGTAATGACGTATGTGAGACTGGGGGTAGGAAGGTATTTGCCTATCAAAGGGCTCCCCTTTTAAATACCTTCCCCCTTATTGTACAAGGATCATCTTCCTCGAGATAAAAGAATACAAATTTCTAGCAAAATCTCTCCATCTCAACTTACTTTCCTCAAACCCATTGACGTAATCTTTTATGCCAACAATGACATTTATCCAATTTGCTTTACATAAAGCATGAGAAATATATCTAGGCTCAAACGTGGCAACAAAGGCAGACTTAGCAAAAACAGCACGAAAACTAGCCTGAGAACGCAAAGATCTCAAAGTGAGATCACCAATGATGAGCTTTGATGGGTGATTTGCAGCTAGCACCTCTGGACTCGACTAAGGGGCCTCGATCGAAGTGGAAGTACTGGTCAGAGGTCTGCCCTCGTCCTTAGTTGAAGTTTCAAAAGGTGTGGGGTCTGCAAGCTGTGTAGAAGGCCCACCCTCAAAATAGCAGGAGTATCCCCATCTTCCACAAAGACGGGCTCTCCAATCTCATCATCACGAGAAAGCTCAAAAGAAAGGATAATTGAAGGCATAGACTCGTCAAAAGAAACCTCACATGTCTCGACAAGCTGTTGGGTTTCAAGGTTCTAGACTCGGAAACCTAGAGAATGCAAATCATAACGAAGAAAAACTCCATCCCCGCAACGAGACTCAAACTTGTCCAAATGCCCTCCCTTATTAAGCACAAATAATTTGCAGCCAAATGCTCGCAAGTGGCTCACCTTGGGCTATCTGCCACACCGCAACTCATATGAAGTCTTACCTAAGTAAGCCATGAGAAAAATGTAGTTGGCTAGATAGCAAGTTGTGTTCATAGCTTCAGCCCAAAAACACCCAGGAGTCCTATGCTCATCGACCATTGTTTTCATTCTTCAGCTTTAGGATCAGGTCAAGAACAAACTGAAAAGCCTCATCCTTAGACTCCTGAAAGAAAACCCGTGAAAATAAAGAAAAAACATTAACTATCACAAGCATGTACCACTTCCCACCGACTGAACGTACCCGAGCTAGACCAACAATATCCATATGTAAGAGCTCTCCTGGATACTATTGATGCCAATATTTGGTAAAGCCCAGACTTACTAAAGATATCGCATGGTCAAGATAAGTCAAAGAGGTTCAGTAAATAATGTCAAGGAAGCCCGTCCATACTGTTACAAGATGATCGGACGTAGAAGAAGTCGATGGAGATAAGGCTCAGAAAAGAATATGAAGATTATTTGGAATCGGTTAAGACAGAGTGTTTGTACAGCAAGTATTGGACTATCAATATGTACCCCTAGTTTGCTTAGAAAAACACATATTTGTCAATCAACTACTCGGCGCATCGCCACCCTTGGTCTCCAAGGTTTATCCGATGGGGTTTGGCGCTCGGAGCTGGATTGCATCGTTTCAATCTCCGGTAAAGTGGTGAGTTCTGCCACTCCCAATGTCCGTACCGATTAGATCAGTATCCTCACGGCTGCATCAGTTTGATCTCTGGAGGTGAACATTGAAATGGTACGGTCGCTATTTGTTCTCAGTGTATTATCTAGGTCTAAGGCTACATCAGTTTAGTTTGATCTCTTAGATTGATGTGATCTTTGTGTGATAGTTTGAGGCTTCATCGGTTAAGTCCGACATCTTTTGCTAATGTATCTCTTTCATGTTGTATACTATTCATCTAAATAAAGCATGCTCGATTCTTTGATATATTATTAAGATCATCATGACTAGCTACTGACTTGGTTAGGTCCGATCTAGTTATTGTGACGATTTTCATGATATAAACATCTTATCTGCCATGTTTTATTTATTTTTTTGGAGTACAAGTCGACGGGTTACCTTCAATTCCACGCTACATCTTATAAGTCATCGGAAAAGCACCCATCGGCCTATGTAGTTAACTGTTCATCTTATCGTCCGATAGCATGCTTGCCCGATTGCTTCATCCTAGATCACCGGCCTTATGGCTGATCAGCATGATATTCCATGAATATCCCATCGTCATCGTGGTCATCGGCTTGATAGCCGATAGGCCATGCTTCTAATGTCATATTTTCTATTCCCTTTTTAGTTGTAGGGTCAAATTGATTGGCACGCTTTGAACAATTTTTCGAAGAACGTAGGACCTGCACTAGAGTGAAGCCGATCTTCCAAGCCATGCATGTGTCAATATGTGGCCAAAAAACCCACCAATACACTTTTTGGCACACCCGGTGGGACGATCTCCGACAATCCAGCCATGGCGAACGAGATCAACGACGACAACATCATCTCGATCAACATGGAAACCCTGACTGAAGAACAAATACTAGAGGTGCAACGACATGTGGAAGAGTTCTAAAAGTCATGCCTACAGGCCTATGGCATCAATCGGGCGGTGCCCGTACAGAAGAGTCTTTTGCCAAGACCAGTATTAGCAATAGAAGATGGCCATCCAGTAGAGACTTCTCAGGCCAATCTCCTAGACTCATCGACCAAGCCATTTGCCACTCGCTAGCCAACCAATCTGGGGCATTGGTCAACACTCTGCAAGGGCTGATCAAGAAAGTTGTCGAGGGCACCGTGGTCTCCGGACCACTACTAGGCCTAACATACCTCCTCGACGATCCGACAAAACTACTACACACTCGACCGACACTACAATCGCAAGGGCTGATGAGGCTAGAGCAACCGGGCACCTTGACTAGCTATAAGGCGAACAAGACGGATCATCTAGCAGGCCCCACGTAGGCCCCATAGATGACCGCCGGACTAAGGGAGTCACGGGGTCGTACTGGTTCAACCTAGGTACACGAGTCGAGAACGGTAGGGGACTTCCCGTGGTTTGACCAGGTTTGAACCAGGTAAATGGATGGTGAGTGACTGCCGAGCTGAGGAGCTAAGGAGTTGGGCCAACCCAATCCGGTTACCCAGTGCGAACGAGAGAAGCACTTTGTTGGTTTCGGCGCAAAATCAGAAGGTTGAGATACGAAGCCGTAGCTGCTACAAAAGCTCCGTGTCAAGACAAACTATCTAGAAATAGGATTTTACTATTTTGCCCGTTGGGCCCACGTCTATATTTCCATGTCTATGTGAAAAATATCATAGGGGTAAATATGTATTTTTCCTTTTGTGGGCTACCTACAAAAGGTCATGTATCCCTGTAAGGTTTCGCTAACTCAATTAGAAATCACTTTACCCATTTTCTAAAATCAGGGCTTCTTTATTTTTCCTTGGCTGGTTCCTGCACCGCCGGAGTTTTTCTTCTCTAAAGTCTCTAACCATGATGTGGATTCCTTCACCGGTCAGTTACATTCTCCATCGGTAGCTTTGGGTTTTACCATCAATTTTATTTTCACCGACTGTTTTTTCTTATGTTAGCCACTGTCTTCGGCCTACACTCGTGGCGCCCATGGCAAAACTGGTTGGCCACTATTCAAGGCACTGCAAGCTGTCGTAGTGATTCCTAGTGCACTGAGGCATGTGAGTAGGCTCCGTCGAAGCTTGCTCGTTGTACCTGTGTTTAGTCGGCGCACTCTAGGACAGGGCTAGTATCGGCACCCCCAATCGATTGAGTTTTTTCTATTATAGTATTCAAAAGAGTGGGCTTCTCTAAAATAGGACTCAGGACAAAGACTTCTCTAAAATAACACTTTCAAGAGAGCTTTCTTGCTATTTTAGAATTTTTAGCTGAATTAAAAGTCTTTTAGATTTTTTTCTACTCTGTACTAGACTAGGCTGACCATTTTGCCCCTAAAGAAAACCGATTCCGTAGGAGCAACAGCCGTCGCCCAGCGCGTGCCAGGAGGCCACCACGCCGTCGTCGCCGTGCGCCATCACGTCGTTGACTCATCGTCGCATGCGCATTAGGAGCCCACCGCCCAAGTCGCACTCACCTGCGTGACAGGAGCCTAGGACCCCTCAGCTTCAGTTGCTCCCCTCATCTGCTTTGGCCGCAGTCGATGGCTCGATTCTTCGGTCGCCCATGCGCTAGGAATCGCAGTCGCCCGCGTGCTAGGAGCCCTTCGTTTGTGTCATCTAAAATGTTGAATTTATGCATTAAATACACAGAATTTGTTAAAAATCAGTCTTTGTTCTGTTCAGTCTCTAGTTTCTACTAAAAATCATGTGCAGGCATCAGCACCCGTGCACAACAGCAGCAGCAGCTCTAGCGCCAGCACCTTAAGTGGAAACAGCAGCCTGCGAAGTGCATGCATCCGCGTACACATCAGCAGTGCATGGATACGCTGACATTGTTGATAAGTGAAGAGGGTAAAAAGGGAACTTTGCTGCTATAGAATATAAAATATTTTGAATTCAGCTAAAAATCCTAGAATAGCAAGAGACCTCCCTTAAAAGTGCTATTCTAGAGAAGCCTCCGTTCTGAGTCCTATTTTAGAGAAGACCACTGTTTTGAGTGCTATAATAGCAAAAAAACTCCCGTCGGTTTGGAGCACCTGCATCCTTGGGACATCACCATGCCTTCGTGTAGAACACTGCCTAGAAGACTGCGTGATGAGGGCATCTCCGACATGGTTAAACCCAAGAATCATATATTAGAACCATCTCCAACAGAAATACAAGGTCCAATCACTGAGCCCATGCGCGACAATTAAACTATCAGGTGAAAACATTTCTTGTATTGTATACACATACACAATTGAATGGAGAACTACTAAACTCATGTGATGCTATTATTTTGCTTAGGAATGAAGGAAAAGAAGAACAAAACTGAGCTACTTCGTGTTAGGAAAATCTACCACATCAACATGTAGATAGACTGCATTAAAAGCATCATAACTTTGGAATCCCTTCATCAAATGGAATGTTGAGTACTCTTTGGAAAGATGAGAAAGTCTCATTGGAAGATAATATATTTACTCAGGCGAGATATCCTAGCGAAGGAAGGAGAATCACTATTTTCCTTCTTCTAGTCAATCTATTTCCTTTTTCTAGATAATATGTTAAGGTAATAATTTAGTAATTTCCATATGTAATAAGTTTCAAAACATTGGGAACATTCCTAGGGCTATAAATACCCTAGAGACTTCAGTTGTGAATCAGTTTTGGTTGAATACAACGTTTAGCTATGCTACTTTGCCAGTTGAAGCCGTGGTCGGTTAGATCACCTGTTTTGCTATTTCAGAACTCACCCCTTGTATCCCTGCGAAATTAGTGTGAGTGCACACTTGTTCATCTTGTTCTTGCTAGTTCTCGATTGCTTGTAGGAACAAGAACCCTTGTGGTTTGGTTGATCGTGCTCCGTAAAGATCACGAACAACCTTGGAGTTGGTGTAGCGATTGCTAAGGCGTAACGTCCCTGGATGGTTGTAGTCGGATCGTGAATGTCTTCTCCTTCTACCAATCGACCTATGCTCTCATCGAAAGATCGGGTCACCCGAGTCTCCATCAAGTGGTATCAGAGCTACAGTTGTTTGTGAGAGATTTCAAGTTTTATTTTTCCTACGGTCCAGAAAAAAAGCCACAAAAAAATTAGTTTACCCATGAACCAAGCCTCTTTGAGCCTATTACTAGTTCTGCTTAGTATCATCTTTTTGAGTTTTAGTTGCATCATCGTGTGAAGTCACTGGTCTTAGCGTTTAGTTTGTTTAGATTTTCGAGTTATTGTCACGTTTTTACAACCGTGTTTGGTCTGTTTAGTCGGGTTTTATTTTGGAATTCGGGTAGAATTCAGGCACGTTGTGCAGGTGTTACTAAAACTATCATATATCGCCCATGCAAACTCAAATTGGAGAGTTTTAATACTTTTTGGAAAGCTTACAACGAGATCTTTAATTTTATTTTTAAAGTCATCTTTAGATTCAGTCGTTGCTTTTTGTTTTAGATCGCAATAAAGTTCGGGAGTCCTGCAGCAAGAGTTTGTGTATAAGAACATTTGTTTTTTCAAAAAAACAAAAAAAAAGAAAAAAAGGCAGAAAGTGCTTAAAAAAGCCGCACAAAAAAGAGAGCAAAAAAAAGTGAAACAAAACTGGTGAGAAAAGAGGAGGAAAGTTAGTTCTACCTTTGTCGTTTTGGTGGTATCGTTTGTGTCTAGGCTCACATCTCTAGTATGTTCTAGCCTAGGAACAGCACAATACCAACCTTGAACAATTACTCAATTTGCTTATACTAATGTAGTTCTAGTATTCCTTTGTGAGTGTTTTTTTAGCCCACCTAAGGATCCATAAATTCGGCTATAACTTGACGGGGGTTAGCAACAAAAGCATCAATACACCTGACTCCAGGGCTTGTTATGATCTAACGTTGCTGTCACCTCCTGTTGAGCCTTGTAAGAATGAGTAAGATCTTGTGTGAGCAGGTTAAGAGAAAGTGCATTGTAACCCCATCCTAGTAAAGTTTAGGGATAATTTTTTTTGCAACCTCTCTTTTCTATGTGTAATCATGACAAGTTTTGGAGAACACTCGGAGGATGGAATACTAACACATCAGACAAAGCAAATTATACAACACTTTGAGAATAAAGAGTACACACCGAGGGACTTGAGAAGGATGTGCGTATGACCAATGAAGGCCTCCGTCATGTAGAAGACACACAGATCCAAACCAATTCCAAGCTCCCTGTATTGGAAACATCTTTAGGTAACATGAATACAACTCTTGTAGATATTGCTTGACGCCTTGATGAGATGGCTCAGCGTCCAGCACCAGCAGAACAACAACCACATATATTTGTAGCTATGCAAAGAAATGGTGGCAGCGATGAAGGCGAGAACTTTGAAGATTATGCTGCTAATTCAGAGGATGACCCCACAGTCCATCAGCGTAATCACGATGGCGTACCTCCTATACAGTCAACGACGAAAGGCCCGTGATCATGATGACTCTCTTGGTAATATTAAATTCACTATGCCCTCTTTTGATGATAAGTATGACCCCGATGCATATCTTTCATGGGAATTATTGGTAGATCAGAAATTTGCATGCCATGATATTCCTAAAAATAAGAGGGTTAGGGCTCCTTCTAGTGAATTTACAAACTTTGCTTATGTTTGGTGGTGTGAATATTGTCGTACACATGGAAATGTTTTACCACCTACTTGGGCTGACTTTAAAAGAATCATGCATGCCAGATTTGTTGCATCATATTATGCACGTGATTTGTTAAATAAGTTGCAGCAATTGAGACATGAAAATAAAAGTGTTGAGGAGTATTATCAAGAACTGCAGATAGGAATGCTACGTTGTGGCTTGGAAGAAGGTGAGGAAGCTAAGATGGCTAGGTTCTTAGGGGGTTTAAACCGAGAGATTTATGACATCCTTAGTTATAAGGAATATGATACTATTACTTGATTATTTCACTATGCTTGTAAAGCTGAGCGAGAAGTGTAGGGACAACATGTAGGTGCGAGGCCTAATTATTCTATAGGGCGTACAACGTATTGGACACCACGTACCTCAGCCCAAACAAATAGAACACCTTCATCGGGAACAACCAATGCCAAGCAACGTCCTGCTTCATCTTCTTCAACTCCACGAGCTTCTGAAATACCCAAGACATTTATACAAGCTCCTACGAAGAGTACTTCATCGGTCGCATCAACAGGACGCACAAGGGACATTCAATGCCATCGATGCAAGGGGTATGGGCATGTGCAGAACGATTTCCCAAGCAAACACGTGCTTATCATAAAGGAGGATGGTGGGTATTCTTTAGCTAGTGATTTAGATAAAAATACATATGCTATGCTTGCTGCTAATGATGTAGGGAGCGAAGATGAGGAGCACATTGGTGCTGAAGATGCAGCTCATTATGAAAGCCTCATTGTGCAGCACGTGCTAAGCGCATAGGTGGGCAAGGCAGAACAGAACCAACGACACAATTTATTTCAATCCAACTGTATTGTGAAGGATCATGCCTGTCGCACCATTATTGATGGAGGAAGCTGCTGAAATCTTGTAAGTTCTGAGATGGTGGAGAAACTTGCTTTGGATTCAAAACCTCACCCACAACCATACTACATTCAATGGTTCAATGACAGTGGTAAGGTAAAGGTGACCCGAATGGTAAGGCTGAACTTTGCTATTGGGTCTTACTGTGATATTGTTGATTGTGATATCGTACCTATGCATGCATGCTATGTATTGTTAGGTAGACCTTGGTAGTATGACAAAGACACTTTACATCATGGAAGAACTAATCAATATTCATTCATACATGGTAATATGAAAATTGTACTGCATCCCATGTCTCCTGATGATATTTTGAAAGATGAGATTGCTAGAGCTAATAAAGTGAGAAACCAGGGACACCCTAAAAGAGAGAACCAAATTGTAGTCAAGGAACTCGAGGAACATAAGAAGAAAGAATCAAAAGTTGACAACGAAAATAAAAATATGATTAAGATGAAAGGTGTTTGTTTATTGGCTACCGAATCTGATATTGAAAATTGGATGTTACTACTACAACCTGTTATGCTTATGTGTGCATACAAACTTTGTTCTCATTTGAGGATATTCCCCCTTCTTTACCACCTATTGTCATTGATCTTTTGCAGGAGTATTGTCATGTTTTTTCCAAAGGAGACCCCACCAGGACTGCCACCCATCCGAGCAATTGAGCATCAGATCGACCTGATCCCTAGTGCTGCATTGCCTAATCGTGCGCCATATAGAACTAATCTAGAGGAGACCAAAGAAATCCATCGTCAAGTTCAGGAGTTGCTCAACAAAGGGTTAGATGATATGCTTGATGAACTGAGTGGCTCTACTGTGTTCTCTAAAGTTTATTTGCGTAGTGGATATCATCAAATTCGCATGAAATTGGAAGATGAATGGAAAACGGCTTGATGAAGACATCACCGGAGTCAGTCGGGACATTATTGAACACAGTTTACTTGTGAACCCGAAGGTTCGACCTGTTAGGCAAGGACTCTGAAAAATGTCTGCGGAGAGAGCTGTCCTTGCTAAAGACGAAGTTGAAAAGTTACTGAAGGCTGGGATTATCAGAGAAGTGGCTCATACGGAATGGTTAGCCAACCCAGTCTTCGTTAAGAACAAATCTTCAGGGAAGTGGCGCATGTGTATCGATTTACATCTCTGAATAAAGCATGCCCCCGCGACCCCTACCCCATGCCCCGAATTGATCAGTTGGTTGACTCCACTACTGGTTCGGAGTTATTAAGCTTCCTTGACGCGTATTCCAGCTACCATCAAATTTGGTTGAAACGCGAAGATGAAATCAAGACAAGCTTTGTAACTCCTTCAGGAGTCTTTTGTTATGTAAGAATGCCCTTTAGCTTAAGAAATGCCGGGGCTACATTTTCGAGGTTAATTGCTAAAGCTCTAGGTCATCAGCTAGGCCGTAATGTAGAGGCCTACATGGATGATATTGTAATCAAGAGTGCTTTTAAGCACCAACATAGCCTAGACTTAGCAGAAACATTTAACAGCCTTTGGGCATGTGGGATCCGTATCAACCCCGAAAAATGTATCTTCGGGGCACAGGCTGGAAAATTGTTAGGGTACCTAGTTTCAAGCAGAGGGATCGAAGCTAGCCCCACTCAAATAACTGCGTTGCAAAAGATGGCTCCCCCAAAGAATTGAAGCAAGTGCAAAAGCTCATAGGTCGTCTAGCAGCACTTAGCAGATTTCTGGCAAGGTCTGCGGAGAGAAGCTTGCCTATTTTCAAAGCATTGAAAGGGTCCGAAGATTTTGCATGGACACCAGAGTGTCAAAAGAGCTTCGAAGATATTAAAAATTATCTCAGTAATCTTGCTACACTAACGGTGCCTGTTGCGGACGAAACCCTACTCCTCTACCTTGCAGCTACTGGCTCTGCTGTCAGTGCAGTCCTTGTCAGAGAGATTGATTTCAACGGGAAGTTGGTACAAAATCTAGTTTACTTTGTGTCCGAAGCATTGTCCAGAGCAAAAACAAGATATTCCGAGCTTGAGAAATTCGTTTATGCTCTGATAATGGCTTCGAGGAAGCTAAGGCATTATTTTTTGGCACATAATGTTGTGGTACCAACTTCGTATCCTCTCGGAGATATGCTCCGAAGTAAGGATTCCACTGGAAGAATTGGGAAGTGGGCTGTTGAATTAGACATCTTAGCGAAAGCTGCAGCTGGAGCTATTGATATACCCGAAGAAGCTTTTTATGAAGAACTTGATACACCTTCGGTATCACAAATTCCTGCTGTAGAAGTCCTTTGCATTCCAAGTACAGATTGGCGAAGCTCAATCATGAAAGTATTGCAAGGAGAAGCAGATATGTCCAAAGAGCCACAACTTTCAAGGTTAAAGCTTAGAACTCGGAATTATCAAATAATCAACGTTATTTTATACAAGGCCGGAGTATGTTCCCCTCTACTTCGATGTATATCTCAAGCCTAAGGTCAAGAAATTCTTCGAGAAATCCATGACGGACTTTGCGGTAGCCATTTGGCCCCTCGAGCTTTGGCAGGAAAAACACTTCACCAGGGGCTTTATTGGCCTACAATAACAGCTGATGCGGAGAGCTTGGTCCGCACTTGTCAAGGATGTCAGTGGATGGGACGAAGGAGTCATCGCCCACCAACAGCCCTTCAAGTTATAGCTCCGGTTTGGCCCATGGTCATATGGGGTATGGATCTTATTGGTCCCTTCCCAACAGCAAAAGGAAATCTAAAGTTCGCAGTGGTAGCTATTGAATATTTTTCTAAGTGGGTAGAAGCGGAGCCCTTAACAGCTATCACTTCGAACAATGTACAAAAATTCTTTTGGAAGAGTATCATTTGCCAGTTCGGAGTGCCTAGACAACTCACAGTTGATAATGGAACACAGTTCGATGCAGAACCTTTCAGGAAGTTTTGCGAAGAGCTAGGCATCCAGTTATGTTTTGCTGCAGTGAGACATCCTCAGTCTAATGGAGCTGTAGAAAGAGCCAATGGTAATATTTTGTCAGGGCTAAATCGAAGGATAGTAGGATTGGCAAAAGGACTCTGGACCGAAGAACTTCCGAAGATTTTGTGGTCCATTCGGACCACTCAAACGAGGTCCACGGGTTTCACTCCATTCAGACTATTATTTGGAGACGAAGCTATGACACCAACATAGCTCAAAGGAGGATCACTTCGCAGCACCGAACCGGAAATAGAAGGAGAAAGACAAGCTTCGCTGGATTTAATAGAGGAGACAAGACTTCGAGCTGTGGCCAATTTATCAAAGTATCACCAACAGACGAAGGCTTGGTTTGACCCGAAGGTTAAGATTAATGAACTTAGGCCGGGTCATCTCGTTTTGCGAAGTATCATAGCACTAGCAAAATTAGGAAATAAATGGGAAGGTCCATACTTAATTGTCTGTTCAGGACATCCTGGTTCTTTTAAATTAGTTAATTTGGAAGGTGAAGAGTTAGCACATACTTGGCATGCGGAGCACCTAAAGCGATATTTCGCATAAGGGCTCCTTGTAATCATTTGTAATCACTTTTCGAATCAATAAAGCATATGGTTCAGATAGTGCCTACCCCTCATAAACTTCCAGCTTCCGAGTGGACGCACTGGAACCGTGGATTTGACTGAGAGGGAAGTGTCATTAATTTGAATCATATTTTCCGAGGTGGTGGGCTGACATAATCCGGAGTCCAAGCCACCGGCTTGAAGACATCCGTAAAAGAGCCCGAAAACCACAGAATGCAGAGTCCAAG
This sequence comes from Zizania palustris, assembly GCA_019279435.1. NCBI lineage: Eukaryota > Viridiplantae > Streptophyta > Magnoliopsida > Poales > Poaceae > Zizania > Zizania palustris. The sequence goes on from JAAALK010000284.1 coordinate 43,220,032, forward strand.
CCACCGGCTGGAAGACATCCGTAAAAAGAGTCCAAAGAGACCAAATAATGCGGACCCAAGCCACCGACTTGTAGGTATCCGTAAAAAGAGTCCAAAGAGACCACTGCGAACTCCAAACCACTGGTTTGACAAAATTCGCAAAAAAGAGCCGAAGGAGGCCAAAACAAAACAGAGTTTGAGCCATGAGCTTTGAATGTCTATTAAAAGAGTCCAAAGTGACAAATTATCTAAGACACTAAAGTGTCCAGAAAGTTATCTCAAGTGATTTCTTTCAAAAACATAAGGTACTAAGTTGCCAATCTTCAGACTACAAATAGTCGAAGACATTTTATAAGATTTTAGTCGATCTTTAAATTACTAAGGGGCTTTGAACCCCCAAAATTGTACTCCTAAGTTTTTCTTTGTGCCTAACCATCTTTGAATACAATTCGAAGTTGCTTACACCCAAAGAGGGTCTAATAAATAGGGAGACAATTTTAAATTGATATTTATTATTCGAACAAATATGATTACATCATGAAAAAATTGGTATCTATACCAAGAAGGAATCGAAGACCTCTTTGATCTCTAGAGCTAGGGTTGGAACGACTAGTTCCAGTGCCGGGAGTTCTAACAACTTTGCGTTTAACTCTTCTGCCTCCCTTCGAAGCTCTAAAGTCTTTTTGTTCTTGCTGAACCTAGGCCCAAGTTCGAAGCCGTTCGGGGCTCCTTTCCCAGCTTCCAAGTTCTTCAGGCTTTTTACCTTGAGTTTCATCTTCGTCTTCGGACCATATAATGTCTTCAGAAGATGAAGTTTCCAAGTTAACTTCTTTTTCATCCTCTTTAATGCAAGATAATATATCTTTGCTTATTTTAGACGTAATCACTCCGGAACTATCTCGAGGAACTAGAAATCGAGGGCGCTTGTGAAGTTTTAAGATATCGAAGGTAGCCCATAATAAGCGAAGTTCGTCGTTAACATCTAACACTTCGACATCTTCCATATGAGGCAAAGCCTAAAAACATGATAAACAAATCTTCATTCAGAAATGTACAAAGCGTAGTGCTTTACATAGTTGAAGATCCTAAGGTAATTCTAAACCTGCGGGTTTGGAGGAGGCTGACTGCTCGAAGCTTGAGACCGAGCCTGCTTCTGGCGTTGTCCTTCGTCAATCCAGGCCTTGATCGCAGAGCGACCTTCAGCTCTCCATGAAGTTTGAAAGTCTTGCCAAGCAGCGGCCACACCTTTGGAGGGAGTAAGAAGCTGGTCATCATCGAAGGTAATGGGACCCTCTCCTGCGCTCGGAGTTATTGATCGGCCCAAATCTTCGTAGTAACGAAGTATGCCGACAGCAGCCACTTGTCCAGAGATTTCTCCGTATCGAATGCCTGCTGTCTTCATTTGCTTCGCTGCTCCTTGGATCCTCTTCAGCCGGCGCAGCAGAGAGATGTTGTCATCCGGAGGAAGCGTCCCAGTAGTACCGAAGTACTCCAGAACACCTAACAATTGGTCCATGACCTCCGCAGCTACCTTCTCTGACTTCAGTTTATCTTCAATTAATGCATCATTCGTCGAAGTTAGCTCTCCTACTACTCCAGAGAGCCTAGCAGCCTCCATAGCCAAAGAATTATTTTGATTCAGTAGCTGGCTAGCTTCTTCTCGGAGTCTAACAAGCTCGGCCCCCGCAGTAGCGTGCTCCGCCCGCATCTTTTCAATTTCTGCTCGAAGCACAATTTTTTCTGCTTCAAGCTCCTTGTTCACAGCCTCCAAGCCTTGTCTGGCCCTACGCTCCGTTGAAACCATGTTGTCCATGTGGGCCACTCGACCTTCGGAGATAGTAAGATTTCGTTGAAGAGTTGCATTTTCCTCTCGAAGGCGAACGCTTCCACCTTTATGTGAGATGTTCGCAGCTCGGGCCAAGACTATTTGCTGCAAAAAGAAAAAATCAAGGTGAGAAATTATTTGTATATATATTTGATGTTGTTTTGTAGATACTTCGTACCTAGTATGCTGCGCGTTCCATGGCAGCGTTAAGCTCCGAACTCTCCGCCTCGCTCAAGATAGCCACCAAGTCCGTCTCCCCGACTTCGCGACTAGCTCGATCCAAAGGCTCGAGCAAAGTCCGAAGCCCAGTTCTTCGCTCCAAGAAAGGAGTTAGAAGGGGGAGCATGCTCAGGGCTTGTTGGTCATCTTCGCTAGGCGAAGGCCCAGAGTGCTGAGCTGTGGTTTTCGGAGCCCCAGTAGACTGGCCCCCTCAGTAGATTGGCTCTCGTCTGTTGACTCAGACGGAGTTGATCCTGAGCTTGGAGCAGGGAGGGGGTCCATCTTCCCTTTGCCTTTTCCAGGCCCCATTTGAGTGGCTCCTGGAATTGGCTCCGAAGTTGTCGAAGGTCCAGGAATTGTATCTTCGGGACGAACCTCTTCCATTTAAGTGGATCCTGTAAAAACAAAGGTATTATACATTGTATAATTTCATACAAAAAAAGAACAAAAGAATTATGTGAAGTTTACCTTCGACATTTTGGCGACGGGTGAGCATTGGGCTGCTTGGCGGGTCGAAGGCAAGGTCTTCATCAGAGTCAACAGTCAAATCTTCGACTGTCAGAGCATCTTCTTGAACAACCGTTGTTACTTCACCCGGAATCGAAGCTACAGTAACTTCGACTCGCCTTCGTCCATAGGGGCTCTGTCCTGAGGTAAATTTTCTTGAGCAGCCGGAGTTCTCACTTGCTCAAGATTCTCTTGAGACTCCGGCACGCTCGTAGTTTCATCAATTTGTGCAGCTCTTTGGGCTGCATCCTCGTCAATCAACCTCACGAGCAACCTGCCTTCATCCTCCTGAGAATCGGAGATTGAAGCTCTTGGGCTCAAAGGCGTAGGATTTTTTGGCTTTCGAGCCACCTTCTTGACCGGAGTCTTGGCCAAACTCGAAGTTCCAGCTTCGATTTTCCTCTTCTTAGGCCCTTTCTCCGAAGGCACCCAATCCACCAAAGGGGGCGGAGCCACTTTGAGTAGCCCCCATACTCGGTTAGATCGCTCCCAACTACCAACCAATTTGATTCTCCATTCTTTCTCGGTCGGAGTTGGGACGCCCAAAATCTTCTCCGAAGCTCGTACGATTTGCTCCGAAGTTATAGGGGCTGAAGAAGCTGAAAAATGAGTTAAGTTCATTAATTCTTCGAATAAATATACAGAGTATGTTGTTTTCGAAGTTACCTGTAGGACTCGAAGTTGAAGAAATTTTCCGAAGACCACCTTCCGAATCCTATTCGAAAGTGATTGGCCAGTTGGCGATCAGGGGAGGGATTTGAAGCTCGAGGAATTCTTCGGCTAAGTCTCGCATGCTCAACCGATGACTGATTTTTTGAAGTAAGCTGAGGCGAGCTTCGAGTTGACCCAAATCTGGATGCACAAGGGCTTCCTTTCGGAAGTTGATGTCTTGCAAAGGTCCGGCTAAACAGTTGCTCGCCCCAACTTCGGTGTAAAACCACTTCAGGATCCAATCGGTATACCATCTGGCATTGATGGCCTTAGCGGGAAACCGAAGAGCATACTCATCTCGGAGTCTGAAGTTGATGCTTCCAAAGGCTACTACCATCTTTTCACCTCCGGGGCCTACGAAGGTCTTCAGTTGGCATGAAGCTCTATGTAGTGCTGCGAAGATCTCCGCCCTTCCTTCACAACCTTCGGCTCGCAACGCCCATTCGAAGATGGCAAGATGCGCTACCGCATTTGGAGAGAGTTAGGGGAGGGTGACATGGAACAAGTCTAAAACTTCTACCAAGAAGTCTACCGCCGGAAGCCCCAAACCAGCTTCGAAGACGACCACTTCTCCGGGCCTTGGTGACGGAATGATTTCCTTCCCAGGTTTGCGGATCATAACCCCCGAACTAATCTTGCCTTCTACTGCAGCCGCAAGCGATTCCCTTCTGCAGGTTGACGGCCCCAGTTGATAAGACTGATCCGTATACTTCGTCGATGCTGGAAAGAGGTCTTGGGGGCCGACATTTTGGGGATTTCCTCCCACCGGCGCCATTGCCGCCACTGAAGGATTTGGAGTTGCCGTCGCCGATGATGCAGCCGCTGCCGCAGCAGCAGCTTGTTGCCGAGCCAAAGCTGAAGTCACTCTAGGACCCTTGAAACTAGTTTTCGCCATTGGATTTTGTGGATTGTTTCAGAGGAAAAATGGTGGCTAGGGCTCGGGTGATGGTTTGTTTGCACGAAAGCAGTGAAAAGGTACTCAAGAAGGGTTTGGGCCCTTTATTTATAGCCTAGATCCTGATTTTTTACCGTTTGCCTATGTCGTTTCACATTTCCAACCGTTACTTTGCTCCGAAATTAAAGCATTCTGTAACTTCCGTTAGAAGAAAGAAGCTAACGGCTATTTCTTCCAAGTCTAAAAAGATTTCCAGACTTTTTGAGTTAGTTCTAAGTTACTTCAAAAGTAATTTTATTAAAAATTGATTCGAAGTTTACATCTCCACGTAGGTCGGAGATGGTTTAAATCTGCTAACCCCTACGCATGATTATTTTTCTTGCGTATACTGCTCTCCTAACATTACAGATTTAGCGGAGAAAGTGTATTCGAGGGGCTACTATTGGGAGAAAATATTCCATCTTCAGGGTTATTGCAGTAACGAGATAAAGACTGTCGATTAAGACGAAGACTTCCAATATATAATTTCGGAGATGCATCAAGCCAGGTTTGAAGTATGATGACGGGCTCTAGTTCGGAGTATATCTTCGAACTTGGACTCTTTAGAGAACTTCTTTGCCAGCTAAGATGGAAGACTTATCTTCTTTCTCATTAGATTAGTCTTTTACTATTTTAGCCCTATTAAGGGTACCGAATAGTTTCCTCTATGTCGGTTGTAATAGAGGGGTAAAAAGGTCTTTTCCTTAATGTTTGGGCCTATAAATACTCCCCATTTAACCCTGTAATACGGACCGAATACAAGTTATTCAATACACACTTCCAAACTATTCTAAGTTATTATCTTTTCGGAGGCTTGGAATAGTTTCCTTCGCAAATACTTTGTTTGTTAGTTTCTAATCTTCAGAAACCTGTTAGCGTAATCTTTTACGCCAACAGCCTCATATTGAGTTTGCATATAATCGTTCGGTGCATTCTACTACTAAGTTCTGCCACTTTGAGATTGTGTATGGTTTTACTCCTCGTGCCCCAATTGATTTATTACCCATTCCACCTACGGAGAAATTGGATTTTGATGCGACAAAGCGTGCTAAAATGATTCTGAAACTCCATGAGTCAACAAAAGCAAACATTGAATCTATGAATGCGAAATATCAACTTGTTGGTAGCAAAGCGTGCAAGCATGTAACTTTTGAACCTGGTGATCTTGTTTGGTTGCATTTACGTAAAGAACGATTTCCTGCATTATGTAAGTCTAAATTGATGCCAAGAGCTGATGGTCCTTTTAATATATTAGAATGTATTAATGACAATGCATATAAACTTGAGTTACCTACAGATTTTGCGGTTAGTCCCACTTTTAACATTGCAGATTTGCGAACCTACTTGGGGGGAAGAGAACGAGCATGAGTTGAGGACAACTCAAATGCAAGAAGGGGAGGATGATGACAGCATCTCCGACATGGTTAAACCCAAGACTCATATATTAGAACTAGCTCCAACAGAAATACAAGGTCCAATCACTCGAGCCCGTGCATGACAATTAAACTATTAGGTGAAATCGTTTCTTGTATTGTATACACATACACAATTGAATGGAGAACTACTAAATTCATGTGATGCTATTATTTTTCTTAGGAATGAAGGAAAAGAAGAAGAAAACTGAGCTACTTCATGTTGGGAAAATCTGTCACGTCAACATGTAGATAGACTACATTAAAAGCATCATAACTTTGGAATCCCTTCATCAAATGGAATGTTTGAGTACTCTTTGGAAAGCTGAGAAAGTCTCCTTAGAAGATAATATATTTACTCAACCGAGATATGCCAGCGAAGGAAGGAGAATCACTGCTTTCCTTCTTCTAGTCAATCTGTTTCCTGCTTCTAGATAATATGTTTAGGTAATAATTTAGTAGTTTCCATATGTAATAAGTTTCCAAACATTGGGAACGTTCCTAGGGCTAGAAATACCCTAGAGACTTTAGTTGTGAATCAGTTTTGGTTGAATACAAAGTTTAGCTACGCTACTTTGCCAGTTGAAGTCGTGGTTGGTTAGATCGCCGTTTTGCTGTTCCAGAACTCACCCCTTGTATCCCTGTGAAATTAGTGTGAGTGCACACTTGTTCATCTTATTCTTGCTAGTTCTCGATTGCTTGCAGGAACAAGAACCTTCGTGGTTTGGTTGATCGTGCTCTGTAAAGATCATGAATGGCCTTGGAGTTGGTGTAGCGATTGCTAAGGCGCAACGTCCCTGGATGGTTGTAGTCGGATCATGAACGTCTTCTCCTTCTACCAATCGACCTATACTCTCATCGAAAGATCGGGCCACCTGAGTCTGCATCACCGCACCATCACACTGTTTGCTGCCCGAGCACAAGGTTCCTTCATGGTTGCCAACCAATTCAAGCCTCGCGTGGAGAGAATTGCCTTGTGCCTCAAGCTGAGTCAGCCGAATTCACTACTCCAATACTTCGCTGGTCATCATTCTCTAAGGTAAGAACGGGTAACTCTTTTCTGCTTTGTGAACTTCAAATGTTTGTTGAATTTTATGCTTGATTGATCGATGATTAAATTCTTATATATCAATTTTATTTTGATAAAATATTTGTGAGTTCTAGTTTGAATGTCGTGAAGAAATGCCTCTGATTTTCTAATACATATTACCCGTTCGATTAAATAGGTATTTGATATGCTTGTGAGTTTTGGTATAAACATGAATTGTTTAATCGAATGCCTGTGTGCTTTGTGTGTTTTTTTAACTAGGACACTTGTAGCATCTTTTCAAGCAAAGAGTGTGAACTCTGTTATATGCTTGTGATCTCTCATACTGTCACTTAACATCATATCTGGCAGGAGAGTGATAACACTAGTTTTGTCTATGTTTTTCCTGTGAAAATTTTATTGCGCCCATTCGCCCTCTCTACTCGCTGCTCTTGGTCCTACAATATTTTGCAAAGAAATCGCTTCACATCATTTGTTCCACGATGAGATGTATATGTTATAGTTTCTGTATTAGAAGTATCAACATTTCTAGAACAATTGATCTTTTCTGGTTCTGGAATACTTGTGCCATTCAAGATAAATGATTCTAGAAATTTAGTTATATCATGTGATATCTCAACTTCTACAGTTGCATGAGGCCGTGTCTGCATGATTTATAGACAACACATCCTTGTCAGTTGTCATTACTCATTAGCCCTAGGTTGTGTCCAGAAGGCAGTACTTTAAAACAAGAGAATATAAGACACAAATTTAAAATTTATTAACCAAGGCAACGATGAATGGCAATGCAATTCCACCTGAGGGAGTATTTCCTGAACCATATAGCTGCTCATTTCGTTGCATCAATTTTTGCAAACCTACAAACTTGACATGCCAAAATATCCATCATTATGTTGATCACACTTGATCAGGAGAAAATAAATGTTCACATTACGAATGATCAACCATTCAACCTTAATCTAAATAATCCAAAGGAACAATTTCTATCCGACATCAAAACTCGAGACAAGATGACACTACAAGAAAATGAAAAATTTTCGTCGGCTATTTTATCTTCCGTCAGCATTTCGAAAAGCCGACGGAAGTTAAATAACTTCCGTCGGCCTGAAGTAGCTGACGGAAGTTAATTTTCACTGCAGCCGACGGAAATTAAAGGGTATTTTTTTCCGGCCGATACAGAAGCCTTAACTTCCGTCGGCCACCATTAAAGCCGACGGAAGGCCGACGGAAGTTAAGGGATGTAATCCCATGCCCCGCGCGCGCATACAGGGAAACCTAATCCCCTGTACACGCGCGCGCTTGCCCAGGCTACTCCCGCGCTCACGCCGCAGGCTGCCGCCCGCCGTCGGCCGCTGCCCGCCGGTGCCCCGCCAGACCCGAGCGGCCGCCTACAGCCGCCCGCCCCAACCGACCACCGCCGCCCGCACCCATTGCCCGCGCCACCACCTCCTGCCGCCTCCGACCGTCGCCGCCAGCCACCGCCCGGTTCGCCCACCGCCCGAGTTCAAGTTCTGGTACTATTCATCTCCTCCATAAAAAAAACTTATTTTTTTACTAATTACTACAGTCGCAGCAATCAAATTATAGCAGCAAATCCGCATGGTCTCTTCTTGCATTGATCGACAGATAAATTTCACGTCCATTTAATTCCATTTCCCTGCACAACAAGCTGAATTTATATTAAATCACAACAAGCTGAATTTATATCAATTCCATTTCCCTGCACAACATTAGTGCCACACTATGAAATGTGTGTATGCATTGTAATCTATTCCGTGTGGTAACACAGGTATACAAAGTGTAAATTCTGCATATGCAGATGGCAACACATGTTTGTTAATGCAAACAATGAAAACATCAGCACCATGGAAGAAGGAAGTTGTGCCCAAGCTCTAAAGAGTGTGAGCTCCATGCCTTTAGTCAGTGTCATGCCAACAAGCTAAAGAGTGTGCCTTACCTCCAACAAATCCCCAACAGATCCCATGAATTTGTATTCCCCTGGATCTGTGCAGTCGCAACCAAACAGAGTCTTGGATCCTGCCACTACCTCCCAAACTGCAGCTTAGTTGCATGAATAAACCACTCCTACATAACATTGTTCGATTTTAGAGCCTTCTTTTTGATACATGTTTGTAGTTTCCTAACAATTTGAAGTTACTTAGGTGTCACCAAATATCTATTGCAATGTTTATATGCAATATATGTTGTGATGTTAAAAAATTGTTCATGTATTAATATGTTTCATATGCAATGTTCAGCCGGCCGCCGCTCATCGACCTCCACCGCCCGCCGGCCTCCGATCCATCGCTGTCAAGTAAATTTTTCTTCTTTAATATTTTTCTTCACTTTTGATTTGTGAATTTTGTCATAGTGGATTACAATGATTGCTCTAGGTTTGCAATAATTTTATCATAGTGGCCGAAGATTGATTGTATGATAGACACTTATTTTTGTTGTAATATGTGATATAATGAATAATTGTTTCATTTTTGCTCACAATGACGTTAATTGTTATTATGCACATGTCACAATAGTTGACCTGAATTAATTTTATGCTTTTACAAATGTTTCATATGCGATGTGCTATTATATATGATATTAATTATATTCTTGTATTAATTTGTAGTTTGTCGATGATTTCATTACGATGATTAGTATATTATATATATGTATAATTTCTTATTTATATTCTTTTCGTATCCAATATTTTATTTGACAAAAACGTAAATAGTGTAACGAAACCTATGTGTCACCCATTTCGGACCAACATGTCTCACACGTGTCATGCGTGTGAGATCTATAGGACCGGAATTGTCCCTTTTTGGATAGCCTCGGAGTGGGCGACAGAGCGTGGTATTTATGATGAGTCATGAGTCTAAACGAGATTTCAGTGACATAACCACAGTGGGGTTATGCTGCTAAAATTTTATTCAGACTCATGGCTCGTCATAAATATCACGTTCTGTCGGACACTCTTGGGTGGGTTTGGAACCTATGTTTTCCTATAGACATAGGGACATGATATGTAGAAAATGTCTAATACTTATGATGCATTCTCGATTGAATGAATGTTTTGCCTATAGAATGGCTGAGGACGACCGGCGGTGAATGTATAGTGGTTGGATGAAAAGTGGAGCTCACACGAGGGAGTGGGTAATCAACGCTGAGAAATTTGTTGATCGTGCATTCGCTTTGACAAGAAACACTGGCGCGAGGTACCCATGCATGAAGTGCAGAAATTCTCGTTGGCAAGACAAGAGGACGTTGTCATTACATATTTGCAAATATGGTTTCGCGCCAGGTTATGAAGTTTGGACTTTTCACGGCATTACAGGCCGTGAAAAAACAATATTAGTAGTGGAACAAGAAGATGATAGCGTTGATGACGATAGGATGGATGAGATGCTTGATGCTATACGACCGGAGTTTGAATCAAACCCTGAGGATCCTCCAACGCTGGAGGTTCAAAAGTTTTGCGACATCCTTCGAGCTTCAGAAGATCAATTGCATGAGCACACCACCATAAGCGTTCTCGCTTTCATGACCCGTCTTATATCCATTAAGTCAAAATTTGCATTTTCCAACAATTGTTATAAGGAGCTCTTGAATCTGATCAGCGACATCCTTCCTAAGAACCATAAGGTGCCGAAAGACATGTACTAGTCAAAGAAAATGCTTTCTGCTCTCGGTATGGAGTATGAGAAGATTGATGTGTGTCGAGATAATTGTATGCTTTTCTGGAAAGAACATAGTAATAGGTGAAATGCTTAAAATGTGGTAAACCGAGATTTGTAGAGGTCGTAAATGAAGACAGAGAGAAGGTGACAACATAGGTTGCTCATAAGAAACTTCGTTACATGTCTCTTACACCTCGGGTGAAACTATTGTTTCTCTCAAAGAAAACCGCTAGACATATGCAATGGCATAAAGAAGGTGTACGTGAGAATAATCAAGTAATGGTGCACCCATCTAATGGTGAGGCATGGAAGGCTCTAGATGATTTTGATGTCGACTTTGCTTGTGATGCAAGGAATGTTCGCATCGGGTTGGCAACAGATGGATTCACGC
>JAAALK010000284.1:43230834-43256735 GCA_019279435.1 Zizania palustris
CCCACATGCCCGAAGCTAGGAATGTTTCTGCTAAGTCTAGGCTATGTTGGTGCTTTAAAGCACTCTTTATTACAATATCATCCATATAGGCCTCCACATTGCGACCTAATTGATGACCTAGAGCCTTAGCAACTAGTCTTGAAAAGGTAGCTCCGGCATTTCTTAGGCCGAAGGGCATTCTTACATAGCAGAAGACTCCCGAAGGGGTTACAAAAGCTCGTCTTGATTTCATCTTCGCGCTTCAACCATATTGATGATAGCCGGAATACGCGTCGAGGAAGCTTAGTAACTCCGAACCTGCAGTGGAGTCAACTAGTTGATCAATTCGGGGCATGGGGTAGGGGTCACGTGGGCACGCTTTATTCAAAGATGTGAAATCAATGCACATGCGCCACTTTCCGGAGGACTTCTTCCTGACGAAGACTGGGTTGGCTAACCACTCTGTATGGGCCACTTCTCTGATAATCCCAGCCTTCAACAGTTTCTCAACTTCGTCCTTAGCTAGAGCAGCTCTTTCTGCGGACATCTTCCGGAGCCCTTGTCGAACAGGCCGGGCCTTCGGGTTTACAAGCAAGCTGTGCTCAATAATATCCCGATCGACTCCCGGTGATATCTTCGTCAGACCAAGCGAAGACATCCAGATTTTCTCCTACAACCTTTTCCAAGGAAGTTGCAACTACGGGAGGTAAATCTTTTACCAAACTGAAAAGTGTATTCTTTACCATCTTTGACAATAACCTTCGTTGCAATCTCTCCTTCGGGACTTGGTCTTGGAAATGATTTCTTTGAAGCTTCGGAGGAGGCTGAAAAAATTTCTCCATTTCTTGGACACTGTTTACCCTGCCTCGGATCAAGAGGAGGACCATGACCATATTCTGCTCTCCGAGCTATGGCTTGATCTCCGAAGACTGTCAGAACTCCTGACTGTGTGGGCATCTTCATGCACAAGTAATTGTGATGCGCCACAGCTCCGAACTGATTCAACATGCCTCGGCCAAAGATAACATTATAAGCATACGGGGCATCTACCACATCAAAGATAACTTCCTCAGTTCGGGCTAGTAAACCTTCTCCGAAGGTTACTTCCAGGCCTATCTGGCCAAGTGCATCTAGCGGAGGTCCTGCGAAGCCTTGCAGAGGACGAGCCGCTGGGAGAAGATGCTTCCGGGAAATGCATAACTGATCGAAGGCTTGTACAAATATGATATCTGCCGAGCTACCTCCGTCGATCAGCACCCTTCGGACTTCAGTTCCGGCAATATCAGCAGTGATAACCAATGGATCTGCATGCGGGAACTTGATACCAGCTGCATCCTCCGCAGAGAAAGATATTGGAACATGAGACCACTCCGGCATTGCAGCTGCAGATGACGAAGTCCCAATGTGGCCTACTTCTCGGACGTACTCTCTTCGCTGTCTCTTGGACATGCTTCCGAGGGTACCTCCTCCGGAGATAGGGAGAACTACTCTCTTCCCTCTATCTTGCCCTTCTTCTTGCTTCGGAGGTGGCATAACATTGGCCACCGAGGATGCCTTGCAGCATCTTAGATTTTCTATCCGCGCTACAGCCTGGACTGGCTCCGAGCGCACTGCTGCTGGTGGACTTCGGTCGGTACTACCTCGACCCGAAGTTCTCTCCAAGTATTCTCCCCGAAGGGTAAGAATAGCCTTGCAGGTGTCAGTTGCATGCTTCGGTTCTCTCCATGAATACAGCAAAAAAGGGTCTGGCCTTTGCCAGCCGTTTTCCCTGGCGGCCTCCAGCCGCTGGACTTGTTCCCCGCAGGCTGTGGAGCTCTTGGTGCAAACTTCTGCGGGGTGTGCAATGTTTAAGACCTCAGAACGAGGGTGCTTTTGCCCTCTTCTTCTATCGTGTTGCACTTCGGGGACTGGCTCTTGCGGCGGAGCCGAAGTCTTCACTTCTGCTTTAACTTCTGTCAACACTGTCGAAGTGGCAGTAGTTCTCCGAAGCCAACCTTCTTCTGACTTCGAGTACTCCTCGAAGTACGACATCAACTGTGATACTGTGGTGATGCTTTTCCGATGCAATTTATCCAGAAGGCCTTTATGACTGACGCCTTCCCGAGCCGCATCAACCACCGAGGATGTGGACAGCCCCCGAATTTGCGACTTCGTGTGAGCGAAGCGCTTGAAGTACTGCCTCAATGTTTCTCCGGGGAGCTGTTTCACTTGGAAAAGGCTTCCTGTCGACATGGGGGGCACGAAGGTACCCTGGAAGTTACTTATGAACTTCTTCTTTAACTGTACCCATGACGTGATTGATCCTGGTTTTAAAGACCAGAACCATCTCAACGCCACTCCTTCGAGGGCTAACGGGAAGCACTTTGCCATAGATCTCTGTCTCCGCCACTAGCTTCGATTGCTAGGGCATAAGAGCGTGCAAACTCACTAGATCTTCGTCTCCGGCATATTGCAGAGCTTCGAAGTTTTAAACTTCGGATTGAAGCGAATCTTCTGAAGCTCAGGATGCAATGGAGATTCATCGTCGTAGGAGGCGTTCTCCGGGGCTTCGGGATAGTCAAGATCGTCGTCTTCGTGCACTTCGGGATAGCTGGGGTGGCTTGAGGGCGAAGCCTGTTCGCAGCCTCCTGTCGCCACCTCGCTACCTCGGCTTGAAGATTGGCCATTTGAGTGGCCATGTCTCCAAGGCTATCTTCATCTCCTCCGGAAGGACCTTCCGGGTCTTGAGAACTGGTATGATCAGTTCCGATCGGAATGGAGGGTGGCAGAGTGGCTCCGGGCGGTCGGAGTGTAGAAGGGGTTGGTGGAGAGGTTTCGTATCCTCGAGGGATAGAAGCCCCTTGCGGAGTTTGAGGTGGAGGGATAGTCGAAGACCCTCCGACTTCAACTGTGTCGAAGGGTATCTCTCCGGAGATCCGAGAGGACCTCCGAGTGGGATTGCGAGGTGCACTCCGCTTAGGAGGCATGATGCAAGAGGTTGGTAGAGAACGAAGTTTTTGGACTAAGTTCCCCACGGACGGCGCCAACTGTTGGCGTAAAAGATTACGCTAACAGGTTTCTGTAGAAAAGAAACTAACAAACGAAGTGTTGCGAAGCAAACTGTTCTAAGCCTCCGAAAGGATAATAGCTTAGAATAGTTCGAAAGTGTGTATTAATTCACTTGTAATCGGTCCGTATTACAGGGTAAAATGGGGGGTATTTATAGGCCCAAACATTAAGGAAAAGACCTATTTACCCCTCTATTACAACCGACATTAAGGAAACTATTTGGTTTCCTTAATAGGGCTAAAATGGTAAAAGACTAATCTAATAGGATAGAAGATAAGTCCTCCATCTTAGCTGGCAGAAAAGATCCTGGAAGGCTTTGGTTCGAAGATATACTTCGAACCAATGCCAGTCTTGGGACTCCGAACGAAGTTCCAAGCCACCTTCGAAGATGACCTTCGGACTATCTTCGAACTGGTTGGCTATCTTCATGTTGCTTTGTCAATAACCTCGAAGATGGGATATTTTCCCCCAACAAAGGAGTTACGAAGCTTGTCTTGATTTCATCTTCGCGCTTTAGCCAGATTTGATGATAGCCAGAGTACGCGTCGAGGAAGCTTAATAACTCCGAACCGGCAGTAGAGTCCACCAATTGATCAATTCGGGGCATAGGGTAGGGGTCGCGGGGGCATGCTTTATTCAGAGATGTAAAATCAATACACATGCGCCACTTCCCTGAAGATTTCTTCCTAACGAAGACTGGTTGGCTAACCACTCCGTATGAGCCACTTCTCTGATAATCCTAGCCTTCAGCAGCTTTTCCACTTCGTCTTTGGCAAGGATAGCTCTCTCTGTAGACAGCTTCCGGAGTCCTTGCCAAACAGGCCGAGCCTTCGAGTTCACAAGTAAACTGTGCTCAACAATATCCCGACTAACTCCGGTGATGTCTTCATCAGACCAAGCAAAGACATCTAAATTCTCCTCAACTACATTCTCTAACGAAGTAGCGACTTCTGGAGGCAAGTCTTTGCCAAATTGAAATGAATATTCCTTGCCATCTTTGACAATAACCTTCGTTGCAATCTCTCCTTCGTGGCTTGGCCTTGGGAAGGATTTCTTCGAAGATTCATTGGGAGAAGAGAAATCCTCTCGGTTATCTTGCACGCTGTTCACCTGTCTCGGATCAAGAGGAGGGCCATGACCATACTCCGCTCTTCGCGCGGTAGCCTGATCTCCAAAAACAGTGAGCACTCTCGCCTGTGTGGGCATCTTCATACACAGGTAATTATGATGCGCCACAGCTCCGAATTGATTCAGCATGCCCCTTCCGAAGATGACATTGTATGCATATGGAGCATCCACAACATCGAAAATCACTTCTTCTGTCCTGGCCAGTAGCGCCTCTCCAAAAGTAACGTCCAGGCCACTTTGACCGAGGGCATCGAGAGGGGGTCCTACGAAGCCTTGTAAAGGATGGGCTGCTGGGAGAAGATGCTTCCTGGAGATGCAGAGTTGATCAAAAGCTTGGACAAAGATAATATCTGCCGAACTCCCTCCGTCGATTAGCACTCTCTGGACCTCAGTCCCTGCTATGTCGCCAGTGATGACGAGTGGGTCTGCATGTGGAAACTTAATACCAGCTGCATCATCTGTAGAAAAAGATATCGGCACATGGGACCATTCGGGCATAGCAGCTGCAGACGAAGAGGTTCCAATATGGCCCACTTCTCTAACATATTTTCTTCTTTGCCTCTTCGACATACTTCCGAGGGTCCCTCCTCCGGAGATGGGGAGGACTACTCTTTTCCCTCGATCTTGTCCCTCTTCTTGCTTTCGGAGGTGGCATAACATTGACCACCGGAGGCCGTCTTGCAGGGTCAAAGTTCTCTATTCGTGCCACAGCCTGGACATGCTCCGGATGCACTTCGGTCGAAACTCGGTCAGTAGTGCCTCGACCCGAAGTTCTTTCCAAATACTCTCCTCTTAAAGCAAGTATAGATTTGCACGCATCAGTTGCGCGACTCCGATTTTCACCATAGACACAGCAGAAAAAGGCCTGGGCTTTGCCAGCCGGTTTCCCTAGCGGCCCTCCAGCCGCTGGTCTTGCTTCCTCAAGGCTGTGGAGCCCTTGGGGCAAACTTCTGCAGGGGTGCAATGTTCAAAACATTCTGAACGAGTATGCTTTTGCCCCCGATGCCTGTCGTGCTGAGCTTCGAAGCTAGGCCCTTGCGGCTGTGTTGAAGTTTTCACTTCCAACTTAACTTCTTGTAGTATCGATGGAGTTGCAGCAGTTCTCCGAAGCCACCGCTCTTCTGACCTTGCATATTATTCGAAATAAGACATCAACTGGGCAACATAAGATATCTTTTTCCTGTGAAGTTTATCAAGGAGGCCCGCATGAATAACTCCCTCTCGAGCTGCGTCAACTACAGAAGACGTAGTTAACCCTCGAATTTGCGACTTCGTATGAGCGAAGCGCTTGAAATACTGACTTAAAGTTTCTCCGGGGAGCTGCTTCACCTGGAAAAGGCTTCCTGTTGACATTGGGGGTACGAAGGTACCCTGAAAGTTGCTCAAGAACTTCTTCCTCAACTCCCCCCATGATCTGATTGATCCTGGCTTCAGAGACCAGAACCACCGCAGTGCCACTCCATTCGAGAGCTAGGGGAAAACATTTGGCCATATTGTCTCGCACTCCCCCGCTGGCTTCAATTGCTAATGCATAAGAACGGGCGAACTCTCCAGGATCTTCATCTCCAGAATATTTGCAAAGCTTCGAAGTTTTGAACTTAGGGTCGAAGCGCACTTTCTACAACTCAGGATGCAGCGGAGATTCGGTGTCGAAGGAAGCATTCTCCGGGGCTTCGGGATAAGGAAGTTCGTCGTCTTCGGGCACTTCGGGGATGACTGGGGTGGCCTGAGAACGAAGCCTATCTGTGGCTTATTGCCGCCATCTAGCTACTTCAGCTTGAAGACTGGCCATTTGAGCGGCCATATCACTAAGACCATCTTCATCTCCTCCGGAAGGACCTTCTGGGTCTTGAGAGCTGTATGCATCAGTTCGAAGTGGAACTTGAGGTGGAAGAGGGACTCCGGCTGGCCAAAGTATAGATGGAGTTCGGGGAGGAACACCGTATGCTCGAGGAAGGGAAATCCCTTCCGGAGTTTGAGGTGGAGGAAATGTCGAAGGCCCTCCGACCTCAACTGTGTTTGAAGATCTTGCTCCGGAGGTCCGAGGAGACCTCCGAATAGGACTACCACCTGCACTCCGCTTGGGAGGCATGGTTTCAGAACTTGGTAGAGAACGAAGTTTTTTGGACTAGGTTCCCCACGGACGGCGCCAACTATTGGCGTAAAAGATTACGCTAACAGGTTTCTGAAGGTTAGAAACTAACAAACGAAGTGCTTTGCGAAGTAAACTATTTCAAGCCTCCGAAAGGATAATAGCTTAAAACAGTTCGAAAATGTATATTGAATAACTTGTATTCGGTCCCGATTACAGTGTAAAACGGGGGGTATTTATAGGCCCAAACATTAAGGAAAAGACCCTTTTACCCCTCTATTACAACCGACATAGTGGAAACTATTCGGTACCCTTAATAGGGCTAAAATGGTAAAAGACTAATCTAATGAGAAAGAAGATAAGTCTTCCATCTTAGATGGCAAGGAAGCTCTCGGAAGAGTCCTAGTTCGAAGATATACTCCGAACTAGAGTTCGCCTCCATACTTCGAACTTGATCCACGGTGATTCCGGAGTTATATGCTGGAAACCTTTGATTCAATCACATGCCTTTGTCCTGTTACCATAATGGATCTGAGGATGAAATATTTTCCCCCAACACATACATACTTCCCCCTTGCTCATGGCAGCTAGGGACTTAGTCGTTGCTGGTGCGGGCAATTAAAATGCGAAGGGGTGCGCCTTTTTGGTGGCTTCTGATGCTTATATAGCATCGAGCGAAGGCCTCTTTTGAGCTTCGAATGCATTAATTTGGAGCGAAGCAAGGCTTAAGCATAGCCAAATTAAGCGAAGCATGCTTCGGCATGCTTGGATTTGGATGCTGTGCGTGAGCAAGGCTCCGAAATGCCCTTAGATTTTAAGCGAAGAATGACTTCGAGAAGCTTTAATTCTTAGATTAGATCTCGTCACGCGAAGCAAGGCTTCGGTGCGTGTTCAGATAGCAAAGCAAGGCTTCTTGAGCTTGATCCTGTAGTGAATGAAAAGGATATTTGGTGTGGATTCACCGAATCTGCGATAGATTGAGCCACCTTCGACTTTGGGTCACCTACAACCCTCGGCCACCTTTGACCCGGGATGCATCACGCCGGAGCCTAGAATCCCGGACTTGCCGAGTCGTCGCCCTAAAGTCTCAAAGCCCACTGCTACGGGCTCGGAGGCGCTGTGTAGCCTTCGTAGGGGCACTCCGGATTTTGTAAAGCGAAGCAAGGCTTTGAATTTTAAACAAGGCGAAGCAAGGCTTCGAGTTTTTTATAAGATGAAGCAAGGCTTCAAATCTTTAAAAGGGAATGAGGCTTCGATTTCAAAACGCGAAGCATAGCTTCGGTTTTAAAACATGAAGGGAGGCTTCAACTTTCAATAAGATGGAGCAAAAGTTTTCTTTAAAGGCGAAGCAAGGCTTTGACTTTAAGGCGAAGTGGGGCTTCGATTTTAAGGCGAAGCAGGGCTTCGGTTTTAAGGCAAAGGGGGGCTTCGATTTTAAGGCGAAGTAGGGCTTCAATTTTATATTAATGTAATTGCAGATTGGTACATCGAAGGGATGCTTCGCCAATGTACATACCTCGTAAAGTGGGTGAACACTTGCCTCGTATCCCCTGGGGCTTTGACGGCCTTTGACACATGAAGCGGAGCCCGTTGCTAGAGGGTGAGCTTCGAAATGCGAAGGGTGGAGGAAGGCGAAGAAAGCCTTCGAACTGCACCCGAAGCCCCTTGCCGGGGGGTGCGTGAAGCCAGAAAAACTTCGAAGCTACCCCCTCAAGCGCACTTCGAATTCCAAACAATGGTAGAGAACTTAGCTTTTAGGACTAAGGTCCCCACGGTCGGCGCCAACTGTTGTAGCAATTGTGTTAGCTACAGCACATGTTTTGTATGTGTGTATATGGTGTGTAAAATGAACCTCGAAGGGTTCTCTCAGAGAGAGAAAAGGTTTATACTGGTTCGGACCTCCCCTAAGGGATAATAGCCCTACGTCCAGTTTGTGGTGGATTTGGTATAGTATGCCTTGATGGAGTCTAATGAATCTCGGGGTCCTCATGGCCACTGGAGAAGCTAACCTATTACAAGGGCTTGGCCCTGCTTTTATAGGCACGCAGGCCAAAGGAAAAGACCAAAATGCCCTCTATAAGTCATAGGCTTATAGGGGCAAAAAGGGAAAAAAGGAGCTAGCTACTGTACAAAGTGCTTTACAGCTTTACAGATGTGTCAGATAAACGTCACTTCTTGACCAGCAAAACGACATACTAGGGGTAGAGGGGCCCCTAGTATGGCTTCTACACTGTAGCGAGGTATAAATATCTTCTAGATTCGGAGTAGGGGCTGGAGCTCTTCAGGCCAAGGCCGCAAGGGAGGCTTCGAAGTACACTCTGAAGTGGGCTTCGAAGTATACTCTGAACTAAGCTCCGAATTGTGTTCTCGGAGACTTAGCTTTGAATTGGCTGGAAATGGTCCGGAGACTGGCTCTGAGGGGCTCCGAAGGGAGCTCGAAGGTTAACTCCGAACAGAGCCCGAAGGTTAACTCCGAACAAGGTTCGAAGGTTAACTCCGAAGTTAGCCCGGAGGATAACTCTGAAACTAGCGTGAGACTTAGCTTCGGCAAACTTCAACAGGATCTTGTGGGCTTTGCTCCGGAGGGCTCCGAAGGGGTTCGGAGGCCTCGCTCTAGAGGGCTTCGAAGTGAATCTTGGGACTTAGAAATATCTTCTTCAGATATGGACATGCCTCGACAGTGTTGAGCTCTGGGCCGACGGCTGTCAGAGGCTGACGTCATTTGGCCCCTGTTCCAGGGAAAACTTATTCCCCCAACACTGACATACACTTTGTTGTGTGTCTATGCGCTCGTTATCAGGCTTCTCCTAGGGCTTCACATCGTCAAGCTGTCAAGCACATTCTACGGTATCTCAAGCACACTCTTGAATTTGTCATTTGGTATTCTACATCGTCTTCATTATGCTTGAGAGGTTTTTCTGATGTTGACTTTGCTAGATGTCGTATTGATCGCAAGAGTACTTCTGGGATGTGTCACTTTCTGGGATCTTCTCTTTTGTGTTGCTCTTCACGCAAACAGTCTAGCGTTGCATAGTCTACATTCGATGCTGAATATGTAGCTACCGCTAGCTGTTGCGCATAGATTTTGTGAATGGTTTCTACTTTGTGGGACTTTGGGTTGGATATTAAAGGAGTTCCACTATTTTGTGACAACACAAGTGCAATTAGCTTAGCAAACAACCCAGTACATCATTCTAGGACCAAACACATTGACATGCATTATCATTTCTTAAGAGATCACAATGAGAAGGAGGATATCGATTTGCGCTTTGTTGATAACTAGAATCAGCTTGCATATATTTTCACCAAGCCTCTCAATGCTTCTCATTTTGTATTTTTGAGGGGAGAGCTTGGAATTTGTCATCCTTATGGCATCATGTGAGGGGGAGTTGTGTACTTTTGCATATGCTTCTGTAATATGATTAATTGCTTTCACATGTACATGCTTTATTATGCCTTTTACAATACTGTCTTATACTTCTGGTGATTATGCTTGGATTGAATACATCTAACTACCTGTCTTGAGCATGGCTTTTATTTGTGAAAATCTAAAAATGGTCACTACTTAATCTGGAAACTAGCATGAATAGGCTAGGGTTCATTTTCTATTCATTACATACCTGATAGCTTTGTCCTTTTCACTTGGATGCTAATACGCAACTTGATCCTGTTATTCTCAACATTAAAAAAATAGAAAAATGAAAAAATTAAAATGAAACAAAAAATATTTATCTTGTGATAAAATTGAGAAAATCCAGGTGGGTTTGCATTGTCGCACTACTTTGTTCTAGACTGTTTACCATTGCACTTTGGTATGAACTAAGACATTGAAGTGTATACCATGATCAATGCCTTAAGCTTCTGATGGTTTATCCTAGACATGGCTTGGTCGGTTAGCATAAGGTTGATTTCCAAATAACCCCTCACACTTAAAAGAAACAGGAATAAAAAATTTACTTTCCTCGCATATCATGTTTGTTGCAGCTCCTTATAGTGGGATGTGATTATCTAGTTTTTCCATATCTCTTACCTTGTCGTCTAGTATGCTAGTCTGAGTAGTGATGCTTTTAATTGCAAAAACATTAAAATGCTTGCTCTTACTGTTAATTAGATTGTATACATTCGAGATTGTCATACAGTTGGTTAGGACAGCTTGTGAGGCATAGTGCTTGTTTGTACTGTAATTGGACTTAATTATATTCCGGAAAGCATTGCATTTACACTTTATTCTCTTAACTCATGGTGCTATCTTGATGTCTGCATTGCCAAAGAGGGAGAGTTCATGCGATTTTATTTCCATATTGAGCGTTGAGGTAGTTTTGTTCTTAAGCATTGGTTCTTAAGCATTGGTCTATCATCCTTTGTCAAGTGACATGGTTCTTTTTGCTCTTTCTAGAGCTTTCATGGTCACTTGTGTGCTGAACTTGTTTTTTAATCTTCTTTTCATCTTGAATTGTCAATGCACTCATCAAGGGGGAGATTGAGGAACCAAGTGAAGGTCTTCACTGTGGTTCAAGGTTATGATGAGTGATTGATGGGGTTTTGCTATGATGTTCATGTATGGATGCTTGGAAGTGTGTGTGTGTCTGTGCTTGTCTCATGTGTGCAGGGTTGAGATACTAGTCAACTGTCAATGGCAAGGGATCATGGTTAGACGGAGAGTCTAATGCCAGATGGGCGAGGATGTCAGTCGAAGTTGAGAGTGACCTCAGATGTACGCATGGAGATCAAGCAGGACAAGGGATAACGATCGATCGAGATGAGGTGTCATTCGAGTCAGTGAAAGGGAAGCTAGTACAAGTGAAAAGGTGGCTCGAGGGATCGAGAGTGGGAGAGACTTAGTCGAGTTCGTCGATGATCTGGGAGGTTTTGTCGGTTTTTGCTGAAAATCGTCTCATCTCTAAATGTTTTTAAATTCCTACAATTAGGAGTTTATTTTCATCTATTAATTTAGAGTAAGTGTAAACTTTTAGTATTTTTCAGAATTTCCAAAATTCTAAAAATATATTAAAAGTATAGGTTAAAGTTGTAAAAAAATAGAGTCAAATGTGGGTATTTTTTAGAATATGTAATTCTGAAAATACTTCATGGTCTTTTAGTTAATTTGAAAATACTCAAGGGTCTTTTTGTAAAATGTCCCCCTAGGGTGTGCCTATTTAAAGTCATTCATACCCAAGGGTTTGGATGTCCAATTTTATCAAAACTCCACTTATAGCTGTCTTTTGGTGGTTGTGAACTCCTTCCAGGTTTTTTCTCTTAAGATTTTGCTGCAATTTCCTTTTTGTGTGTACTGTTCATTGATACTCAGCACTTCAGTTGTTGTTGCCTGATCGGCTACAGTGTAGTCAGAACTAGCATGCTATGTTGCTTCTGCACTTGTTCTTTTATTGATCTAAAAATGATTTCTGCTGATATCTGTTCTCGTTTGTTCTCCATGAGTTTTTTTTGTTTGTCCCTGATTTGCAACCTTAATAGCAGTGATTTTGCTGGAGAACAACATTTGTAAAACATCCTGTCATCTTCATGTTCTAAGTTGAAACGACTATTCAATATCAGGTTTCAGGTAGATTTTTGTTAAGCTACCTCAACTGATTCTTCTGGTTAGTTGCTTGCTGCTCCTTTTGCTTGTGATTCTTGACTAAATCCGTGAGCCTTGTGTTGATTCTTAGACTGATTAATCACAAAAAAATCTTTTCAGCAAAGATGACGTTCAGAGGACTGTATTTTGTTTTCAGTTGAATACTCAAAATTTCAAACATTCAATGATCTGGTTCAGTATGGTTTGATCTGAAATCAGAATTCCATCAGTTGTGTTGTTGAGTGTTCAGTTCTGCTGAAAATTGCTAGTCTCAAAAGTGTATCTGAATATATAGTTTCCTGCTGACAACTGATCAAAAATCATATTATTATGGATGTGATTTTTGTTTTGGGTGTTGTTTAGATTACAGATGCATTTTTCTATCCCTGATCACTCTCAGTCAAGCAAAAGTTTTCTGAATTTTTCAGACTGAGTACAGTACAAGTTTATTTCAGAAACTACTGATTCAGTTCCATTTTCAATATTCTGTTGAGTTAATAAATACTGCTCATGGCTATCAATAGAAGTGTGTGATCTGATCATGTATTCAATATTAGGCTGAAACAATTTCTTTTCATGAATTTCACTCATATTCAGAATCAGTTCTTTGAACCAATATTCTGTTCATTGTGACTCATATTGTTGTGATTGCTTAAACCATTGACCAAAGTACCTCAAAATGTATTGAGTGCAGCACAATGAATCTATAAAACTCTAATTCGAATTTTCTGAACTTTGTCGACCAATCACTCTATAATACCTTCCTGTCGGCAAACCAATTGCCGATCTAGGCAGTGAATTTCGGAGTATCAAATTCCGACTGAGTAAATCGGCAAATCAAACTCTGATCTAGATCTAGAATTCCATCTGAGGGTATTTTCAGTTATGAAAATGTTCTGATTGCTCTGAATTGTGATTCTTGAGTTTTAGAGGTGGGTTGAGTATACTGGTCAGGCCATTTATTTTACAAAAATTTGTTGAGGCGCCTATTCACCCCCCTCTAGTTCGCCATTCCGATCGCACAAATTAACTACCTCGATAGATTTTCTTCTATTTTGATTTTATTTTTTAAGGGAGATTTCCTTCTATTTTGTTGTAGCAAGAACACAACTTCCCCAATTCTATTTTATTGGCTCATTTCAATAAGGCTACCATCTTTTGCTTTTGGTAGGGTTTTATTTTTAACCCACGGGTTTCATGGATTCCATGGTTTGCTTCGTGGGGGTGGGTTCTCATAAAACTTATGGGTGTCAGACTTGTTGACATTCCTAAAAAGGATGGAGATACGGTATGGGGTTGTGTGGGTAGATTCTAGTTGCCTTGGGATTGAGCTTGAGCACCTTAGCACTAATAGTATTGGTGTTGATATGTGCCACATTTATTAGGGTTAATTTTTTCTGTGCCATTATAATTTTCACACTTTGTCAATATGCCATTGGTGTGTCACTTACAGATGGGGACCGGCACAGTCACTGACAATGGCATATAGGCAATTTTTGAAAATTATAATGGCATGTGAGTAATTTTCCACATTTATAACCCACATGTCTATTTTGCCAATAGAATAAGGAGGTCAGAACCAGAGTAATCAGCACTAACACATTATAACTCAGTGTGTCTTTCACTGAAAAAAGATATATTACCGAATAAGTTTTTTAAGTTCTATTTGTGAAAAAAATTCAAACATAAAATATGTAGAACGACATAGCGCCTGAATCTAGGGTCGACCCAGGGGTATGCTGGGTTGGCTGTGGCATACCCTACGTCAAGAGTTTGTGTAAGTACATAATAGCACCAATATGACAAGAACATCTTCATAGGCTCATAGCCAAACGTTGATGGTGTGTCTATTCAATGTGTAGGTTTGCGGATTGATCCCCATGGCACGATGAAATAATGGAGTTTTTTTGCTTCTTGAGTTTGGACTATTTCAAATGGTGGTGAATAATTTTTAATTTATTATAACGTTTTTTATTCAGTAACAAAACTTATTTTCTTTTATTGTAGTGTTTTTCCATAGTAACAAAACTTATTTTCTTTTATTATAGTGTTTTTTCTATGAACAAAAGGATTTTTTGCAGAATAAAACTTACTTTCTCTATCCCGTGCGGTACTTGAATGCTATATTATATGACATATGGAGTATTATATTATTTAGTGCATGGATATTAAATTACTATGTAAATTTAATAATTATTTATTTAATTAGAAAAATATTCTTGTTAAATTGTATATAAAGATTTTGAAGCTGATCCACCAAGCCACCGCTGGATAGGCGTCTTCCACAACTCCGACCGGAGAAATGGAACCTAGAGCAACCAACTCCTCTTCGGCTATCCTCCAATGGCGCTGGCGGCAAGCCTTTTGCAACTTCTCTCCCACACTGCTACGGTCCCATCGGCATGCCTCATGCTCCATCTGACGCATTGCCATCGGCTCGACAGGCTACAGTCACGGCCTCACGGAGTCATGGGACGGGGGGCGCGAGTGCGTGGTGGCCACGATTAGACGTCCATCCCAACTACCCCATCATCGTATGTGGTGGCTGAGGAGCAATGCTGAATAGCGTGGGCCTCATGGCTCCAGAAGTGATGAGTCATTGTCAACGATAGTCAAAGAGGACTAAGAAGAGTGAAGACCTGTTGTTTCATGGGCCGCGTGTGACTCAGGTACACGAGCAGCGAGCGACTAGTCGGGCTGAGAGAGCTGCGAAGTCGGGCTGGCCCAATCCGGGTACATGGGCCAGAAGCAGCAGAAGACCCACTGGGCTGTTGACCAGGACTGACTCAGGTACACCGGCGGTGAGCGATTGCCGGGCTGAGAGAGCTGCGGAGTCAGGCCGGCCCAATCCGGGTACCTGGTGCAAAGCCTGTGGAGGCTTTGTCAGTTTCGGCGCAAAACTGACAACTGTTGATCTTGTATCCAACTGTCCAGAAGAGAAGCCGTATTCGCTACGAAAACTTAGCTTCCGGATAAGTCATCTGTATCTCTAGGCCCACAGTCAGTCAGTCGTGTCTGTAAAAATACCTAAGGGCAGTAGAGTCTTTTCCTTTATTCATGCGTCTGTAAAAAACCCTAAGGGGCTGGTGGAATATTCTAGGTCATTGGGTAGCCTATAAATAGGGCCCCAATCCCTAGGGTTGGCTCACCCTTTTGGCTGAAATCAATACTACTCCTTTGGTCATTTTTGTCTCTTTCATTTTCTCTCTTGCTCTCCTGTTCATGCGTGCGCCGCCAGGCAGTGGGCTGTGAGTTCATCTTGATTTATTTTCTAATCTGAATGTGTTTCTTCCTGCTGTTTGTGTGTTGCATTTAGTTGAGAAGCAGTAATTTTATTCCCTGAATCGAAGCTTCTCTGTTTGCCCCATTTTGTTCTTCACGGGAGTACTAGTTCTTGCGACTGCAACTAGTACCTACTCACTGCTGCAACAGTACCCTAGCATTGCTTTTCTGCGGAGCTTTTTGATCGAAGTTGATAGGGCTGAGTAACTTTTCTAACTATTTTCTAGGCGAATCCACCCTCTCTGTTTGAAGCCCCTCCGCTCCGTGAGGCAGGCTTCGATTTGATATACTCAAAGGCTTCATTTGAACTTCGAACTTCGTTTTGTGTCCTGAGTTGCTAGCTTCGAAGTACCTTTTGAACTGTCAGCGTTTCATACTTCGAACGTCTGTGCGAAGGTACTCCGACTCGAGCTCTCCGAAGTCCATACTTCGACAGGTTTCGAAGTTGGCTTCGAAGCTTGTCTTTCTGTCAGACTTCGATCAGTGTTTGGTTCAGTCTTCTTCGAAGGTCCTTGGTGTGGTTGTTCGAAGGTAGAGTGTAGGCTTCGTTTTGGTTCTCTGTCGCGTGTCAGCCTTCGCTTCTCCTTCGAAGGTAGTTTTTGTGTGTGACATATTCGAAGGTTGTGCTTCGAAGTATATTGTTCAAAGAAAGCTTCGATACACGCACACCTCGCTACGAAGCATACTTCGCTCTCTGTAACACGAGCTAGGCTAGACCAAACATACCTTCGGCACGTCAACTTCAACCTTCGCTCAACCTCGACAGGCCTCGACCTCCGAAGCAGGCTTCGACACTACGAAGCAGGCTTCGACCAGCGAAGCAGGCTTCGCCAAGTTTCGAACAGGAGACAGATTTTGAACGGTAACTTCTCATTTCACTCCTTGTCCATTTATTACTGAGAAGCTTATCTTGCCTTAACGATTGTATACTGTTTATTTGTCTATTAGCACTGCTTTGGCATTTCTCTGTTTATCAATAGTTGCTTCTAGGCTAGATACCTTTAGACTTAGACGATCTGTTCTTTCTGTGCTGTCTAGTCTTTAGAGGTGCATTGGGTATTCGGAGCAGGCCATTGATTCGAACCTACAATGGTCGCTACTTTTGGTCCTACAGTGGCACACGTGGACACGGTACACACCTAGGTCCGTACATCAACACCACGAGCGGTACATTTGTTCAGAGCCCACAAAGTGTAAATGCCCAAAAATAGTAAAAATTGAAAGTTAGCTTTGTTGCAAGGGAGAAAGATCTGTTGTTTTGAGTCAGAGCTCTAGAGTTCGACTCCGGGCTTCATCATTGGCCTCCCTTTTTCTCTATCGCCTCCATTGATTCTTTCGATAAAGATGCAATGAAAAAATAAATTGAATTTCATTGTTTCTCTTTCTTTTTAGCTCTCCTAATTTATTAAATCCCAATTTTGAAAAAAATAATAAACATATATGATACACAAAATATATAAACTTACCGAAGAAATTGCATTAGTGATATGAATTTATGAAAAAATAGAACATTTTTGATGTTTCTCTCTGCTGTCTGTTGGGCCAAAAACATGTCGGTGTCATTCTTACTCACACGCGTGGCCTAAGAGATCTGCTTAACTCCTGTATAGGTCCAAAAATCTTGGGGTTCTAAACATGCCAATTAGTTTGACCCTACAAATAATAAGGTACAGAAAAATATTAGTAGCAACGCCCATCGGCTATTGAGCCGATGGCCATGATACACAACGAGTTATATGTATCGATCGACAAAATTAGTAGCATGTGATGCATTTAAACCATCAGGTGTCACAAGATAAGAGCTTGGCCATTCAGGCCGATCAGGCAATCGACTGACACGCAGTACCGCATCGGTCAGGCTGATGATCAAGCGAATGATGCACTGTATGTTCGAGCCGATTGACGATGCCCGATGTAGGTAAGATGATGTGAATTTGGGTGGCCCGATCTTTCGATGGTAGGAGAAGATAATTTCGATTGGAAGGATATGACATTGATGATCCGACTATAATCGTACGAGATGTTCGTGTTGCGCCGTAGCAATCAATACACCAACTCCATGGGTTGTTGATCTTATTGATGATCAACTTTATTCCTACAAGCAATTGAAGAATGAGCAATAACAAAATAAAGGAGAAACTAATATTTTTGAATATGAAAGGCGCACAAATGGATAATTGGTGTTACAAAATGTAAAATGGACAATCTAACTGAACACGGGTTTACACGAAAAAAATAGCACTGGCTAAACTTTAATCTAATCAAAACCTAAACTAATAATTATTTCCTAAATAGATTGACTAGAAAAATAAACTTAGATTCTTATTCCATGGATTGGATTTTTTGGAGGAATAAATATATTATCTTCCATGTACACATCTTCATCTTTCCAAAAAGTCAAAGATCATCCAAATCAGAGATTCCATGTAAAAGTTATGCATGTTTGAATCTACTGCTCTCCCTGAAGTCCGAATTTGAGTCACACACATTGTTTTGGTGATTGCGATATCCTTGGATGGAATATGGATGTGCCTAGATCCATTGGAAATAGGACATCTCAATCTTTCCAAAAAATCTAAGATCATCCTAATCGGAGTTTCCATTTAAAAGTTATGCACATTTGTATTCGGTGTTGTTCCTGTAGTATGAATCCGAGTCCAATATTATCAAATGTGTATAACTTTATTTCCACTTTCTCTTGGAACAAAAGTAATGTCCCAAACATGTATATTATCTTTGGATGGTCTTGACATGGTCCCCAATCAACTTCAACGATGTTCCATGTTCTTGATGTGCTCTCAACATGTCGCTTGATCCATGTAAGAATTTATGTAATTGAAAGAGAAACCATGCCGTGGTGTAGCATCCTTAACTCAAATATATAAAATGCAAATCTAATATAGAATGCATGCACATTGGGTTGTTTATTTTAAAACATAAGCATGGTCATATCTGAGCCATT
This sequence comes from Zizania palustris, assembly GCA_019279435.1. NCBI lineage: Eukaryota > Viridiplantae > Streptophyta > Magnoliopsida > Poales > Poaceae > Zizania > Zizania palustris. The sequence continues at coordinate 43,248,904 of JAAALK010000284.1, forward strand.
GATCTCCTCATCATTCTCTCCTTTGCTGCAAAACATCCTCGGTTTGATCTTGTATTCGCGGTCATTGTAGATCATAGCAAAATAGATATCATTGTCCATTATCACTTGTTCTTTTGTCACGTTGAGTGTAGGAGGAAACCAACTCACCTTAATATTCGATTGCTCAAGTGTCAGTGAAGAACCACCCTTGATGAATGGAGATGAAATTGTGGTGTTGTTGAACAACTTAGCACACACTCTTTCTTGAAAACATACATGTGTATTAAATCAAAACAAGAGGACTCTCAAGATAATAGGATTAGTTAAAATACCTTGCACAACGTATTCTCATTTAACATTATATTTGCCAATTACATGGAAAGTGATATGAGTAGGACATGGCAATTTAGACTGATCAAATAATTTCTCTTTTAAACAAGTGAGCTCACAGATATCTGTAAATTCAATATACCCCATGTATTTAAAGATGATAACAATTTAAATTCTTCATTCTCGTTAGTAATGTGAAAAAACATGTTTAAAGTCAGCGCTGGAGGCATTAACAATAGAAACAACATGTTCTTTTACTAGTTGTAGCATGTATATAAGTGAAGCATTAACACACAACCCTTCTTTATTACAAAAGGTGTCAAGCAAATCATCTAGTAACAACGAAATTTCAGCAAAATATTATACTAGCGGTGGCTCTATAATAGCTTGAACATTGGACAATTGTGTTTTATCAGGAGTACACTCACCTTGATTAATTTTAGCACCTATATTACTTTGCAAAACCTTCTCTGATGATGTAGGTGCAAAACGTTCCCGAGGATTCACTTTGTAGACTACCCACCAAGCACTTAGTTTTTCACATGGGTACGCCATATAATACACCTGCTCGACTTGGTGATCAAGGACAAAATTATCGCAACCACATAATCGCTCTGCGTGTTTGACTTCAACCATCTGAAATTGGTTTTCTCGAGTACCATGTTTGGGGTCAAACCAATCACAATCGAAGAAGACTACTTTAATCTCCTTATTCCCAGCAAAGTTGTACTCGATTATATTTTTGATGATTCCATAATACATAGTGTTGACACGAAAACATGCCCCACACTTGGGTCAGTTCGATGATCCAAAAGTGCGCGGATACTTAGGAACAAGCCTAAGCGTGGCGCAGCACTGACGTCACGTTCCGACTACCCTTAGTCGTGATAAGGGGGGTGGAGTCGCCAGGTAATCTGTTGGCGCAAATGTTACGCCAACATGTTCTCTGAGATCAAGAACAGACAAACAAGGAGTTTGCGTTTTAGGACTACCTCGAACCTCCGAATTGGATAATAACTCGAGTAGTCCGAATGAGTGTAATGAATGACTTGTCCTGGCCTCTCCTTTACAGGGTACAAAGAGGGTATTTATAGGTGAAAAAGCATAAGGAAAAGACCTATTTACCCCTAGATTACAACCGACATAGTGGAAACTATTCGGTACCATAAACAAGGTTATATAAGGTAAAATACAACAAGGTAGATGGATAAGCTGGACATCCCATCAATCATGCCCTTCGGCTTCGAGGCCTCCATCTTCCATTCGAAGGGTTCTCCAGGGCTTCGCACCGCTGCATCCTTCGGTGTGGCGACTCATACTTCGAACAACTGCTCACTAGCTTCGGAGTCCTCCTCAGCCTTTGAAGGATTAATCTTTAAGCCCTGGAAATGGAGTAAGTTCCCCAACAGTAGCCCCTCGAATACGCCTCTCTGCAGTTAACCTGTTTAGGAAGAAGGCAGTATACGGAAGGAACATTTCTATTTTTTAAGGCTTAAAGAGGATTTGGGCATGTTGCGACTTAGCCGAGAACCTCGAGCCCAACACGTTCGAACCTCCCCCTTCGGGTTCTTGATGCAATGGGAACGCACGTTTGGGAGGGGAACGGTTCTGGAGAGAAGACGTCGTGGAGCGCCATTTGTTTGTAGCCGTTACGGCGCAAGTAACCGTTACACTCTGCAAAAAGGAAACGGTCGATTTTTACAGCGGTTTCTCGCCGTTCCAATTACCGGACCCACTTGTCGGCGACAGAAGCCGAACCTGTAGTGTGAAACCAATCGAAGAGTAGCACTAGACGTGCGGTTATAAAAGGGAAAGACAAGGATTAACCGAGAATTCTTACTGCATCCATTATTTGCGATTCACTTTCCCCCAATCCTCCAACCTTTCGAGCATCCGAGCAAAATGGCGAGAACTAGCCACACCAACCCAGCAGCAGCCAGCACCCTAGCGCAGAGGCAGGCGTGGGCTGCCTCGGCAGCGGCGGCAATGGCGGGGACTTCGAGCGGTGCTTGGCCCAAAAATCATTGGGAGCTCCGTTGTAACACCCCAGAAATTAAAAAGGATTAAAATAAAAGGAAATATTGTTAAATACATTTCTGGAAATTATAATTAAAGAAAAACCCTTAACAAGCCCTATTAAAGCCAAACAGGGAGAAATATTCAAAACCTGGACTTGAAAATTTGATGAGATGAACTAGAGACCAAAATATAATTCCAGGAATTTTTCCAAATTTTTATCAAGAGTGATTCAACCCTTAATCAAATATATGAATTACTGGATTTATTTTAAATCAGAAAAGAATTGAAAATGCTTAATGGGCCTCAACCCCGAATTCACCCTCAGCCCAGCCCAGCCCAATCGTGAGTCACTGACCAGTGGGACCCAGGTGTCAGCGCCGCTCCCCTCCTCTCTCCTTCGCCCGCACCCGCCTCGGCCCCACATGGCAGCCACAGGCGCCCGCCTCCGCCCTCTGACCAGTGTGGCCCGCCTGTCGGCCCTTCCTTTTCTGTTTCGCCCGCTGACAGGTGGGGGCCACCTGTCAGATGCTTCATCTCCGATGGAAGGGGATCGCCCCCTTCCTTTCTTCCCGGCGATCACCTTCTGGTTTCTGCCGCCGGCCGCCCGCGATCGCCCGGATCACCCACGAATCGCCTTCCCCGCACGCCACCGCCTCCTTTCCATCCCTGAGCCACGCGTTTTCACACTTTAGGAAGGCTACCCGAAGATGGAAAGGGATCGCCGGAGCTCACGGGAGCCCTCGGTTCCCTGCCATCCCGACGCCGGCGACCCCCCTATAAATACCCCCCCACGGCCACCGCCCTCAGCCACACCGCCTAAGCCCAAGCTAGAGCACTCCAGAACGCCCCCTCTCGGTTTTAGCTCTTCGGCTCTGCTTCCACTCCAGCCGCCGCTCGCCGTCGATCCCGGCCTCCTCCGCCCTAGCCACCGCCCCATCGGGTCCGCCGTCGTCCACCCGTCCTCGGCCACGCCTCCATCAGTCGTGAGGACCACGGGATCGCCGTCGTCGTCGAGCTCCCGATGAGACCTCATCGTCTACCCTCGCCGTCGTCGCCGTCCGTCGCCCAGCTTCAGCCGCCGAAGGTACCATCAGTGACCGCCGTACTCCCCGCATTCCATTTCGGGCCTTAGCTAGGCACGTAGGCGCTCGCCACCGCCGCCGTGGCCTCAACCGAGCCCCGCCGTCGCCGGAGACGAAGGGTAGTTACCCCCTCCGACGCGTGCCGTGCCGTACGGGCTCTCGGCCGCTCGATCTGCGGTGGACGACTGGGATTAGATCCCTGTTGACTTAATCTAGGGGCGTCCATCGGGTCAAAGCGGTATCGCACGCTCACGGACCGTTGATCGTAACTTAAAACCCCGAAGCGATCTGGTGCGTCCACGCGTACCCGTTCGCCACGTTTTAATCTGGACCGTCCATTCTCATTTAAACCTCCCGCCTCGCATCTGGCCGCTGGATCCAGATCCAACGGTCCAGGTCGCTCGGGTCCACGCGCTCAGTCACAGGTTCACGGTGAACCTGGTTCACCGTGGACCAGAGACTGTTTTCTGGTTTTAAATAAAATCCAGAAAATAATTTAAACTTCAAAAATTCATAACTTGCTCATTTTAACTCCAAATTTCACCATTCAAATTTTGTTAAATTCAGAAAATTATTCTCTACACTTCAAAGCCATAAAAACAGTATGTTATCTTAGCACAAAATAAACTTATGGATTAAATAAATAAAAACCCCTTAGGGATAAATTTATAATTCAGGAAAAGAATTAATAAAAACCTCTAACACTTAACTTTTAATATTATTAAAAGTAACACCAGAATAATAAAGCTCAAATCACATGATTAGATCATAAAATTTGTATGTTTTGTTTGGTGATGCTTTATTGAATGTGTTGTTTATGTATTTTTCCGTATCGAGAAGACTACGAGTTCATCAAGGAGCAGGAGTTCTACCCCGAGGTTCCTCCATCCCCCTTTGCTGATCAAGGCAAGTCATCGACCACCTCTGTGGAAACAGTTGATCATTATTGAGCCCATGTTTTAATAAATTATTGCTATAACTCATAGGTTAATATTGCATTAGTCCAATAATCAAGCCTTACACTTATATTTATTAGATCCCCGTCCTTGTGTGCAAACCCAAGCCATGCTTATTGAGCCTTAACTCCTTGTCACTCTACTATAAAATTTATTAGCTAGTGCCCAATGTACCGGCACAACTGCTATAGGATAAAAAGAATGAGTCGTAGATAGCTGGATTCTGTATATGAATTTCCCCGTTATTCTCGTCTCTGGACTCTGTCGGAGTTGGCTAAGTTATAAGTATGGTGGGTTCCGGGTGCAAGCTCGGGCACTGGTTTGTCGCACCCGGGGCACTATAAGGACCGGTCTGCGGGATCTGTTGCAAAGCACTTCCGTACCAACCACAAGTCTAATGGGTAAGTCCTAACTGGAAGTATGGAATACTCCGGCTCCATGCACCATAGTGGAGGGGGCAAGGGGCTAGCCTGCGGGCGACTTGTTACACTTCGGTGTAGGTGATGAGTGCGTGCCTTGTGGGTACAGTGGTACATCTCTGATCAGAGTAATTCAATCTTTTCGAAAAGCCGAGCCCACGGTCAAGGGCGGGTTGTGTGACTACTCGCAGTTAGTTTACAACTGTTTGAATGGTTGAGTTATTCATGGCACGTAAGGACTGTTGAGCGAGGTGGGGCTGACTGTACCCTCGAGTTAGAAGATGATGATGCACACACACATGTTTACTTTTCCGTACCAATAAATTGCTCACATTTAAAGCTTTACAATTATGCTGCTTCCGCCAAACTAGCCACTATCTCCCTTGTTATTACCTTGCATTATATTTGCATTTGGTGGCTTGCTGAGTACATCTGTACTCACCCTGTTGACTTACACCATCAGAGCCAGTCTACTACGAGGAGGATGCAGGTCTGGAGTAGCGACCCAGTCAAGGCGAGACTGGAAGGAGGCGTTCATCTAGGACCCTTATTTTATTAGTTTCTCTTCACCTTTATTCACTTTTGTATTAATGTGGACTACGAACCGTGAATGATTGCCCGTATTGTACGTGGTCGCATGATGAACGTCTTGTTTTATTGATTTTCTATGGAATTTCAATAAAGTCCTGATTTATTAAATCGGGGCGCGACAAGATGGTATCAGAGCCGACTTGACTGTAGGAAGCCAAACAGACCTGACCTTAGGACTTATACTTACTATATTTTCTTACAAACACTACTTATCCTCTCATCTTCCGAGATTTTCACAAAAACTTTCTCTCTTTTGTTAGATGCCGGTCCATACCATGAGCGGGACTCTTCGTGATGAGGCCGGATTCATCCGCGAGCTTCGCGTGCTCGTCGACTTCTTGGGGTTTCCCCATGAGCCCGCGTTCCACGGGATTTTTCCCGATGCGAACGAGAGCTACTGCGAGGTCACGGTGGTGATCCGCCCCTCCTCCACGCAGCCACCCTTCTACACCCATGGAGTTGGAGGACCTTCATTCGTGGTGGCTAGCCAGCGAGCCGCTCTTCAGTCCCGTCGCCGAGCTTCGACTGGTATACAACTGCCACCTCCGCGACACCGTCTACCGCTTCATGCCTATGCGCACACCCGGGAGTCACCGCAGCATCTACATCAGCCCCCTCACGCAGAGCAACTCCGCCATCACCCGCACGATGAGACTCTTGGAGGCCATGGACAACCTCCACACAGAGGCCGTCCTTGACGCGGACAGCCAGCACGACACCATCGACTTCTACCGCCACACTTCTGAGAACCTGACCCGTGAGAATGCCGAGCTCCGTCGACAGCTTGAGTAGAACCCCCTGTTGACCCTCGAGGTGGAGGAATTGAGGCGCCAGAACTGAGCTCCTACGCCAGGGCACCATGGTCCACACCCAGCTCCGCCAACAGCTCAAAGAATTGAAGAAGGACATTGAGGAGATCGCGCCTCTTCCGCCTCGCAAGAAGAAACCCCTTCGGATCCCTACTGTGAGGCCCAAGAGGATCTCCCGCAGTGCACCACCCGCCGGACCATCCAGTTCCTCGACCCCGACTGTCTCCCATGAGCCCGAGATTGAGCCGTCCCCCGAGCTACCGTAGACATAGTTTTACGGTTGATTGTTTTTCATTTTTTCTTGCTTGTATTATCATTCATGTCAAAACATAAGGCATGAATGACAAAATAAATAAATGTAACCGCAAGAACGGTACCTTTTGAAATAAAACATAAAGAGTTCTCTAAAATAAATGTTGTCTACTTTGAAAACTCCAGGATGACCAACACTCAGGGTTCTGACGCTCCTCAGAACGGAGGAGATAATGGAAACTTGCCTCAGTGGGGAGCAACTGGGCAAAGGCAAGCCCCGGTTGCCAATCACCCCACTCTGGCCGAGATGATGGCCACGCAAAACCAGCTGGTCTCAGCCCTTCTGAACCAGATGCAGCAGCAACAGCAGCAGACGCAAGAGCAGCAGGCTCAGTTCTTCCGACTTCACCAACAGCCCGAGCTGCCCCGACCCGCCACACCAGCTCCCGCTCCCGCCTCTCAGCTCTCGGAATTCCTCCGAGTCCTGCCCACCGACCTTCTCCAGCGCCACCAACCCCATGGAGGCTGGAGATTGGTTACGAGCTATCGAGAAGAAGCTCGACCTCCTTACCTGCACCGAGCAGGAGAGGGTGGCCTTCGCCACCCACCAGCTTCATGGTCCCGCCGCAGAGTGGTGGGACAATCATCGCGAGACTCTACCCGAGGGCCACGCCCATACTTGGGCAGAGTTTTCGGCCGCTTTCCGTGCCGCCCACATCCCCGACGGTGTTATCGCACAGAAACAACATGAGTTAAGAGACCTGCAGCAGGGGAGCAGGTCTATTACAGAATACCTGCACGAGTTCAACCGTCTGGCCAGGTACGCACCTGAGGAGGTCCGTACGGATGCGGCCAGGCAGGCCAAGTTCCTCCGAGGATTAAAGGATGAGCTGTCCCTACAGCTTATCTCTGGAGATTCACTAACTTTCAAAAGTTGGTGAACAAAGCCATCATGCAAGGAGACCAACAAAATAGGTTGACCTAAAGAAGAAGAGGATGATAGCCTTCAGGCAGAACCAAGGAATGGCACAGAGGCCCCGTTTCACCCTCCTCCACCAGCACCGCAGTACCAACCCCCGCCCAGTGTATCGCTCGGCACCACCTGCCGCAATGACCGAGCTGGACAACCTCGCCCCGACTCCCGCCGCCAAGCCGCCCCAGCTGCCCCGGCCAAGAAGCCGGAGATTCTGAGAGACAGGCATGGTAAGCCTTTGGTATGCTTCAACTGCCGCCAGGAGGGCACTACTCCCATTAGTGCCCTCATCCCAAGCTTACTCAAGCGTCGCCTCAAACCCCGCCGTCCGCGCCCAAGGTCAATCACGTCACCGCCGAACGAAGCCCAGGCCGCACCAGAAATAGTCATGGGTAAGTTATGGTCATTCATCACTTGCAGTG
>JAAALK010000284.1:43256835-43327177 GCA_019279435.1 Zizania palustris
AACCATGATGGGAATAGTCACCCATATAACTATGAATACCCTCAAAATTAGAATAAGTATGATAACCATACTCATGTAAATCAAATGATGGATAATCATGAAAGTTCGGAGCATGAGCATGACGTTCATCCTTCATACGACGATAAAAAAAAACAATTAAATGACCTACATGATAACAATAAGAGCAATGAAAAACTTTCATGTGTATAGGTTGATAAGTTTCTAGTGCAAACCTCACAATTTTTCTTTGTTTTTGCTTGGAGTCTGTCTTGGATGGTGGAATGATTATCCTTTTAGGTTGGGTAGGATTTTTGGCATTTTGTGGGGTGTCTAACTGGCCTCTCTCTTTCTCAAGAGTAGTAGGTAGAGTGAACATAGTTTTGCTTGGGGTATTTGGTGAAGTTCTCTCATAACCCAATCCAAGAGCTAACCCTACCCTTTCAGCGCACATTTTTGTTTTATCCAAAAGCAAATCCATTTTACCCTTCCCTTCAGTACACTTATCCACCATGGAAAGTAGATAATCATTCCCACACTTATGTTTTTCAACTTGGTCTCTAGCAAAGTTGAGTTGGTCCTTAAGGATGATGCAGGTGGAACATGATGGTTGCACATCCTTAGAACACTCAGCACTCTCCAATCTAGCCTTAAATTCATCAACATGCTTATCTCTCAAATTAATGCTTTCAACAAGTAAAGAACAATTCAAGCATTCATTGATGACACAAGGACTAGAATCCACCTCCAAAGGTTGTTTCTGAACATTTTCATGTTTTTCAAGATTTTGAGCATGAATCAGACACAACTGAGCAAGTTCATTCATTACAACAAGACATGACTCACATTTAGCATTTTCAGACTTAGACATCAACAAAACAAGTTTAGTAGAAATTAATTTAATTTTGAGTTTTAGTTCCTTTCGTTCTTTAGCAGCAATTTTGAGTAGTCTATCTTGTGAAATGATTGCATCATGTAATTCATCGTTTTGAACAAGAAGCTGGTCATGAGATAAACTAACCTTAGATGAGTCTAGCTCATCGCTGATGTGCTTGTCATTGGCCATGAAGCAGAGGCCATTGAAGTCTTTTGTCTTTTCCTTCTTTTCTTCGCTCTTGCATGGTTCTTCTTCATCAGAGCTTGGCTCCTCACTTGAGGTGTTGTCGATGTTCTAGCCACTCTTTTTGCCACCTTTTCTCTCTTGCCTTTGAAGAAGGGTTTTTTTGTCTTTCGTGGTGCTTGTGTTAATGTTCATTCTTTGCTTTCAGTTTTAGGCAATTTGTTTTGATATGGTTAAGATCACCGCACTCAAAACATCCTCGAGAACCTCCTCTCCTTTGATCTCTTCTATCATTGTAGAATATAGTGAACTTTTTGACTATGAGAGCAAGCTCCTCATCATTCAATGTGTCTAATTGTTCTTTTGTGATAGAGACCAAAGAACACAAGGCAAAACCTCCAGAAAAAGCACACACTCCAGACAAGTTACCTCCAGATGAGGTGCCACTGCTGGAACTAGAAACTAGTGCCATGGATTGTGGCAAAGAGTTCCCAATTCTAGAACGAGATGCCATGGCAATCTCGATGGACATAAGCTTACTAAAAAGTTCATCGCAAGTCAAGGTGTCAAAGCTCATGGACTCTTCAATACTTGATATCTGTTGGCGTAAAAGATTACGCTAACAGGTTTTTGAAGATTAGAAACTAACAAACGAAGTATTTGCGAAGTGAACTGTTCTAAGCCTCCGAAAGGATAATAACTTAGAATAGTTCGAATGTGTGTATTGAATAACTTGTATTCGGTCCCTATTACAGGGTAAAACGAGGGGTATTTATAGGCCCAAACATTAAGGAAAAGACCTTCTTACCCCTCTATTACAACCGACATAGTGGAAACTATTCGGTACCCCTAATAGGGCTAAAATGGTAAAAGTCTAATCTAATGAGAAAGAAGATAAGTCTTCCATCTTAGCTGGCAAAGAAGTTCCTGGAAGAGTTTAACTTCGAAGATGTACTTCGAAGTAGAGCCTGTCATCATGCTTTGAACTTGACTCAATGTAACTCCGAAGGTATATGCTGGAAGTCTTCGGCTTAATCACCAGTCTTTATCTTGTCACTGCAATAACCCTGAAGACGGAATATTTTCCCCCAACAGTAGCCCCTCGAATACGCTTCTCCGCTAAATCTGTAATGTTAGGAGAGCAGTATACACAAGAAAAATAATCATGAGTAGGGGTTAGCAGATTTAAACCATCTCCGAACTATGTGGAGATGTAAGCTTCGAATCAGTTTCTAATAAAATTACATTCGAAGTAACATAGAACTAACTCAAGAAATCTGAAAGCCTTTTTAGACTTAGAAGAAATAGCCGTTAGCTTCTTTTTTCTAACGGAAGTTATGGAATGCTTTAATTTCGGAGCAAAGTAATGGTTGGGAATGTGAAGCGACACAGACAAACGGTAAAAAATCAGGATTTTGGGCTATAAACAGAGGGCCCAAACCCTGCTTGAGTACCTTTTCACTGCTTTCGTGCAAACAAACCATCATCTGAGCCTTAGCCTCCAACCCGAGCCCTAGCCTTCATTTTTCTTTTGAAGCAATTCGTGAGATTCAATGGTGAAGACCAGTTTCAAGGGCCCTGGAGCATCTTCAACCCTAGCCCGGCAGCAAGCTGCGGCAGCAGCGGTGGCTGCAACCTTGGTGGCAGCAACCCCAAATCCTTCAGTGGCGACAATGGCACGGTGGGAGGAAATCCCCAGTATGTCAGCCCACAAGACCTCTTTCCAGCCTCAACGAAGTACACGGACCTAGTCTTATCAACTGGGGCCGTCAACCTGCAGAAGAGAATCTCTTGCGGCTGCAGTAGAAGGCAGAATTACTTCGGGGGTGATGATTCGCAAACCTGGAAAAGAGATCATTCTGTTGCCAAGGCTCGGAGAAGTAGTTGTTTTCGAAGCCTTCTTCGAAGCTGGCTTAAGACTTCTGGCAGTTGATTTCTTGGCCGAGGTATTGGAGTTGTTCCACGTCACTCTGCCCCAACTCTCTCCGAATGTTGTAGCACGTCTCGCCATCTTCGAATGGGCATTGCGAGCCGAGGGTTGTGAGGGGAGGGCAGAGATCTTCGCAGCACTGCACAGAGCTTCGTGCCAACCGAAGACCTTCGTAGGCCCCGGAGGTGAAAAAATGGTAGTGGCCTTTAGAAGTATTAACTTCAGGCTTCGGGACTGAGTATGCTCTCCAATTTCCAGACAAGGCTATCAACGCCAGATGGTATACAGACTGGATCCTGAAATGGTTTTATGCCGAAGTTGGGGCGAGCAACCGTCTAGCTGGACCTCTGCAAGACATCAACTTCCGAAAGGAAGCCCTTGTGCATCCAGATCTGGGTCAGCTCTAAGCTCGCCTTAGCTTGCTTCAAAATATCAGTCATCGGTTGAGCATGCGAGACTTGGCCGAAGAATTCCTCGGGCTCCAAATCCCTCCTTTGATGGCCAACTGGCCAATCACCTTCGAAGAGGATTCGGAAGGTGGTCTTCGGAAAATCTCTTCAACTGCGAGTCCTGCAGGTAACTTCGAAAGCAACATACTCTATGTATATTTATTCGAAGATTTAACAAACTTAACTCATTTTTCAGCCTCTTCAGCCCCTATAACTTCGGAGCAAATCGTACGAGCTTCGGAGAAGATTTTGGGCGTCCCAACTCCGACCGAGAAAGAATGGAGAATTAAATTGGTTGGTAGTTGGGAGCGATCCAACCGAGTATGGGGGCTACTCGAAATGGTTCCGCCTCCTTTGGTGGATTGGGTCCCTTCGGAGAAAGGGCCCAAGAAGAGGAAAGCTGAAGCTAGGACTTCGAGCTCCGCCAAGACTCCGGTCAAGAAGGTGGCTCGAAAGCCAAAAACCCTGCACCTTCGAGCCCAAGAGCTTCAATCTCCGATTCTCAGGAGGACAAAGGCGGGTTACTTGTGAGGCTGATTGACGAGGATGCAGCTCAAGGAACTGCACAAGTTGATGAACCTGCGAACGTGCCGGAGTCTCAAGAAAATCTTGAGCAAACGAGGACTCGGCAGTTCAAGAGGATTTACATCAGGACAAAGTACCTGTGGATGAGAGTGGAGTCGAAGTCACTGTGACTTCGATTCCGGATGAAGCAACAACGACTGTTCAGGAAAATGTTCCTATAGTCGAAGATTTGACGCTTGATTCGGACGAAGATCTCGCCTTCGATCCGCCAAGCAGTCCAATGCTTACCCGCTGCCAAAATGTCGAAGGTAAACTTCGAATAATTTTTATCCCCTTTTTTAAAAAAAATGCGAAATTATACAATGTATAATACCTTTGTTTTTACAGAGTCCACTTCTATGGAAGAGGTCCGTCCTGAAGATACAGTTCCTGGACCTTCGACAACTTCGGAGCCAATCCCAGGAGCCACTCAGATGGGACCTGGAAAAGGCAAAGGAAAGATGGACCCCCTCCCTGCTCCGAGCTCCGGATCAACTCCATCTGAGTCAACAGACGAGAGCCAATCTACCGAGGGGGGTTAGTCTCCGGGGGCTCCGAAGACCACAGCTCAACACTCCAGGCCTTCGCCAAACGAAGATGACCAGCAAGCCTTGAGCATGCTCCCCCTTCTAGCTCCTTTCTTGGAGCGAAGAACTGGACTTCGGACTTTGCTCAAGCCTTTGGATCGAGCTAGTCGCGAAGTTGGGGAGACGGATTTGGTGGCCATCCTGAGTGAGGCGGAGAGCTCAGAGCTTAATGCTGCTATGGAACGTGCAGCCTACCAGGTACGAAGTATCTGCAAAACAACATCAAATTTATATACAAATAATTTATTACCTTGGTTTTTCTTTTCGCAGCAAACAGTCTTGGCCCGAGCTGCGAACGTATCGAATGAACGTGAAATCGCTCGCCTTCGAGAAGAAAACGCAACTCTTCAGCGAAATCTTACAATCTCCGAAGGTCGAGTGAGCCATATGGACGACATGGTCTCAACGGAGCGCAGGGCCAGACAAGGTTTGGAGGCTGCGAATAAAGAGCTCGAAGCAGAAAGAATTGTGCTTCGAGCAGAAATTGAAAGGATGCGGGATGGAGCACGCTACTGCGGGGACCGAGCTTGTTAGGCTCCGAGAAGAAGCTAGCCAGCTACTGAATCAAAAGAATTCTTTGGCTATGGAGGCTGCTAGACTCTCTGGAGTACTAGAAGAGCTAACTTCGGCGAAGGACGCGTTAGTTGAAGATAAGCTGAAGTCTGAGAAGGTAGCTACGGAGGTCATGGACCAATTGCTAGGCGTCTTGGAATACTTCGGTACTACTGGGATGCTACCTTCGTATGACAACAGCTCCCTACTGCGCCGGTTGAATAGGATTCAAGGAGTAGCGAAGCAAATGAAGACAGCAGGCATTCGTTACGGAGAACTCTCCGGACAAGTGGCTGTTGTTGGCCTACTTCGTTACTACGAGGATCTGGGTCGATCGATAGCTCCGAGCGCAGGAGAGGGCCCCATTACCTTCGACGACGATTAGCTTCTCACTCCTTCCGAAGGTGTGGCCGCTGCTTGGCAAGCCTTCCAAACTTCTTGGAGAGCCGAAGGTCGTTCTGCGATCAAGGGTTGGATTGACGAAGGACAACGCCAAAAGCAGGCTCGGACCCAAGCATCGAGCAGTCAGCCTCCTCCTAACCCGCAGGTTTAGAAATGTCTTAGGATCTTTTGACTATGTAAAGCATTACGCTTATGTACATTCATGAATGAAAGTTTGTTTATCATGTTTTTAGGCTTTGCCTCATATGGAAGATGTCAAAGTGTTAGACGTTAACGACGAACTTCGCTTATTATGGGCTACCTTTGATGTCTTAAAACTTCACAAACGTCCTCTATTTCTAGTTCCTCGAGATAGTTCCGGTGCAATTACGTCCGAAATAAGTAAAGATATATTATCTTGTATTAAAGAGGAAGAAAAAGAGGTTAACTTGTAAACTTCGTCTTCCGAAGACATTATATGGTCCGAAGACGAAGATGAAGCTCAAAGTAAAAAGCCTAAAGAACTTGGAAGCTGGGAAATGAGCCCCGAACGGCTTCGAACTTGGGCCGAGCTTCAACAAGAACAAAAAGACTTTAGAGCTTCGAAGGGAGGCAAAAGAGTTAAACGTAAAGTTGTTAGAACTCCCGGTACTGGAACTAGTCGTTCCAACCCTAGCTCTAGAGATCGAAGAGGTCTTCGATTCCTTCTTGGTATAGATACCAATTTTTCATGATGTAATCATATTTGCTAGAATAATAAATATCGATTTAAATTGTCTCCCTATTTATTAGCCCCTCTTTGGGTGTAAGCAACTTCGAACTGTATTCAAAGATGGTTAGGCACAAAGAAAAACTTTGGAGTACAATTTTGGGGGTTCGGAGCACCTCTGTAATTTAAAGATCTTTTAAAATCTTATAAAATGTCTTTGACTATTTGTAGTCTGAAGAATGGTGACTTAACACCTTATGCTTTTGAAAGAAATCACTTAAGATAACTTCCCGGACACTTTAGTGTCTTAGATAATTTGTCACTTTGGACTTCTTAACAGACATTCGAAGCTCATGGCTCAAACTCTGTTTTGTTTTGGCCTCCTTCGGCTCTTTTTTGCTAATTCTGTTAAACCAGTGGTTTGGAATTCGCAGTGGTCTCTTTGGACTATTTTTACGGATACCTACAAGCCAATGACTTGGGCTCCGCATTATTTGGTCTCCTTCGACTCTTTTTACGGATACCTACAAGCCGGTGGCTTGGGCTCCGCATAATGTGGTCTCTTTGGACTCTTTTTACGGATGTCTTCCAGCCGGTGGCTTGGACTCCGCATTCTGTGGTATTCGGGCTCTTTTACGGATGTCTTCAAGCCGGTGGCTTGGACTCCGGATTATGTCAGCCCACCACTTCGGAAAATATGACTCAAATTAATGACACTTCCCTCTCGATCAACTCCGCGGTTCCAGTGCGTCCACTCGGAAGCTGGAAGTTTATGAGGGGTAGGCATTATATGAACCATATGCTTTATTGATTTGAAAAGCGATTACACATGATTACAAGGAGCCCTTATGCAAAGTATCGCTTTAGGTGCTCCGCATGCCACGTATGTGCTAACTCTTCACCTTCCAAATTAGCTAATTTAAAAGAGCCAGGACGTCCTGAACGAACAATTAAGTATGGATCTTCCCATTTATTTCCTAATTTTCCTGGCATTATAATGCTTCGCAAAACGAGATGACCCGGTCTATGCTCATTGATCTTAACCTTCGGGTCAAACTAAGCCTTCATCTGCTGGTGATACTTTGATAAATTGGCCACAGCTCGAAGTCTTGTCTCCTCTGTTAAATCTAGCGAAGCTTGTCTTTCTTCTTCAACCTCCGGTTCGGTGCTGCGAAGTGATCCTCCTTTGAGCTCCGTTGGAGTCATAGCTTCATCTCCGAATAGTAATTTGAATGGAGTAAAACCTGTGGACCTTGTTTGCGTAGTCCGAATAGACCATAAAATCTTCGTAAGTTCTTCGGTCCACAGTCCTTTTGCTAATCCTACTATCCTTTGATTTAGCCCTAACAAATATTTCCATTAGCTCTTTCTACAGCTCTATTAGACTAAGGATGCCTTACTGCAGCAAAACATAACTGAATGCCTAGATCTTCGCAGAACTTTCTGAAGGGTTCTGCATCGAACTGTGTTCCATTATCAACCGTGAGTTGTCTAGGCACTCCGAACCGGCAAATGATACTTTTCCAAAAGAATTTCTGTACATTGTTCGAAGTGATAGCTGTTAAGGGCTCTGCTTCTACCCACTTAGAAAAATATTCAATAGCTACCACTGCGAACTTTAAATTTCCCTTAGCTGCTGGAAAGGGACCAATCAAATCCATACCCCATCTGGCCATAGGCCATACCGGAGCAATAACTTGAAGAGCTGTTGGTGTGCGATGACTCCGTCGACCCATCCACTGACATCCTTGACAAGTGCGGACCAAGCTCTCCGCATCAGCTGTTATTGTAGGCCAATAAAGCCCCTGGCGAAGTGTTTTTCCTGCCAAAGCTCGAGGGGCCAAATGGCTACCGCAAAGTCCTTCATGGATTTCTCGAAGAATTTCTTGACCTTCGGCTTGAGATATACATCGGAGTAGAGGGGAACATACTCCGACCTTGTATAAAATACCATTGATTATTTGATAATTCCTAGCCCTGAGTTTCAATCTTGAGAACTGTGGCTCTTCAAACGAATTTGCTCCTCCTTACAAAAGTTGCATGATTGAATTTCTCCAATCTGTATTTGGAATGCAAAGAATCTCTGCGGAGGGAATTTGTGGCACCGAAGGTGTACTGAGCTCTTCATAAAAAGCTTCTTCTGGTATATCCATAACTCCGGCTGCAGCTTTTGCTAAGATGTCTGCTTGCACATTTTCTGTTCTTGGTATACTCCGAATTGAAATACCCTTGAATTGTGCTTCGATTTTACGGATTTCTTCTAAGTACTTTGAAAGCTGTGGATGCCGAACTTGAAAGCTTTTATCTACGTGCCCTGCTACTATTTGAGAATCTGTCTTTATAACAACTCTTGTAGCCCCTAGAGCACGTGCTTTTTGGAGTCCCAGTAAAATCCCTTCATACTCCGCTATATTATTGGTAGATTTAAAGTTGAGTTTTGCAGAGTACATTGCTCTTTGCCCTGAAGGCGAAATTAAAACTGCTCCAACACCTGCTCCGGATGCTTCGAAAGCCCCATCAGAAAAAACAGTCCAAATTCCTTCACTTGACTTCTCCGGAACCAACGTTACAGGGGGAGTCCATTCTGCTACAAAATCTGCTAAGACTTGCGATTTGATTGCTGTCCTTGCTAGAAAGGATATGCCGAAGGGTGCTAGCTCAACTGCCCACTTTCCAATTCTCCCAGTGGAATCTTTACTTTGGAGCATATCTCCCAAAGGATACGAAGTTGGTACAATTACATTATGAGCTAAAAAATAATGCTTAGCTTCCTCGAAGCCATTATCAGAGCATAAACGAATTTCTCAAGGTCGGAATATCTTGTTTTTGCTCCGGACAATGCTTCGGACACAAAGTAAACTGGATTTTGTACCAACTTCCCGCTGACATCAATCTCTCTGACAAGAACTGCACTGACAGCAGAGCCAGTAGCCGCAAGGTAAAGGAGTAGGGTTTCGTCCGCAGTAGGCACCGTGAGTGTAGCAAGATTACTGAGATACTCTTTAATATCTTCGAAGCTTTTCTGACACTCCGGTGTCCATGCAAAATCTTCGGACCCTTTCAACGCTTTGAAAATAGGCAAACTTCTCTCCGCAGACCTTGCCAGAAATCTGCTAAGTGCTGCTAGATGACCTGTCAGCTTTTGCACTTGCTTCAAATTTTCCGGAGGAGCCATCTTCTGAAGTGGAGTTATTTGAGTAGGACTAGCTTCAATCCCTCTGCTTGAAACTAAATACCCTAACAACTTCCCAGCCTTAGCTCCGAAAATAAATTTCTCGGGGTTAAGATGAATCCCACATGCCCGAAGGCTATTAAATGTTTCTGCTAAGTCTAGGCTATGTTGGTGCTTTAAAGCACTCTTTATTACAATATCATCCATATAGGCCTCCACATTGCGACCTAATTGATGACCTAGAGCCTTAGCAACTAATCTCAAAAAAGTAGCCCCGGCATTTCGTAAGCCAAAAGGCATTCTTACATAACAGAAGACTCCCGAGGGAGTTACGAAGCTTGTTTTGATCTCATCTTCGCGTTTCAACCATATTTGATGATAACCGGAATACGCGTCAAGGAAGCTTAATAACTCCGAACCTGTAGTGGAGTCGACCAGTTGATAAATTCGGGGCATGGGGTAGGGGTCACGAGGGCATGCTTTATTCAAGGATGTGAAATAAATGCACATGCACCACTTCCCAGAGGATTTCTTCTTGACGAAGACTGGGTTGGCTAACCATTCTGTGTGAGCCACTTCTCTGATAATCCCAGCCTTCAACAATTTTTCAACTTCGTCTTTTGCAAGAACAGCTCTTTCTGCAGACATTTTTCAGAGTCCTTGCCGAACAGGTCGGGCCTTCGGGTTTACAAGTAAACTATGCTCAATAATATCCCGATTGACTCCAGTGATGTCTTCATCAGACCAAGCAAAGACATCTAAATTCTCTTCCACTACTTTTTCCAAGGAGGTAGCAACTTCTGGTGGTAAATCTTTACCAAATTGAAATGCATATTCTTTACCATCTTTAACAATAATCTTCGTTGCAATTTCTCCTTCAGACTTGGTCTTGGGAAGGATTTCTTCGAAGATTCGGAAGGAGCTAAAAAATTTTCTTGATTATCTTGCACGTTATTTACTTGTCTTGGATCAAGAGGAGGGCCGTGACCATATTCCGCTCTTCGGGCGGTAGCTTGATCTCCGAAGATAGTGAGCACTCCTGCTTGCATGGGCATCTTCATGAACAAGTAATTGTGATGTGCCACAGCTCCGAACTGATTTAACATGCCTCTTCCGAAGATGCCGTTATAGGCATACGGAGCATCTACAACGTCGAAGATTACTTCCTCTGTTCTGGCTAACAGTCCTTCTCCGAAGGTAACTTCCAGGCCAATTTGGCCGAGTGCATCAAGCGGAGGTCCTGCGAAGCCTTGCAAAGGACGAGCCGCTGGAAGAAGGTGTTTTCTGGAGATACACAATTGATCGAAGGCTTGAACAAAAATAATGTCTGCCGAACTCCCTCCATCAATTAACACTCTTCGAACCTCAGTTCCTGCGATGTCGACAGTAATGACAAGTGGATCTCCATGTGGAAATTTAATGCCATCTGCATCCTCTGCAGAAAAAGATATTGGCATATGGGACCATTCAGGCATAGCAGCTGCAGATGACGAAGTTCCAATGTGCCCCACTTCTCTGACATACTCTCTTCTCTTCCTTTTTGACATGCTTCCGAGAGTACCTCCTTCGAAGATGGGGAGGACTACTCTTTTTCCTCGGTCTTGCCCTTCTTCTTGCTTCGGGGGTGGCATAACATTGACCACCGAAGGGCGTCTTGCAGCTTCGAAGTTTTCTATCCGCGCCACAGCCTGGACACGCTCCGGGCGCACTTCAACTGGAACTCGGTCAGTAGTACCTCGACCCGAAGTTCTTTCTAGATATTCTCCTCTCAGAGTAAGTATAGCCTTGCAAGTATCAGTTGCGTGGCTTCGGTTTTCACCATGAATACAGCAGAAAAGGGTCTGGCCTTTGCCAGCCGGTTTCCCTGGCGGCCTCCAGCCGCTGACCTTGTTTCCCGAAGGTTGTGTAGCTCTTTGGGCGAACTTTTGCGGGGGTGCAATGTTCAAGACTTCTGAACGAGGATGCTTTTTCCCCCTTCTCCTATCATGTTGAACTTCGAAGACAGGTTCCCGCAGCTGTGCCGAAGTTTTTACTTCCAATTTTACTTCCTGCAATACGGACAGAGTAGCTGCAGTTCTTCGAAGCCAGCCTTCTTCCGACCTCGCATATTCTTCAAAGTATGACATCAATTGAGAAACAGAAGATATGCTTTTCCGGTGAAGTTTATCAAGGAGGCCTGGATGAATGACTCCCTCTCGAGCTGCGTCAACTACCGAAGATGTAGTCAACCCTCGGATCTGCGACTTCGTATGAGCGAAGCGCTTGAAATATTGCCTCAATGTCTCTCCTGGGAGTTGCTTCACTTGGAAAAGACTTCCCGTCGACATTGGAGGCACGAAGGTGCCTTGGAAATTGCTTACAAACTTCTTCTTCAGCTGCCCCCATGAATTAATTGATCCTGGCTTCAAGGACAAGAACCACCTCAATGCCACTCCTTGAAGAGCTAAGGAAAAGCACTTTGACATGGTGTCCCGAACTCTTCCACTAGCTTCAATTGCTAGGGCATAAGAACAGACAAATTCTCCATGATCCTCATCTCCGGCATACTTGCAAAGCTTCGAAGTCTTAAACTTCGGATTGAAGCGAACATTTTGCAGTTCAGGATGTAACGGAGATTCGGTATCAAAGGAGGCGTTCTCCGGCGCTTCAGGATAGATAGGTTCGTCGTCTTCAGGCACTTCCGGAATAACAGGGATGGCTTGAGAGCGAAGTCTATTTGCAGCTTCTTGCTGCCATCTCGCTACTTCAGCTTGGAGACTAGCCATTTGAGCGGCCATGTCACCAAGATTGTCTTCATCTCCTCTGGAAGGATCTTCCGGGTCTTGAGAACTGTAAGGATCAGTTCGGAGTGGAACTTGAGGTGGAAGAGGAACTCCGGGTGGTCGAAGTATAGATGGAGTTGGCGGAGGAACTCCGTGTGCTCGAGGAATGGGAACCCCTTCTGGAGTTTGAGGTGGAGGAAACGTCGAAGGTCCTCCGACCTCAACAATGTCGGGAGGTGCCTCTCCGGAGGTCCAAGGGGACCTCCGAACAGGGTTACGAGTTGCGCTCCACTTAGGAGGCATGATGTAAGAAGTTGGTAGAGAACGAAGTTTCTTGGACTAGGTTCCCCACGGACGGCGCCAATTGTTGGCGTAAAAGATTACGCTAACAGGTTTCTGAAGATTAGAAACTAACAAACGAAGTATTTGCGAAGTGAACTGTTCTAAGCCTCCGAAAGGATAATAACTTAGAATAGTTCGAATGTGTGTATTGAATAACTTGTATTCGGTCCCTATTACAGGGTAAAACTGGGGGGTATTTATAGGCCCAAACATTAAGGAAAAGACCTTCTTACCCCTCTATTACAACCGACATAGTGGAAACTATTCGGTACCCCTAATAGGGCTAAAATGGTAAAAGACTAATCTAATGAGAAAGAAGATAAGTCTTCCATCTTAGCTGGCAAAGAAGTTCCTGGAAGAGTTTAACTTCGAAAGATGTACTTCGAAGTAGAGCCTATCATCATGCTTTGAACTTGACTCAATGTAACTCTGAAGGTATATGCTGGAAGTCTTCGGCTTAATCACCAGTCTTTATCTTGTCACTGCAATAACCCTGAAGACGGAATATTTTCCTCCAACAATATCTTTACTTCCCATATGCTATGATCAAGAGCATAGAGAAGTTTGATCGCCCTATCATGATCCGAGTAAGCTAACGTCCTAGTGGAGCGCAAGATACTAACAATTCCATCAAAACGTGCAAACATGGAATCTATAGATTCGTCGGAGCCTTGCACAAATATTTGGTATTCTTGGTTATAAGTGCTTTCCCTCCTAGCCTTAATCTGAGAAGTGCCCTTATCAAACGTTCTCAAGGTAGTCCAAATCTCGCGTGTAGTTCTAAGGTGCTGGACCATATCAAACTTATTGCGACTCGAACTGAAAAACAATATGTTTCTTGCTTTGCTATTATATCGTATTGTAACTTCTCAGTCTCTGAAGTGCCAATTTCAGGGATCACATATTTGGAATCAACAATGTCCCAAATAGCACTTCCTTGGCTTAGTAGATAAGCCTCCATGCGCACCTTCCAATAAGCGTAATCTCGACCATCAAACATCGGAATCTTAGAGTTCTTATCCATGTCACCACGAGGATCACAAACCGGTTAAGGTCAACTGGTGATCTAATCGGCTTTGATACCAATTGTGGGATCGGAATGGTGACTAGAGGAGGGTGAATAGGCACCTCAAAATTTTTTGTAAAATCAATGGCCTGACCAGTATACTCAACCCACCTCTAAAACTCAAGAATCACAATTCAGAGCAATCAGAACATGTTCATAACTGAAAATAGACTCACATGCAATTCTAGATCTAGATCAGAGTTTGATTTGCCAATTTACTCAGTCGGAATTTAATACTCTGAAATTCACTGCCTAGATCAGCAATTGTTTTGAGATTCATTCTGCTGCACTCAATACATTCTAAGGTACTTTGGTCAAAGGTTTAAGTAATCACAACATTGTGAGTCACAATGAACAGAATATTGGTTCAAAGAACTGATTCTGAATATGATTGAAATTCATGAAACGAAAGTGTTTCAGCCTAATATTGAATACTTGATTCAGATCACACACTTCTATTGATAGCCATGAGTTGTATTCATTAACTCAACAGAATATTGAAAATGGAACTGAATCAGTACTTTCTGAAATAAACTTGTACTGTACTCAGTCTGAAAAATTTAGAAAACTTTTTCTTGACTGAGAGTGATCAAGGGATAGAAAAATGCATCTATAATCTAAACAACACCCAAAACAAAAATCACTTCCATAATAATATCATTTCTGATCACTTTTCAGCAGGAAACTATATATTTAGATAAACTTTTGAGACTAGCAATTTTCAGTAGAACTAAACACTCAACAATGCAACTGATGGAATTCTGATCTCAGATCCAACCATACTGAACCAGATCACTGATTGTTTGAGACTTTGAGTATACAACTGAAACAAAGATGTATCAAAAATATTTCATTCTTTTGTTTAGTGAAGCAGTTTAAACCAGTCAACAACAACTAAGAAAGTTTCAGCAAACACACAATGTAGTACTGAAATTATCTGATCAGAAACAGTACATTCAGAATTATCAGAGTTAAAACAGAAGGAAAAGTTAGTATTTGCTACAACAGAAATTTCTTACACACTAAAAAGTAACTTTACCTCAACAGCTTAGTCATGACATCACTCTGGAAGTGGTTAGCAGACCAACTGTTTCTCAGGACAGATTGAAGGACAGTGAAGACAGAATTGGTCTGCTACTGTTTTGACAAAGCAGAAAACTGTGATAATCATGAGTTGCAATCAGTAATGAAGGAAAAGAGTTCTACAGATTTCACAAAAATTTGAAGTATAATCAACAGTTCTGCACACTATAGCATTTTTGCTTCTTCACAAATCATGGCAAAAGGGTTGCAACACTGCAGATTCTGTAGATAATCTAAAAACTAGAGTATGAGAATATGCTCAGAAATTAGTAACAAATCAACTACTCTCTGTTGATCTTTAGATGATCAATACCATAGAACTCCTATTTAAAAGATCAGAAAACTGCACACATATGCTTCTCAAGAGCCAATCATTAGCATAGATCAAACTGTTCTTCATCTGAAAACAAACTAGAGTCCTCTGAACATCATCTTTGCTAAAAAGAATTTTCTGTGATTAATCAGTCTAAGAATCAACACAAGGCTCATGACTTTAGTAAAGAATCACAAGCAAAAGGAGTATAAAGGAACTAACAAGAAGAATCAGTTGAGGTAGCTTAACAAAAATCTACACGAAACCTGATATTGAATAGTCTTTTCAACTTAGAACATGAAGATGAAAGGAGGTTTTACAAATGTGGTTCTCCAGCAAAATCACTGCTATTAAGGTTGCAAATCAGGGACAAACAACAAAAAAACTCATGGAGAACAAAGCAGAATAGATATCAGCAGAAATCATTTTCAGATCAATAAAAGAACAAGTGCAGAAGCAACATAGCATGCAAGTTCAGACTACACTGTAGTTGTTGGGGGAAAATACTTCATCCTCAGGGTTACTATTATAACAAGACGAAGACAGGCTATTTAGCTGAAGCTCTTTAGCATCTAACTCCGGCTTCATACTGGGACAAATTCGAAGGATCGAGGCGAGCTCTAGTTCGGAGTATATCTTCGAACGTAGACTCTTCAGAGAACCTCCTTGCCAGCTAAGATGGAAGGCTTATCTTCTTTCTTATTAAATTAGTCTTTTACCGTTTTAGCCCTATTAAGGGTACCGAATAGTTTCCACTATGTCGGTTGTAACAGAGGTGTAAAAAGGTCTTTTCCTTAAGGTTTTGGCCTATAAATACCCCCGTTTTATCCTGTAATGAGGATCGAATACGGAGTTATTCAATACACATCTTCGAAATGTTTTGAGCTATTATCCATTTCGGAGGCTTGAAATAGTTTACTTCGCAAACACTTTGTTTGTTAGTTTCTAATCTTCAGAAACCTGTTAGCGTGATCTTTTACGTCAACAGTTGGCGCCGTCTGTGGGGAACCTAGTCCAAAAAACTTCGTTCTCTACCAAGTTCTCAAACCATGCCTCCCAAGCGGAGTTCAGGTGGTAGTCCTACTCGAAGGTCCCCTCGGACCTCTGGAGTAAGATCATCGAACACAGTCGAGGTTGGAGGATCTTCGGCAATTCCTCCACAGACTCCCGAAGGGATTCCCCTTCCTCGAGCATACGAAGTTCCTCCCCCAACTTCATCCATACTTCGCCAAACCGGAGTCCCTCTTCCACCTCAGATTCCGCTTTGGATTGACGCTGTACAGTTCTCAAGACCCGGAAGGTCCTTCCGGAGGAGATGAAGATGGTCTTGGCGATATGGCCACCCAAATGGTCAGTCTCCAAGCTGAAGTAGCGAGTTGGAGGCAAGAAGCTGCCGATAGGCTTCGTTCTCAGGCCACCCCGGTCATTCCCAAAGTGCCCCAAGACGACGAACTTCCTTATCCCGAAGCCCCGGAGAACGCTTCCTTCGATAGCGAGTCTCCACTACATCCTGAGCTACAGAAAGTGCACTTCGATCCTAAGTTTAAAACTTGGAAGCTCTGCAAATATTCTGGAGACGAGGACCCTGGGGAGTTCTCCCGTTCTTATGCATTGGCAATTGAGGCCAGTGGAGGAGTGCGAGACACCATGGCCAAGTGTTTCCCCCTAGCTCTTGAAGGGGTGGCTCTATGGTGGTTTTGGTCCCTGAAGCCAGGGTCAATTAGAACTTGGGAGCAATTAAGGAAGAAGTTCATAAGTAACTTTCAGGGTACCTTCGTACCCCCAATGTCTATAGGAAGTCTTTTCCAGGTGAAGCAGTTGCCTGGAGAGACTTTAAGACAATTTTTCAAGCGCTTCGCCCATACGAAGTCGCAAATACGAGGGCTGACTACATCCTCCATAGTTGATGCAGCTCGAGAGAGAGTTACCCATGCGGGCCTCCTTGATAAACTTCATCGGAAACATATATCTTCTGTTGCTCAATTGATGTCTTATTTCAAAGAGTATGCGAGGTCAGAAGAAGGGTGGCTTCGAAGAACTGCTTCAACTCCATTAATCCTGCAAGAAGTCAAGTTGGAAGTGAAGACTTCAACACCTTCGTAGGGGCCTAACTTCGAAGTTCAGCATGACAGGCGTCGGGGGCAAAAGCATCCTCGTTTAGAAGTCTTGAACATTGCACCTCTACAGAAGTTTGCCCCTAAGACTTCGCAAGCTTCGGGAAGCAAGACCAGTGGCTGGAGGCCGCTAGGGAAGCCAGCTGGCAAAGCCTAGGCCTTCTTCTGCTGTGTCCATGGTGAGAATCGAAGTCACGCAACTGATGCGTGCAAGTCTATACTCACGTTAAGAGGCGAGTACCTTGAAAGAACCTCGGGTCAAGGCACTACTGAACGAGATCCTTTCGAGGTGCGTCCGGAGCCTGTCCAGGCTATGGCATGTATAGACAACTTCGACCCTGCAAGGCAACCTCCGGTGGTCAATATTATGCCACCTTTGAAGCAGGAAGATGGTCAAGATCGAGGAAAAAGATTAGTCCTCCCCATTTCTAGAGGTGGGACTCTTGGTAGTATGTCGAAGAGGCAGAGAAGAGAATATGTCCGAGAAGTGGGCCATATTGGAACTTCTTCGTCCGCAGCTGCCATGCCTAATGGTCCCATGTGCTGATATCTTTTTCCGCAGATGATGCAGTTGGCATAAAGTTTCCGTGCAGATCCACTTGTCATCACTGTCGACATAGCAGAGACTAAAGTCCGGAGAGTACTGATTGACGGAGGGAGTTTAACAGATATTATCTTCGTCCAAGCCTTCGATCAGCTCTGTATCTCGAGGAAGCATCTTCTCCCAGTAGCTCATCCTTTGCAAGGCTTCGCAGGACCCCCTCTTGATGCCCTCGACCAAATAGGTCTGGAGGTCACATTCGGAGAGGGGCTACTGGCCAGGACGGACGAGGTGATCTTTGATGTTGTGGATGCCCCATATGCATATAATGTTATCTTCGGGAGGGGCATGTTGAATCAGTTAGGAGCCATGGCGCATCATAATTATTTGTGTATGAAGATGCCCACACAAGCGGGAGTGCTCACTGTTTTCGGAGATCAGGCCACTGTGCGAAGAGCGGAATATGGTCATGGCCCCCCTCTTGCCCCGAGACAAGTGAACAACGTGCAAGGCAACCCGGAGGACATCTCTGCTTCAGGTGAACCTTCGAAGATGTCCTTCCCAAGGCCAAGCCCCGAAGGAGAGATTATAACGAAGGTTATTGTCAAGGACGACAAAGACTATTCATTTCAGTTCGGCAAGGATTTGCCTCTAGAAGTCGCTACATTCATTAGAAAAAGTAGTTGAAGAAAATTTAGATGTCTTTGCATGGTCTGATGAGGACATTACCGGAGTCAGTCGGGATATTATTGAGCATAGTTTACTTGTAAACCCGAGGGTTCGGCCTGTCCGACAAGGACTCCGGAAGTTATCTGCGGAGAGGGCCATCCTTGCTAAAGTTGAAGTGGAAAAGTTGCTGAATGCTGGGATTATCAGAGAAGTAGCTCATACGGAGTGGCTAGCCAACCCAGTCTTCGTCAGGAAGCAATCTTCCAAGAAATGGCGCATGTGTATTGACTTTACTTCTTTGAATAAAGCATGCCCCCGTGACCCCTATCCCATGCCCCGAATTGATCAATTGGTTGACTCCACTGCTGGTTCAGAGTTATTAAGCTTCCTTGACACGTATTCTGGTTATCATCAAATCTAGTTAAAGCACGAAGATGAAATCAAAACAAGCTTTGTAACTCCTTCGGGAGTCTTCTGCTATGTAAGAATGCCTTTTGGCTTAAGAAATGTCGGGGCAACTTTTTTGAGGTTAATTGCTAAGGTCTAGGTCATCAAATGGGCCGCAATGTAGAAGCCTATATGGATGACATTGTAATAAAGAGTGCTCTAAAGCATCAACATAGCCTAGACTTAGCAGAAATGTTCAATAGCCTTCGGACATGTGGAGTCCGTCTTAACCCCGAAAAATGTATCTTCGGGGCTCAGGCTGGAAAATTGTTAGTGTATCTAGTTTCAAGCAGAGGGATCGAAGCTAGCCCTACTCAAATAACTGCATTGCAAAGGATGGCCCCTCCAGAAAATTTGAAGCAAGTGAAAAAGTTAACTGGCCGCCTTGCAGCACTAAGCAGATTCCTAGCAAGGTCTGCGAAGAGAAGTTTGCCCATTTTCAAAGCATTGAAAGGGTCCAAAGATTTTGCATGGACACCGGAGTGTCAAAAGATTTTTGATGATATTAAGAATTATCTCAGTAACCTCGCCACACTCACGGTGCCTGTTGTGGACAAAACCCTACTCCTTTACCTTGCGGCTACTGGCTCCACTGTCAGTGCAGTCCTTGTCAGAGAAGTTGATTTCAATGGGAAGTTGGTACAGAATCCAGTCTATTTTGTATCCGAAGCATTGTCTGGAGCAAAAACAAGATATTCTGAGCTTGAGAAGTTCACCTATGCTCTGATAATGGCTTCGAGGAAGTTAAGGCATTATTTCCCAGCACATAATGTAATTGTACCAACTTTGTATCCCTTAGGAGATATGCTCCGAAGTAAGGATTCTACAGGAAGAATTGGGAAATGGGCCATTGAATTAGAACCCATCGGCATCTCCTTCGTGGCAAGGACAACAATTAAGTCCCAGGTGTTGGCAGACTTTGTGGCAGAATGGACTCCCCCTGCAGCATGGGCTCCAGAGAAACCAAGTGAAGGAATTTGGACCATATACTCCGATGGAGCTTTCCAAGCATCTGGAGCAGGTGTCGGAGCGGTAATAATTTCGCCTTCAGGGCAAAGAGCAATGTACTTGCTAGGCTCAACTTTAAGTCCACTAATAATACAGCGGAGTATGAAGGAGTTTTGTTAGGACTTCGAAAGGCATGTGCTTTTGGGGCTACAAGAGTTATGATTAAAATAGATTCTCAAATTGTAGCAGGGCACGTGGATAAGAGTTTTCAAGTTCGTCATCCACAACTTGCCAAATATTTATAAGAAATCCGTAAGATTGAAGCAGCATTTAAAGGGATTTCGATTCGAAGTATACCTAGAGCTGAAAATATGCAAGTTGAAACCTTGGCAAAAGCTGCGGCTAGAGCTATGGACATTCCGGAGGAAGTTTTTTATGAAGATCTCAATTCACCTCCGGTAACACAGATCCCTTCTGTGGAGTTCTTTGCATTCCAAGTACAGATTGGCGGAGTTCAATTATGGAATTGTTGCAGGGAAAAGCAAATTTGCCTGAAGGGCCACAACTTTTGAGGTTAAAGCTCAGAATTCGAAATTATCATATAATCAACGGTATTCTGTACAAGGCCGGAGTATGTTCCCCTATGCTCCGATGTATATCTCAAGTCGAAGGTCAGGAGATTCTCCGAGAAATTCATGAAGGCCTTTGTGGTAGCCATCTAGCCCCTTGAGCTTTGGCAAGAAAAACACTTTGCTAGGGGCTTTATTGGCCTACAATAGTAGCTGATGCGGAGAGTCTAGTCCGCATGTGCCAGAGTTGTCAATGGATGGGAAGAACAAGTCATCGTCCGCTAACAACTCTTCAAGTCATTGCCCTAGTGTGGCCCATGGCCAGATGGGGCATAGACCTTATTGGCCCTTTCCCAGTAGCAAAAGGAAATTTGAAATTCGCAGTGGCAGCAATCGACTATTTTTCCAAGTGGGTAGAAGCAGAGCCCCTCACAGCTATCACTTCGAATAATGTACAAAAATTTTCTGGAAAAGTATTATATGACGGTTCGGAGTGACTCGACAGCTCACAGTTGACAATGGGACACAGTTTGATGCAGAGCCCTACAGGAAGTTATGAGAAGATATTGGCATACAAATATGCTTCATTGCAGTGTGCCATCCTCAGTCTAACGGAGCTGTAGAAAGAGCCAATAGTAATATCTTGTCAGGGTTGAATCGAAGAATAGTAGGGTTGGCAAAAGGGCTGTGGGCCGAAGAGCTCCCAAAAATTTTATGGTCCATTCGGACCACTCAAACAAGGTCCATAGGTTTCACTCCTTTCAGACTATTATTCGGAGATGAAGCTATGATGCCAACGGAGCTTAAAGGAGGATCTTTTCGCAGCACCGAACCAGAAATAGAAGCAGAAAGGCAAACTTCGCTTGATTTAACAGAAGAAACAAGACTTCGAGCCGTTGCCAATTTGTCGAAGTATCAGCAGCAGACGAAGACTTGGTTTGACCCGAAGGTTAAACTTAATGAACTTAAACCGGGTCATCTAGTTTTGCGAAGCATTATAGCACCAGGGAAATTAGGAAATAAGTGGGAAGGTCCATACATTATTCTCCGCTCAGGACACCCTGGTTCTTTTAAGTTAGATAATTTAGAAGGCGAAGAATTAAAGCATGCCTGGCATGCAGAGCACTTAAAGCAATATTTCTTATAGGGGCTCCTTGTAATCATATGTAAACACCTTCTGAATTAATAAAGCTCATGTTTCAGATAATGCCTACCTCTCAGACACTTCCTACTTCTAGTGGACGCACTGGATGAACGAAGTTGGTTATGAGGGAAGTGTCATTCATTTGAACCAAATTTTCGGACTTCGAACCACTGGTTTGAAGCTTTCGACGAGGTGGGAAAGTCACTGAAAAACGGATTCCAAGCCACCGGCTTGAAAGCATCCGTAAAAAGAGTCAAAAGATACCAAATAATGCGGATTCCAAGCTCCAGCTTGAAAGCATCCGTAAAAAGAGTCCAAGGAGACCACTACGAATTCCAAACCACCGGTTTGATAACATTCGCAAAAAGAGCCGAAGGAGGCCAAATAAAACAGAGTTTGAGCTAATAAGCTTTGAATATCTGTAAAAAGAGTCCAAAGTGACCAATCGTTTTGGACGCTAAGGTGTCGGGGAAATTAGTCCGAAGTGACTACTTTTAAAACAAAAGGTACTAAGTTACCAGTTTTCAGACTTCAAGTAGTCGAAGACATTTTGTAAGATTTTAATAAATCTCTAAGTTGCTAAGGGGCTCCGAGCCTCGAAAATTGTACTCTTAAGTCTTTTTCTTTGCGCCTAACCATCTTCGACTACACCTCGAAGTTGCTTACGCCCAAAGAGGGGCTGGGAAGTAAGGAGACAATTTTAATCTTAATCTTTATTATTCGAACAGATTACATTACATTATGAAAAATCTATGTCTATACCAAGAAGGAATCGAAGACCCCTTCGATCTCTAGAGCCACCACTAAAGCCAGAATGAATAGTTCCAGAGCGAGGAGTCCTGATAACCATACGTTTAATTCTTCTCCCTTTCTTCGAAAGCTCGAAAATCTTTTTGTTCTTGTTGAAGTTCAGCCCAAGTTTGAAGTCGTTCGGGGCTTCTCTCCCAGCTTCGAAGTTCTTCAGGCTTCTTTCCTTGTTCTTCAGCAATACTCTCTTCTTCGGACCATTCAACGTCTTCAGAAGATGAGGCTTCAAAGTTAACTTCTTTTTCTTCCTCTTTAATATAAGATAATATATCTTTACATATTTCGGGCACAATTGCACTAGAGCTTTCTCGAGTAATCAAAAATTGAGGTCGTTTGTGAAGTTTTAAAAGATCGAAGGTAGCCCATAGCAAGCGGAGTTCTTTGGTAACATTTAATACTTTGACATCATCCATACGAGGTTGAGAAGCCTAAAATCACGCTAAATAAGTTTTCATTCATAATAGATGAAAGCATAATTTTTACATATTTGGACCCCTAAAGAAAACTAAACATGCGGGTCCGGCGGAGGCTGGCTGCTCGAAGCTTGAGACCGAGCTTGTTTCTGTCTTCATAGATCCAAGCCTTGATCGTTGTTCGACCTTCGGCTCTCCATGAAGCTTAGAAGGCTTGCCAAGATGCGGCCACATCTTCGGAAGGGTTTAGCAGTTGGTTGTCGTCGAAGGTAATGGGAGTCCGCCTCTGAATCTGGTGCTACTGATAGCCCTAGATCCTCGTAGTAGCGAAGTACTCCGAGAGCAGCTACTTGGCCGGAGATTTCTCCATACCGAACACCTGCTGTCTTCATCATCTTCGCTGCTCCTTGGATCATTTTTAGCCGTCACAGTAAGGGGACATTGTCACTTGAAGGTAGTGTGCCAAAGAGTACCGAAGTATTCCAAAACACCTAAAAGATTATTCATGACCTTCGTAGCTACCTTCTCCGACTTCACTTTATCTTCAATTAAGGCATCCCTTGACGAAGTTAGCTCATCTGCCACAGAGGATAATCTAGCTGCTTCCGTAGCCAAAGAGTTCTTCTGGCTAAGCAGGTTGCTGGCTTCCTCCATGGCTTTCGCCTTCGCTTCTTGAAGCTTAACCAGCTCAGCCCCCGCCGTTGCATGCTCTGCCCGCATTTTCTCTATTTCAGCTCGAATCACGATTTGTTCGGCTTCGAGCTTCTGGTTTGTAGCCTCCAGACCAAGTCTGGCTCTCCTCTCCACTGCAACCATCTCGTCCAAGCTAGAGATTCGAATTTCAGAGCCTTCAAGACTCCTTTGGAGAGCAGTAATCCTCTCCTTGAGACGAATACTTCCTCGCTCATTTGAGATGGCTGCAGCTCGGGCCAAGACTATTTGCTGCGAAGAGAAAAAGCAAGGTGAGGAATTGTTCATAAGTTGAAATTAATCTTGTTTTGCAGATATTTCATACCTGGTATGCTGCCTGTTGCAAGGTTGCGTTCAGCTCCGAACCCTCAGCCTCGCTAAGTAAGGCTACTAAGTTTGTTCCCCCAACTTCACTGTTAGCTCGATCCAAAGGCTCGAGCAGGGCTCAAAGTCCGGTCCTTCGCTCCAGAAAAGGAGCTAGGAGGGGGAGCATGGACAAAGCCCTTTGATCGTCTTCGTTCGATGAAGGGTCAGAGCGTTGCGCTGCATCTTCAGAGACTTTGGTGGACTGGCCCCCCTCCATAGATTGACCTCCGTCTGTTGATTCAGACAGAGTTAATCCTGAGTTCAGAGCAGGAAAGGGGTCCATTTTGCCTTTACCTTTTCCATGTCCCATTTGCGCAGTTTCTAGAACCGACCCTGGAGATGTCGAGGTCCTAGGAGCAGTATTCATGGGAGGAGTCACCTCCATGGGAGCGGACCCTGCCAAAACAAAGGTATTATATATTGCATAATTTTGCAGGGTGAAGAAAAAGGCGCTTCAAGTGAAGTCCTATCGGTGGATGACTACGGGGCTACTTGGAGGGTCAAAGGCCACTTTGAAGTCATCATCGAACTCGAAGTCTGGAATCGAAGGGTTGACTATTGGAACCTCCCTTGGAGCAATAGCTACCACTTCGTCCGGGACTGAAGCTTCAGTTATAAATTCGACTCTACCTTCAGTAACAGGGGCTTCTTGATGCAGCAAGTCAGGCTAGACGCTTGAGGTCTCGGCCTATTCGGAGCTACCTGGAGCATCTGGCACGTTTGCTGCGTCGCCAGTGTCTATGATGACATTTGCCTGTGCTTCATCTTTGGTAATTAGGTCCACGAGGACCCTTTGCATTTCTCTAACTCCTGCATCTTCACATGAATCGGAGGGCGAAGCCACAGGTCTTGAAGGAGCCACAACCTTCGGCTTTCGGGCTAGTTTTTTCACCGAGGTCTTGGCCGGAGCCGAAGTCCCATCATCTGCTTTCCTCTTCTTCGGCCCTTGCTCAGAAGGCACCCAGTCCAGAAGAGGGGGGCTGCAACTCCGAGTACGCCCCATACTCGGTTGAGTCGCTCCCAACTGCCCACTAGCTTTTTTCTCCACTCTAAGAAACCAAGGGTTGGCTTCGGAGTCTGTGATGAGTGATTGACAGATTTTACCCTCTGATTCGAAGGGGTCCCTCCGAAGGGGTTCGGAGGTTGTTTCACCGAAGGATTTGGTGGGTCTGTTTTCCTGCAGCTATTGCAGCGGAGTGTCCCTGTCGGAGGGGTCTGACAGTAGACGATGACTGGGTTGTACCGAAGGTTTCAGTACTTTGGGCGGTACACCGGAGTGTGTACCGAAGGTTGTTTATCCGGAGAGGTCTCCTGGGGTAATGGATACACTTGTTTGTTTGTCTGTGGTGCGCAGGTGACTTCGGAGGCGACGGACGATTCGTAGCAAGTGAACCTGGGTCAAGTGGGAGGCTTGATGCCAGGCGAGCGGGGAGCTCGGTCACGAAGGCTGCGAAGGGGTCCAAGTCGGACCTCGGGTCGAGGTGTGCCAGAGAAGGTAGAGAGTGCGGAGTGTGACTCCGGGTGAAGGTACTCCAAGACGAAGTCCTCGGAGGTGAGGCACTTCGAAGGGTACTCCGAATGGAGTAACTTCGGAGTATGGTGGACGAAGTCCTCAGCGATGAGGCAAGGGATTCGAAGTGTGCTCCGGAGGGTGGCACTCGAAGGTATACCCGACGGAGGTCTCAGAAGTCGAGGTGCATCGAAGACATGGTCTTGGTGAGGTTCGTCGAGGAGTGTGCCCGGGGAGAGACACTGCGACGAAGTGCTCATGGAATGCTTCATGCGGAGGCCTTGGACGAGGGAGGGACTTCGAAGGGTGGTACTTCCGAAGGTGTGGCTTCGGAGTGAGGCTAGCTCCGGAGTGAAGCTGACTTCGGAGTGAGGCTGGCTTCGGAGTAAAGCTGACTTCAGGAGAGAGGCTGGCTCCGGAGTGAGGTTGGCTCCGGAGTGAGGCTGACTTGAGGTACTTTAGCTATGCATGGCTTCGGTACACGGACTGACGGAGTTCGAGCTAGGAGAAGCTGCGAAGCCGTGGTGGTCCACTCCGAAGGTGTTGGTGCGAAGGCCCAAGGGCTTTGATGGCTTCGGCTCAAAACCGTCAGTGTATCGAAGGCTGACTTAGGTGAAGCGAAGGCCGTCAGGCTTAACGCTTCTCACCGAAGCTACCGCACCCCTCGCGTGCGAAGGGGGGCTTTAGAAGGGTCCAAAATTGCAAAGGTTGAGAGCGTCTGCTCTGCAAAAGCTGGTGCTATCCCCTCTGCGAAGCTGAGAAAAGAAGCCTCTAAGTAAAGTAGACTACCAGTTGTACTCCCCTGTTCTGATGAGACAAAACCGGTGTAATCCCTAGGGGTAAAGTAGTCTATTCACAGGGCTGAATAGTGCCTATAAATAGTGGAGGCTAGCTAGGTCACATCAACACTTTGAGCAGCCATTGTAGAACTCCTGTGCTAGCCGCCACACTCTCTGTATTCATCCTATGAGTTCATTTTGTGTTCCTTGTTCAAGTAATGAAACTTTGATTTTGTTTTCATCTGTGCTTGAACTTTTATTCTGTGTTGCACTGCATGCTTTGATTTTTCTGTGCACCTTCTTCTTGTGAGTTTTCTGGAGAGGTGTGTGAGAAGTCTGTCTAGGTGAAGTGTGTTTTTCAGTGTCTGTTCGCTCTGTGTAAACTGGAGGCTAGACCTCTCTGATTACAAGCGAAGCACTGTTCGAAGCCCGTTTTCTTCCCTTGTCGAAGTCCTCAGCGAAGTGTGTTCAGTGTGCGTTTAGACCTCTGATGTGCGAAGCCTAGTACCAGTTGCTAGCGCTGAGTATTTGGTCGAAGTCCTCAGAGGGAAGTCCGCTCTTGCGAAGGGTGAAGTGTGAAGCCTGCTCGAAGGCACCCAGTGTGCTGAGCCTGCACTGACTTAGCTGAGCTGATCGAAGTCCTCAGAGTGAAGTCCGCTCTTGCGAAGGGTTAAGTGCGGAGCCTGCTCGAAGGCACCTTGTGTGGAGCCTGCACTGACTTAGCAGAGCTGAATTTTCAGGGTTGTGGGTGGAGCGAAGTCTTCTTGGCTTTGAACTTTTGCTCCTTGCAAAGCCTGTTTTCGGAGCTGTGAAATACCTCCGAACCAGAACATAGAAGGGTGTGTTCGAAGCCTGTTCCGTAGAAGACAGAAGTAAAATAGAAGGCTTGTTTTTAGTCTGAAATTGTAAAAGCTCCCATTCACCCCCCTCTGGTCGCCGTTTCCGGTCCAACACATTCCTTTTCGGCCGGAGTTGGAGCTCCTAGAATCTTCTCTGATGCTCGAACAACTTGCTCCGAAGTCATAGGGGCTTGAGAAGCTGAAAGATAAGTTTGCATTAGTCATTTCTTCAAACAATCTTATATAAAACATGTTGTTTTCAAAGCTACTTGCAGGGCCCGAGTTCGAAGAAATTTTTTCAGAGTCCACCCTCCGGATCTTCTTCGAAGGTGATGGGCCAGTTGGCCATCAGATGTGGAATTTGGAGCCCGATGAACTCCTCTGCTAAGTCCCGCATGCTCATGTGGCGACTAATCCTTTTGACCAGGATAAGGCGAGCTTCGAGCTGGCCGGGGTCTTGGTGAACTTGGGCTTCTATTTGGAAGTATATATCTTGCAGAGGTCCGGCCAGACAGCTGCCTGATCCAACTTCGGCATAGAACCACCGGAGAATCCAATCTGTGTACCATCTGGCGTTGATGGCCTTCATTGGAAATCGCAATTGGAATTCATCCCGGAGTCTGAAATTGGTACTGCCGAAGGCTACTACGATTTTCTCTCCCCCGTAGCCTTGGTATGTTTTTGGCTGGCAAGATGCCCGGTGCAGTGCTGCAAAAATTTCTGCTCTTCCTTCGCAGCCTTCAG
Source organism: Zizania palustris (assembly GCA_019279435.1). Classification (NCBI taxonomy): domain Eukaryota; kingdom Viridiplantae; phylum Streptophyta; class Magnoliopsida; order Poales; family Poaceae; genus Zizania; species Zizania palustris. The sequence goes on from JAAALK010000284.1 coordinate 43,284,383, forward strand.
CTCATAGCACTCATTCGAAGATGGCCAAGCGTGCTATTGCATTCGGATACAGTTGAGGAAGGGTAACATGAAACAGATCCAATACCTCTGATAGGAAGTCCACTGCCGGGAGTCATAGCCTCGCTTCGAAAAAGGCTTCGAAGACCACAACTTCACCAGGCCGCGACGAAGCGATGGCCTCCTTTCCAGGTTTCCGGATGTTAATCTCCGAGCCAATCTTTCCCTCTACCACCACTGTGATTGTCTTCCTCTTACAGGTGGATGGCCCCAGCTTGTAAGACTAGTCCGAATACTTCGAAGAAGTCAGGAGGAGATCGTGAGGACCGATCTGTTGGGGATTCCCCACCGGAGCCGCCACCGTCGCTGCTGCCGCCACCGCCGGAGCCTTCGCCACCGCTACTAGTGCCGCCATTGCCGTTGCTGCTGCCGCAGCCGTAGCTTGTTGCTGGGCTAGGGCTGAAGTTGCCCCAGGAGCTTTGAAGCTTGTTTTCGCCATTGATCCGAAGTCGAAGGCTTGAAGTTAGAGTTTGGAGGCTAAAGGTTGGTTGTGCAAAGATGGTGAGAAAGGTGTTTGAGAAGTATCCGGGTCCTCTATTTATAGCACAGGTTCACAATTTTTTACCGTTCACATTTGCCGTTTTGCATTCTTGACCGTTACTATTTACAAAGTTAATGCACCGCGTAGCTTCTTCTTAAAGGAAAAGGCTAACGGATATTTCTTCTGAGTCTAAAAGGCTTTCTGACTTCTTAAGTTGATTTCGGGATCGTTCGAATGTAACTTCCTTAGGAATCAATTCGAAGTTGTTAATCTTCATGTATTTCGAAGGTTGATTAAATCTGTTAACCTCTACGCATGATTATTTTTCTTGCGTATACTGCTCTCCTAACATTACAGATCTAGCGGAGAAGCGTATTCGAGGGGCTACTATTGGGGGAAAATACTTCATCCTCAGGGTTACTATTATAACAAGACGAAGACAAGCTATTTTGTTGAAGCTCTTTAGCATCTAACTCTGGCTTCATACTGGGACAAGTTCGAAGGATCGAGGCGAGCTCTAGTTCGGAATATATCTTCGAACGTAGACTCTTCAGAGAACCTCCTTGCCAGCTAAGATGGAAGGCTTATCTTCTTTCTTATTAAATTACTCTTTTACCGTTTTAGCCCTATTAAGGGTACCGAATAGTTTCCACTATGTCGGTTGTAACAGAGGGGTAAAAAGGTCTTTTCCTTAAGGTTTTGGCCTATAAATACCCCGTTTTATCCTGTAATGAGGATCGAATACAGGAGTTATTCAATACACATCTTCGAACTGTTTTGAGCTATTATCCATTTCGGAGGCTTGAAATAGTTTACTTCGCAAACACTTCGTTTGTTAGTTTCTAATCTTTAGAAACCTGTTAGTGTAATCTTTTACGCCAACAGTAGTCGATCAGGCAACAACAACTAAAGTGTTGAGTATCGATGGACAGTACACACAAAAAGGAAATTGCAGCAAAAGCTTAAGAGAAAAAACCTGGAAGGAGTTCACAGCCACCAAAAGACAGCTAAAAGTGGAGTTTTGATAAAAAGTGGACAACCAAACCCTTGGGTATGAATGCCTTTAAATAGCCACACCCTAGGGGACCCTTTACAAAAAGACCCTTGAGTATTTTCAAATTAACTAAGAGACCATGAAGTATTTTCAGAATTTCATATTCTGAAAAATACCCACATTTGACTATATTTTATTACAACTTGACCCTATACTTTTACTATATTATCAGAATTTTGGAAATTCCGATAAATACTAAAATTTTACACTTACTCTAAATTACTAGATGAAAATAAACTCCTAGTTATTGGAATTTAAAAACATTTAGAGATTACACGGTTTTTAGCAAAACCGACAGCCTCCCAGATCGTCGACAATCGTCGTCAGTCCGTGAACTCGATTGCCAGCAAGTGTCTCCCGCTCTCGATCCCTCGAGCCGCCTTGTCACTTGTATTGGCTTTCCTTTTGCTAACTCGACCGACACCTCATCTCGATCGATCGTTATCCCTTGTCCTGCTTGATCTCCATGCGTACATCTGAGGTCACTCTCAACTTCGATTGACATCCTCGACCATCTGGCATTATACTGCCCGTCTAACCCCGATCGCTTGCCATCGGCAGTTGACTAGTATCTCAACCCTGCACACACGAGACAAGCACAGACAAACACACACTTCCAAGCATCCATACATGAACATCATAGCAAAACCCCGTCAATCACTCATCATAACCTTGAACCATAGTGAAAACCTTCACTTGGTTCCTCATAATCTATTTGGCAACATTAGCATTGCAGTAGCGCCAGAATCCCAACCTAATGGAAATAATACAGAGAAGATAGGTTAAAATTTTATTTTTTGCTCACATAGCTCACATAACCTAGCCCTAGGTTGTGTCGTCGATTGCATGACACACAATGCTAATTGGTTGTGCCTCCTCAAGGGTGTACATATGGTCGATGGACAACATGAGAATCAATGCCATAACAAGTGAAAGACCTAGATCCTGAAGTATCTAAGAAGGAGGTAACATGAGTAGAGACTAGTGAGGACCAAGAAGCAAGTGGATGGTATTGTGGGGTGTGCGGCTGCGGGGGTCATGCCAAGCTTTGCCAATATAATTCTAAGCTTGAACAACAGGGTGGTAATGGAGCATGTCAAGTTCGAGTTGTTAATACCAAACCCAAACCTAGACTTGATAGGACATAACCTTGTTAGCCATGTGAGTGAATTTCCTCGCCTAAACTCGGACTCATTTGGTCCCCCACAAACCTAATGGGACCTCGTAGATCAGCAAAGCAGCTAGGGTGGCTGACAATAAGATTGATGAGGATAGGCGAGGAGACAACAATGACTCAAGTGGGGCCTAGCTTTGGGGGATGACGAGGACTCCAAAGAGGCCTAGTGATGCTGGACAATGGTGACTCCTACAAGGACCCACACTAGGGGACTGCGTGTCGGTGGTGACTCTGAAGGCCATAGCAAAGTAGTGCAGTTTAGGTTCTAGGACACAATCCATGCTTGTTAGTTCCTAGGACTAGAGAGAGCAATACATTTAACTTGGAACTAGTTTTTTATCATCTCATATTGGGCCTACCTCACGAAGACATATTCTACATCGACGGTTGATAGGGCAACAATGTTTTGTTTCTTGGAAGCCCAAGAGACAAGAGACCTTCGAATCATTTGACAACTCCCATAAGATATTTTCTTATCAACCTTACAACCGGCATAATCCGAGTCGGAATATCCAATTAGCTCCAATTTTGCACCTTTAGGGTATCACAAGCCTATATGGGTAGAATGTTTTAAATATCTTAGAATTCTCTTGACCACCATCAAATGACACTCTTTTGGTGCGGCTTGAAATCTAGCACACATACACACACTAAACATGACACCGGGCCTAGATGCGGTAAGATAAAGTAAACTACCAATCACGGACGTATAGAGCTTCTGGTCTTCTAGTTTACCTCCCTTGTTTAGGTTGAGATGCCCGTTAGTCACCTTGGGTGTCTCGATACGATTCGCTTTCATCATCCCAAATCTCTTGAGTAGGTCATGAATATATTTTATTTGGATCGCAAACGTCCCACTCTTGAGTTGCTTGACTTGATGTCCAAGGAAGAAGCTTAACTCTCCAATCATGGACATCATATCACCAAACTCCTTACAAAGATCTTCATTAGTAGAACCGAAAATAATATCATGAACATAAATTTGACATACAAAGAAATCGTCATTTATATTTTTTGTGAACAAAGTGGTGTCGACTTTCCCAATTTTAAAATCCTTTGAGAGAAGGAAATTTCTCAATCTATCATACAAAGCTCTAGGATCTTGCTTTAACCCATAAAGATCATTTGTGAATTTATAGACATAGTAAGGAATTTTAGGATCTTCAAAACCGAGTGGTTGTTCATCAAAAATGAGTTTGGCTATTTCACCATTTAAAAAAGCAGTTTTCACATCAATTTGATACAACTTAATATCAAAACATGAAGCAAAAGCAAGTCGGATGTGAATGGCTTCAAATCTAGCCACAGGAGCAAAAGTTTCACCAAAATCCAAACCTTCGACTTGAGTAAAGCCTTGTGACACCAATCTCGCCTTGTTTATCACAACCAACTCATTTAATCTTTCTTATTTCTAAAAACCTACTTGGTTCCAATAACGTTGTGCTCCTTAGGTCTCTGCATCAATGTCCAAACCTTGTTTCTTTCCAAATTGCTGAGCTCTTCATGCAAGGCATTTACCCAATCCAGATTATTTATAGCTTCATATGCATATTTAGGCTCAATAGAAGAAACAAAAGAGTAATGCTCACAAATAGAAGTAACACGACATCTAGTTTGGATACCCTTACTAATGTCACCGAAGACTGGATCAATTGGGTGATCCTTTACGGTGGCATTGTGAACCTTGGATGGGATGGTAGGTTCTTGATCCTTGACCTCCTCTTCATCAAGTTGAACTATGTTTTGCGTAGAAGAAGTAGAGGTTTCAAAATTTTGTGGAGGATGGAGGTTCAACATTTTCTTTAGGCTTGTTATCATCGATGAACATATTCTTCATTGCTCTCACCAAGCCTTCATCACCTACATCATCTAAATTTCCAAGTCCCTCTCGAGAGACTTTAGTCTCATCAAATAGAACATCCAAGGTTTCTTCTACAATACCTTTAGTTTTTTTGTATACTCGGTATGTTTTGCTATTTGTTGCATACCCAAGAAGAAATCCTTCATTGCAACGGCTTCCAAAATTAGTTAGTCTAACACCTTTTTCTATAAATATAGCACTTGCAACCAAAACACGGAAATAAGTAATATTTGGATTTCTTCCAATAAGAAGTTCATATGAAGTCTTTTTCAAAACCTGAATGAAGATAAAAATGGTTAGAAGCATGGCAAGCGGTATTAATAGCTTTCACATAAAATTAAGGTCCTATTTTTTCTTTCCACAACACCATTTATTTATTGAGAATAGGTGGCAGAGAGCGCATGTTTAATGTCAAGATCATCACAATAATCGTCAATGTTATTATTCTTAAACTTAGATCCATTCTCACTCCTAACTTTTATAATAGAAAAACTAAATTCGTTTTGAGCTATTTTTACAAACTTTTTGAAAATCTCAGAGGTCTTAACTTTGTCATGCAAAAAGAAAACCCAATTAAATCTTGAGTAGTCATCCACAATAACAAGACAATAGCTATTACCACCGATGCTCTTTTAGGTTGTTGGGCCAAATAAATCTATATGCAAGAGCTCTAATGGTCTAGATGTGGACATGACGCTTTTGCAAGGGTGAGAGCAAGCAACTCGCTTTCCCACTTGATAAGCACTACAAAGTTTATCCTTTTCAAATTTTATGTCTTTTAAGCGCACAACTAAATCTCTTTTTGAAAGTTTGTTTAATTGACTCATCTCTACATGAGCAAGACTCCTATGCCAAAGCCAACCCAAAGAGGTTTTAGCCACCAAACAAGTTTTTAAATTTGCTTCACTTGAAGAGAGATCTAGCAAATAAAGTTTTCTAAAACGAAAGCCTTTGAAAACTGAGGAGTTATCATGGGTACTAGTTACAAATACTTCTTGAGGATTAAATGTGCATGAAAGGCCTAATTACATAGTTGAGCAATAGATAACAAATTAAAACTTTAAAGAATCAACTAGTGAAACATTTGAAATGGAGAAATCATTTGATATAGCAATTTTACCTAACCCAATTACGTTTCCTTTGATATTATCATTGAAGGTCACCTTTTCTTGATCTTTGGCACCAACTTCAAATGCCATGAACATCTTCCTATCACCGGTCATGTGTTGAGTCCACCTACTATCAAATCCTTTTGGGTCCCTATAGGTCAGTTACCAAAACTTTGGGCATGCAAATGGCTTTCTTATTCTCACCCAAAATAAGAGTGCCTATGAACTTAGCATAAATACAACCATCATTTGCTTTTTAAGCATATAGTGAGAATCAAATCATGACATTTAGGAATCATACCAACCAGGCATTCATCCAATCATATGCCCAACTTCATGGCATTTATAGTAAAATTTGTCATTACTCTTAACAAATCTTGGAGCTCGGTTGGAAGGCTTTTTGCCTTTCTTGGGCAAAAACCCATGTCCCTACTTGTTAAAGGAGCAACTTTCCTCAAGATTTTGTCAAGAGTGCTTTTGCCTTTGAAGCACCTTTCCAAGCTCTTGATTAGCTTGGTCACTTGCTCCTTGAGCCTATTGTTCTCAACAATTAACAAGGGAGCACATAATGATAAATAATTGCTAGAACATGGTGAAACATCAATCTTAGATGAACATGGTATGACAAGAAAGTCATCACATGAGGTGGATACACTAGCCTTAGATGGGATGCAAACACTAACATCTAAACAAGTATCATCAAGAATTTCACATATAATGCCTATATCCACCTTGGGCTTATCAAGTGTAGAGGCATAGACAATTTCATGAGCTTCCTTAAGCTTCTCATGCGAAAGCAAAAGCTTCTCATGAGAAATCTTAAGCTCCTCATATTTTTCCAGTAAAGAACCATGATCTTTCTTTAGTGATATAAGTTGACCCTCTCTTTGCCACTTAACTCATTAATCTCATCAAGAATTTTTACGAGCTCATCATACGACATTTCATCATCACTATCATCATTTTCACTAGCACAAGAGGATTTTACCTTAGTACTTCCTATTTCCATAAGACAAAAAAGAGAATATAGTGATGGAGCCTCCTTGATAGCAATGCCCACCATGTTCATCTTTCTTGAGCATGACTCTCCACCGGAGTCGGAGCTTGAGGATAAATCAGATCTATCATCATTTGAGTCTCATTCTCCCACAAAAGCTTCATTTTTCCCTTCTTGTTCAACTTTTTGAAGAGCTTCTTCTTTCCACTCCTCTCTTTGTCTTCTTGTGGGACTTCTCATCATCACATTCTTATTTGTTGGGGCATCTTGAGGCAAACTGACCCTTCTTGTTGAACTCATAGCACCTCACATTTTTTATACTTCTCTTAGTTGACTTCTTGTCACTCTTGTTCTTCAAGGGACATGAGGAGTTTCCTCTCTTCTTTATGAATCAGTTGAACTTCTTCATAAAGAGGGCAATCTCCTCATCTTCAGTATCACCATCACAAAAAGTGTCTTCATCCTCTTCACACTTCTTCTTATCCTAGCCTTCAAAGCACTGTTATTCTTCTTGGATGAGGAAAACTCTTTGGTGTTTCCCTCATTTCTCTTGTTCTTGTAAATGTCATTAGTGTTGATTGTCCAAAAAAGTGTTGTGGGAGTCAAATTCGATATATCCAAGTTGATGAGTGTTGGGGAGAAATACTTATTCCCCAAGATATTCAAGATTACAAGAAAAAGATAAATCACAATCCCTAAGTACCAGGCTTGTCTCCGAACTAGAAGGGTTAAAGACGGAGGGTCCGTCCAGACTCTGGTCCGAAGATACCCTCCAAAGGCTTCCCCTCCATAGTGGAAAACAACAAGAAGGATGGGACCTCTACTATGTCAGCCTCCTTCGAACATATTTTACCATATTAGCTCTATTCGGGGTACCGAAATAGTTTCCACTATGTCGGTTGTAATTGAGGGGTAAAAAGGTCTTTTCCTTAGAGTTTTTACCTATAAATACCCCCTTCTCATCCTGTAATAGGCATCGAATATTCAGATATTCAATACACAACTTCGAACTACTTTGAGTTATTATGCAATTTGGAGGCTTGAGATAGTCCGCTTCACAAACACTTCGTTTGTTAGGTCTTAACTTTAGAGAACATATTAGCATAATCCGTTGTGCCAACACTTGGCACCATCTGTGGGGAACCTAGTTCTAAAAGCTAGGACTTTATGCGGGTATTTGGGGTTTTCAAAGCTAGGGGTTGTTTTACATAAACATCTTAGCATGAAGCCATTAAGAAATGCACTTTTGACATCCATTTGATAGTGTTTGAATCTCCGGGATGTCGCAAAGGCAAGCAAAATCCTAATGGCCTTTAGACGCGCAACAGGTGCAAAAGTCTGAGTAAAATCAATCCCTTCTAATTGAGAATAACCATAAGCTACAAGTCTAGCCTTGTTTCTAACTACAATCCCATCCTCCCCTTGTTTGTTTTTGAAAATCCATTTTGTTCCAATGAAATGAAAATTTGGTGGAGGATCAACTAAAGTCCAGACTTGGTTTCTCTAAAAATTTTCAAGTTCTTCATGCATGGCATTGATCCAACTAGAATCAGAAAGTGCATGACTAACATCTAAGGGCTCAAAAGAAGCAACAAAAGTGGAATCAACGAAATGAGCATGAGAACGTGTTATCCTTTGATCAAGCTCACCAATGATCTGCTCGGGAGGATGCATCCTTTGAATATGGTGTGGAGCGTCACAGCAAGATGCAGTCTCCCCCTCAACTTGTGCGTTGGTATGGTTCAAGATGGCCGATGTCGAGGTAGTTACTTCGGGACCTTGTGCCGAAGTGATCGAAGAGGGGTTGGCTTCGGGGGTCGATGTCAAGGGTAGTAGAGGTTCATCCTCGGAATCTCCGGGATCTTCATCTCCGAAGATGGTCTGCTCCATGTCGTGTTCATTTGCCTGTTCAAAAGTGGAACTAATAGAGGGGCTTGATTCATCAAAAGTCACATCACATGACTTGATGACAGTGTTAGTTCCTAAATTGCAAACACGATAAGAATGACCATGCGTAGTGTATCCCAAAAAGATCCCGTCAGAAGAGCGCGACTCAAATTTATCCAAATTTCTACGTTTTAGGATAAAGCATCGACATCCAAAAACTCGAAGATGAGTAACTTTGGGATGTCTTCCAAAACATAGTTCATAAGATATCAAGTTCAAAATTGAGCGCAAGAAGATTCGGTTTGAGATGTAACATGCAGTGTTCATGGCCTCAACCCAGAATTTTCTAGGAGTCCTGTGCTCATCGAGCATCGTCCTAGCCATCTCAACCAAAGTGCGGTTCTTTCTCTCAACAACACCATTTTGTTGAGGAACCCGTGGAGCAGAGAATTGATGTTCTATGCCATGATCCATGCAAAAGTCAACAAAGAGACTGTTTTTGAACTCAATGCCATTATCACTTCGAATGAATTTCAATGCACCATGGAGTTCAGTGAAAAGTATCAAAGCCAAGCTCCAAAAGTGTGAAAACACTTCATCCTTGCTGGCAAGAAAGAAGACCCAAGAGTAGCGAGACAAATCATTGATAATTCTAAAAAGAAACATGATGAAAGTTTCAAGTTCAACGCACAAGTGACCATAAAAAATCAGAAAAGAGCCAAAACATGTCACTTGAAAAAAGATCTCCCCTGATCTCCCCCTTTGGAAAAAACATGTAAAACATTCTCCCTCTTTAGCAAAAGCATCATGTAAACCATTCTCCCCCTTTGGCAATGCAAGCATCAAGGTGATAAAAATGATGCAAAGAGGGGTGTGAGGGTAAAGTATAGATGCAAACTTCTGAAACATTAGCAACTCCAATTACAGTACAAAACAAGCATTTGCCTTGAATATTGTCTAAAAGTACTGTATGAAAAACTAAGATGAATACTATCTAAACAAAAGCATGAGGAAGAATTTTCAGATTTTAACAAATAAAAGCATCACCACTTAGACTAGCATACTAGACATGGCAAGGCATGAGATGCAAAAGCTGACAAATACTAACTAGATAAGCATATCCTACTACAAGGAGATTCAGCAAACTTGTTATGCAATTGTTTCAAGCTTTATGATTCCTTTTTCATTTAGTTCTAGGGGTTATTTGCATGTCAGCCTTATACTAACCGACCAAGCTAAGCCTTGGTCAAGCAAAGACCATCAAAACCTTAAAGTATTGGTCTCGGCATACACTACAACATCTCAGTTCATACCAAAGTGCTATGGTAAGCAGTTTAGAACAAAGTAGTGTGACAAAGCAAACCCACCTGGATCTTTTCAATTTTAGCAAACAAAAGGCATGAATATCAATTTTGATTTTTTTTCATTTTATTTTTTTTAATTTTCAGCACAATATTTTTGAAATGTTCAAGTTGCATGTTTGCATCCAAGTGTAAAGGATCTAGCTACCAGGTATGTAAAAGATAGCAAATGCACTTAACCTATACATGCTAGTTTCTAGACTAAGCAGTGATCGTTTTAAATTTTCACAAATAAAAGCCATGCTCATAACAGATATCAGAAGTATTCAAGCAAAGTATAATCAACAGTATTAAAGACAATACTTCAAAGGCATAATAAAACATGTACTCGTAAAAGCAATTAATCATATGATAGAAGCGTATGCAGTTATACACAACTCCCCCTCAAAATATGCCAGAAAATCTCAAGTGCTCAGTGTTATGGTGAGTGAAAAAATATTTAGGAATCCAGCATTGTAAAACTCGAGAGCCAGGCAAAGCAGTAGACTGTTTATGCACAGGGTATGAATTATGATAAAAAGTGTGTGGTCTACCTACAAAGCGTGACGAAGGGAACCTTCGGGATGGGGCCGATGAGCACGTCGAAGTGGTGGACCAGAGCCCGGCTCCGCAGGAGCCTGCACCGGAGGTGGATGTGGCAGAAATAGTTCGGCCTCTACTGAGGAGCCATGCTGAAGAGCGTGGGCCTCATGGCTCTAGATGTGATGAGTCATTGTCAACGGTAGTCAAAGAGGACTGAAAAGAGGAGAAGGCCTGCTGTGTCTAGGCCGCATGTGACTCAGGTACACGGGCAGCAAGCGACTGTCGGGCAGAGGGGCCGCGAAGTCGGGCTGGCCCAATCCGGGTACATGGGCTAGGAGCAGCAGAGGATCCACTGGGCTGTTGACTAGGATTGACTCAGGTACACGGGCAGCGAGCGATTGCTGGGCTGAGAGAGCTGTGGAATCGGGCCGGCCCAATCTGGCTACCTGGTGCAAAGTCGGTGGACGCTTTTTCAGTTTCGGCGCAAAATTGACGACCGCTGATCTCGCATCAGACTGTTCAGAGGCGAAGCTGTAGTCATTACGAAAGCTCCGCTTCCGGATAAGTCATCTGTAAATAGGAGTTTACTATTTTGTCCTTAGGCCCACAGTCAGTCAGTTGAGTTTGTAAAAATATCCTAAGGGAAGTTTGGTCTTTTCCATTTATTTCAGCGTATGTAAAAACCCTAAGTAATGAGGACATGCCTAGCATTCACTCATCTTCAAATGAAACTCCACTTGAGATAGCTGGTCCAATTACAAGGAGTAGAGCTAAACAATTGCAGAAGGAAATTCATTCTCAGGTGAACGCTAACCTTATGTTTAATAATCAGTCTATGTTGAATGAGCCTATGCTTTTGATTTCTTGTTTCAATGTCCTTAGGAATGATGGAGTGTATGAACCAGCATGGGATCAAGATGGTTTCAAGCCTCTGGACATCTGAACCAAGATGCCTATGGTGTGCATGAATAAAATGGTGGTTCATCACCTTAGCATGGGAATGCAACCAGAAGCTAGATGACTGACACATGGTACGAATTCCAAGCATCACTGCGGACATAATACAAGGAGTTAGATGGTGTTCTATAAGTGGATGGAAGCGTCTTCAAGTCTACTTTCCAGCCCATCAAACGGTCCATTATTTCGATGTCCTAATAAGGAGTTATACTCATCTTAGTAACTGCTGCCAGAAGCTGAAAAGACGCGCGAACCAGCCACGAAATCCATTAGAGCATGTGCATGCAGCCATTTACTCAAAGCTGAACGCCCCTATCTCTATATATATCTTGTACTAGACAATGAAAAGACAAATCTTATTTTATTGAATTCAGAATACACAAACTCGTGGAGTTTTGTTTATGCGTGAGTCTTGAGAGGCTTGCAACATTTGTTCTTTCGATTCCTGAGGGAGTTGTAGAACGCCGAACTGCGGTTCACCCAGTTCGTGCCTTCACGTCTATAGGGCGTGATTGCGTGGGGCTGTTTCGTCGATACGTGGAAGGGTGATTGTCTCGGTAGTTCTGTCGCGTGGACAGCCTCGCGGTGCGCTGTCTCTTCACCAGGTCACGCAGCGACAATTTATCAAGTTCGCAGATCCTACGAGAAGATCGGGCCACAACAACTTGCTACACGTGCTGCCTAGGCGTGTGCACATCATCTGGTATCAGAGCCTCCGTTTCCTCAGTAGGATTGTTCTTGTTTTTGGTAGGATAGATTTTATATACCTACTGTCCACTAATAGCCAAAAAGAAAACCTACAGCCCAAATTCATACGTGCTACTGATTTTGTAGTTTGCTTTATCGAGTTTTAATCCTTTAAGATTTGTCTAGTTGCTGAATTTTTTTCCCCTCATCGTTCTAGTTGTTATCTTTGTTCCATCCCATCCTTGATCTGATCGTCATTGCTTGCTGCATATATATAAACAAAAAAATAACCACCCATCCCACCCTTGTTTTCTACCCGCCACATATTCCCCTCCCGAGTTTCTTGTTTTTGTGCTGCACCATCCATCTTGGTTGATCCTTGTGCGGCCCCTCAGTTGAAAGTTGTGCTGTGTTGTCACAAATGTTAAAAGAAAAGATGTATATTGGTCAAAAGAAGGACTGAAAACAACGAGTTCTTGTTCAAAAAAAAGGGAAAGAAGAGAAATAAAAGAGAATTGTGTTCAGCACACCAAAAAGAGGTTTGGGCAGCAACAAGTTTCGTTTGGTGCAATTGGTGTTCATCTATCCACTTCCTACATCTTGTTCCTTTCTTTGTGCATCTTTGCCTTTATATTCAGCAACTTAGACTTGTGTTCTTGGATTATTATTCGGTTTTGCATCACTACATTTTTCAGCGCATTCCACTTACATATTACCCCACCAAGCTCCACTAAAAACGCACCGTGAGTTGTTGCACCATCGTCGCTGTTACAATCACTCTTCCACTACAAATTGCAGCCCCGGTTCTTGCTCTTTTCAGGGAGAGAAAGAACTTGTTTTGTAAGTGGTGAGGGAGTGATTCCACATATATATTGTCCTATTATTTTTGCCTCTCTACTAATATGGCAGGAGACAATCCATCTTCTTCTGCCACTGTTTCTGCTGAAGATTTCCAGGAGGTGCGTGCACAAATGCGTCAACTGATGCAAGGGATGCAAGCACTTCAACTATCTCTACAGCAACAACAACGCGAGGAGCCTCCGCCTAATAATAATGACCATATCGATGATGATGATCCTTCAGCGTTGGAGGCGGAAGCTGCACGTCTTCAGGGCTGACGCCGCACGCCGTGCTGCTGCAGGTGGTGGCGGTGGCGGTGGTGGTGGCCGCGGCCATGGTGGTGGCAGAGGGCTTGATGCTGGCTTTGGTAATTTTGGTGGCGTTAATAGGAGGCCTGCAATTTTTTGGTCGTGCACGGCGCGTTCCTATTGGAGGTGCTGCAGATTTTGATGTTGATGATCATTCCGATTATAGTGATGAACAGGGAGCAGACCCCCATGGTCACCCTGGTGGTTATGATGCTCATGGTGGTGCTAATTTTGGACGCTTTGGAAATTATGGTGACAACCAGTTTGGCGAACATGGTGGATACCGTGATCGACGTCGCCGTAATCATGAACACCGCCAAGATGAAGATGACTTGGGTAAAGTTAAAGTGTCCATTCCCCCTGTCAGCGGGAAGGAGAATGCGGATGCTTATTTTGAATGGGAGAGCCAAGGTGGACCAGATATTTGATTTGTATAATTACCCAACTACAAAGAAGGCAAAGCTTGCTGCCATTGAGTTTAAAGGTTATGCTATAACTTGGTGGAATCAAATTCGCGCAGAATACCAACGATTTGGACATCACCATATCACATGGGAAGAAATGAAGAGGGAACTGCGACGTCGTTTTGTTCCTGCGTATTATTCCCGTGACTTACATTTGCGGCTCAAATGCCTTGTGCAAGGTACTCGCAGCGTTGATGAATATTTTCAAGAAATGGAAATGTGCCTACTCCGTACGGGAATTACTGAGGATGAGGAATCCATAATGGCTCGGTTCTTGGTTGGCCTGAATAAACCAATCGCTGATAAAGTGGACATGACAAACTACACAAATATAACAGAATTGATTCATTTTGCCAAAAGGGCAGAACGGCAGCTTGCTGACTCTTATAAGACCCATGTTTCATTTTCAGCTCATAACAGTTCTACTCCATGGCGCCATTCACATCAGAGAGAATCAGGGCTGCACACACCTTCAGCTCGTGCAGCTTCTCGTCCAGTTTCAACTTCTGCCAAACAATTTGATGCGAAAGGCAAAGCTGTAAGTTCCAATCAGTCCAACTCCTCCGCTGCTGCAGCCCCAAGGAAGACAAGTAAGATTGAGTGTTTTAAGTGTGGTGGTCATGGGCATAAGCAAGCTGAATGCCCCAATAGGCATGTTATTATAGCACTTGCTGATGGTTCTTATGACTCTCAGAGTGAAGCTGAGGATGAGCACTGATATCCTGCCATTATCAAATGAAAATCTCCAAACTTGTGAGTATTCAGCAGAGGATGGTACATTTGAGCTAGGTCTGAATTGTTTAGCGATTCAACCTATTCCAACTTTTGCTCACAATGACATGTTACAAGATGTTATTTCTCCATCTTCTGACGAGATTACTAGTGCTGATTTTGATGAGTTGCTTGCTGATTTTCCTGATTTCGAGCCTTCTACAATGAATACACCATCTCCTTCTTTGGTGGTTAGGAGAGTCCTTTCCACTCAGTTTGTTGCTGCTGAACAAGGACAACGCCATAATTTATTTCAGTCCCGATGCAAAGTGCAAGGCCAAGTGTGCCGTTTCATCATAGATGGTGGGAGCTGCAATAATATTGTTAGTTCTTTGCTTGTTGAGAAGCTTGGTTTGCAGCCACGTCGCCATCCACATCCGTACCATATGCAATGGCTGAATAATTCCGGGACAGTTAAGGTTTCAGCCATGATTTGTTTGTCATTTTCCATTGGTGATTATCATGGAGAGGTGGATTGTGATATTGTGCCCCATGCAAGCATGCCATTTGCTGCTTGGTCGGCCCTGACAATTTGATGTGGACTCGATGCATTTTGGACGGTCTAACAAATACACTTTCATTCACAATGACAAGAAGGTGGTTCTTGTTCCATTATCTCCAGAGGAAATACATACTTCAGATATGGCTCGCAAGAAAAGAGAGGAATCAGACAAAAGAAAATTGAGTGAGACCTCCAACCCAAGTAAGGGAGAGAGTTCTAACCCATCCAGCCACATAAAGCCTCATGCCAATCCTAAACAGCCACGCCACACTGAGTGTCTCTTTGTGAGCAAGAGTGATTTGAGAGAACTGAGAAACACCACAGCCCCATTCTTTGTGCTCTTGCACAAGGAGGTCCTACTTTCAACTCATGATTTACCTTCATCGCTGCCTAGTGTTGTTCTTGATCTCTTACAGGACTTCGAAGATGTTTTTCCCGATGAGATCCCAGCTGGACTTCCTCCACTCCGTGGAATTGAGCATCAAATTGATTTGGTACCAGGTGCTTCGCTTCCAAATCGTCCAGCCTACCGCACCAATCCTGAAGAAACAAAGGAAATTCAGCGACAGGTAAAAGAGCTTTTGGACAAAGGGTATGTTCGTGAATCCTTATCACCATGTGCAGTTCCCGTTCTTTTAGTCCCAAAGAAAGATGGCTCTTGGCGCATGTGTGTTGATTGTCGTGCTATCAATGCTATAACTGTTCGATATCGCCATCCCATTCCACGACTTGATGACATGTTAGACGAATTGAGTGGTTCTATCATTTTCACCAAGATAGATTTGCGTAGTGGTTATCATCAAATCCGCATGAAACTTGGTGATGAATGGAAAACAGCGTTTAAAACTAAATTTGGTCTCTATGAATGGCTTGTGATGCCATTTGGCTTGACAAATGCTCCTTCAACTTTTATGCGCTTAATGAATCATGTTTTACGAGCTTTCATTGGCAAGTTTGTAGTTGTTTATTTTGATGATATTCTGATCTATAGCAATTCATTTGATGAACATCTTGATCATATCCATCAAGTACTTGCTGTATTGAGGGAAAAGAAATTGTATAGCAACATTGCTAAGTGCACCTTTTGCACATACCATGTTCTTTTCCTTGGCTTTGTTGTTTCCGCAGATGGTATTCAGGTTGATGTAGAGAAGGTTAAAGCAATAAAGGATTGGCCTACACCGGTAAATGTGAGCCAAGTTCGAAGCTTTCATGGTCTTGCAGGTTTTTACAGGCGTTTTGTTAAAAATTTCAGCATGATCACTGCACCCCTCAATAACTTGACAAAGAAGGATGTTCCATTCAAGTGGGGAGATGAACAAGACCAAGCCTTCAATGAGCTGAAAACAAAGCTTTGTGAAGCACCGCTGCTACAACTTCCTGATTTTGGTAAGACATTTGAGATCGAATGTGATGCAAGTGGTATTGGCATAGGAGGTGTACTGCTGCAAGAAGGTAAACCTGTTGCCTACTTTTCTGAAAAGCTAAATGGTCCACATCTGAATTACTCAGTTTATGACAAGGAGCTTTATGCGTTAGTTCTTGTTTTGGAAGTTTGGCAACATTACTTGTTCCCTAAAGAATTTGTAATCCATTCTGATCATGAAGCTTTGAAATATCTTAAAAGCCAAGGCAAGCTGAACCGTCGACATGCTAAATGGATTGAGTTCATTGAAACGTTTCCCTATGTTGTCAAACATAAGCGTGGTAAAGATAACATTGTTGCCGATGCCTTGTCTAGAAGATGTGCGTTGATTACACAACTAGATACAAAAGTGCTTGGTTTGGAATCCATTAAAACACTTTATGCTGCTGATGCTGATTTTAAAGAACCTTTCTCTCGTTGCATTGATGGAAAAGGTTGGGATAAATATTATGTGCATGATGGCTTCTTATTTCGGACTAACAAAATATGCATCCCAGCTTGTTCGATTCGCCTAGTTCTTTTGCAGGAAGCACATGAAGGTGGACTAGCTGGTCATTTTGGTGTCAAAAAGACATTGGTCATGCTCTCCGATCATTTCTTTTGGCCACATATGCGACGTGATGTCCAGCGGCACGTTGGGTGCTGCATCGTTTGCTTGAAAGCTAAGTCCCGCCTCAATCCCCATGGTTTATATACTCCATTACCTATTCCACATGCACCTTGGGAAGATATATCTATGGACTTTGTTCTAGGGTTACCTCGGTCTCAGAGGGGGAGGGATTCTATTTTTGTTGTTGTAGATCGCTTTTCTAAAATGGCACATTTTATCCCCTGTCATAAGAGCGATGATGCTTCACACGTAGCTGATTTGTTTTTCAGGGAGATTGTTCGTTTACATGGAGTTCCAAAGACTATTGTTTCAGACCGGGATACAAAATTTCTCAGCTACTTTTGGAAGACATTGTGGGCTAAGCTTGGCACAAAGTTGTTATTTTCAACCACTTGTCATCCACAAACGGATGGGCAAACTGAAGTTGTCAACCGTACTTGTCAACCATGTTGCGTGCTCTGTTGAAAAAGAATTTGAAGCTCTGGGAAGACTGCCTTCCACATGTTGAATTTGCATATAACAGGGCAGTCCATTCCACAACAAACTCTTGTCCATTTGAAATAGTTTATGGGTTTAAACCGCATACTCCCATGGATCTTTTGCCTTTACCATTACAGGAACAAGTTAACTTGGATGCCACAAAAAGATCAGACTTTATCAAGCGGTTACATGCGGAGACAAGAAAGAATATTGAGAAGAAATCAGCACAATATGCAAAGCAAGCAAACAAAGGTAAGAAGAAGGTTACATTTCAGCCAGGAGATCTTGTATGGTTGCATCTACGAAAGGATCGCTTTCCCCAACAGCGTAAGAGTAAGTTATCTCCTCGGGGTGATGGTCCGTTCAAGGTTCTCCAAAAGATAAATGATAATGCTTACAAAATTGAGCTGCCACCTGAATATTCCAATGTGAGTACAACATTTAATGTCAAAGACTTGCTTCCATTTGTTGGTGAGCCTGAGTCGAGGACGACTCCTTCTCAAGAGGGGGAGGCTAATGAGGACATGCCTAGCATTCACTCATCTTCAAATGAAACTCCACTTGAGATAGCTGGTCCAATTACAAGGAGTAGAGCTAAACAATTGCAGAAGGAAATTCATTCTCAGGTGAACACTAACCATATGTTTAATAATCAGTCTATGTTGAATGAGCCTATGCTTTTGAGTTCTTGTTTCAATGTCCTTAGGAATGATGGAGTGTATGAACCAGCATGGGATCAAGATGGTTTCAAGCCTCTGGACATCTGAACCAAGATGCCTATGGTGTGCATGAATAAAATGGTGGTTCATCACCTTAGCATGGGAATGCAACCAGAAGCTAGATGACTGACACATGGTACGAATTCCAAGCATCACTGCGGACAGAATACAAGGAGTTAGATGGTGTTCTATAAGTGGATGGAAGCGTCTTCAAGTCTACTTTCCAGCCCATCAAACGGTCCATTATTTCGATGTCCTAATAAGGAGTTATACTCATTTTAGTAACTGCTGCCAGAAGCTGAAAAGACGCGCGAACCAGCCACGAAATCCATTAGAGCATGTGCATGCAGCCATTTACTCAAAGCTGAATGCCCCTATCTCTATATATATCTTGTACTAGACAATGAAAAGACAGATCTTATTTTATTGAATTCAGAATACACAAACTCGTGGAGTTTTGTTTATGCGTGAGTCTTGAGAGGCTTGCAACATTTGTTCTTTCGATTCCTGAGGGAGTTGTAGAACGCCGAACTGCGGTTCACCCAGTTCGTGCCTTCACGTCTATAGGGTGTGATTGCGTGGGCTGTTTCGTCGATACGTGGAAGGGTGATTGTCTCGGTAGTTCGTCGTGTGGACAGCCTCGCGGTGCGCTGCCTCTTCACCAGGTCACGCAGCGACAATTTATCAAGTTCGCAGATCCTACGAGAAGATCGGGCCACAACAAATTGCTACACGTGCTGCCTAGGCGTGTGCACATCACTAAGGGTCTGGTGGAATATTCCTAGGCTATTTGGGCTGCCTATAAATAGGGCCCCAATCCCTAGGGTTAGGGTTAACTCACATTAATCTAAAAATATTAGAGTTCACTTTCCCCACGTAACTTTCCTGTTCATCTCCTGTTTTGAGCTCCGCCACTGCTTCTTCTTGTTCCTTGAAGAAGACAATATCTCTGTGTGCATGTGTGCAGAGCTGAATCACTATGAACTGCATACTGCATACTGCGTGTGTACTCGCAACAAACCCGAGGTGCAGTTTTCTAGTTTTTCTCTCGCTGATTCATCTATGGACTGAGTTATTGATTCATTGCGCATGGTCTGAGTTTTTGGTCGATTTTTCTATTGAATCCTGCTGTTGTAGTCTGAAAATCATGTGCTTACTACTTTGGAATCTGTGATTTCATTGTTTAATACCTTGTCATGGTTTCCTTCTTGAAATATCTTTCGCATAGTGCTACAGCATTCATTTTCGTAGCTTCTAGGCTTTTCGTGTCCTTGCGCTTGTGTGTTTCTTCAGGCTGTAGCCACAGGAAGAGTACTAGTTGGCATGAGAGAAAGATGTTTGCAGAACTAGCAGGATAGGTCGGACAGAATAGCCTTGTAGCCTACTCGAGTGAGGCGCATCAGCCTATAACCTAGTCTTGCCAGCCTATGCTCTCAGTTTCTTGCTCAGTCTAGTTCAGCTGCATGACTGCATAGCAGGAGCATGACTTTTCTGCGTGATGCGTTTCTTGTGCTTTTTTTTCTACGATTTTTTATTCGAAGCTTGCTTGCGAAGCCAGGCAACAGACTTCGTGCGAGGGGTGATCGAAGCCTGCAGTGCAACCTTCGCTGTGTCTTTCTGTGCACTGTTTCGAAGTTAGCTTCGGCCTTTTTGAGCATCGATCACACCAGCTTGTTGCATGTAGGCTTCGCTTTTCGGTTCTAGGCTGCAGTCTACGAAGGGCTTTGTAGTTTAATTTTTCTGAGCTCATGCTTTGCATTTGGCTCCGCTAGTCATGTCTTTCGAAGGGGAGGCTTCACAGTTGCTCTGTTCTGTCTTCGAAGGGGGACAGTTTCAGAGTTAGTATGAAGTTTGCTGCGAAGTGCTATTTTTGGGCCAGCGTCTACCCTGTTGTGTGTGTTCCTTTTTCGAAGTATACAGTCTGTATTTTCTCTGGCTTCGACGTTCTAGTTTGTACCTCCACAGAGCACCTTCGAAGCAGGCTTCGTCTCTATAGCCTTCGATACTGTGGACTCCAAAGCAGGCTTCACAATTTGCAACACACGTCAACAACCTTCGCACGTCAACTTCGAAGCAGGCTTCGGCACAATTACTTCGAAGTAGGCTTCGACACAACTGCTTTGAAGCAGGGTTCGGCATTGCAGGCTTCGTCAAGTACCGAACAGGAGACAAATGTTTGAACAGTAAGACTCATCTCTTTTCACGTGCACTCTGATTAATTGTTGTGATGAGTTATTTTTTTGTGAACCTTGATCTACCCATGTTTTAAATGCTTTGTTATTCTGCCTATTAGTACTGTATTGGTGTTTCTTTGTCTAGGACACCTGTCGTTTATAGGCTAGATACTTTTAGGCTTTGACGATCTGTTTGCGTTTTCCTGCTAAGTCTTTTGAGGTGCGTTGGGTGTTGGGAGCAGGCCATTGATTCGAAAGATTTTTTTAGGCGCCCATTCACCCCCCCTCTGGTCGCTACTTTCGGTCCTACAAGTGATATCAGAGCCTGGTTAGGGTTTTTTCCATACCTTAACCGGTTCTAAACCCCAGTAGTGATCATGACGTCTCCTGAAAAGGTCCCGTCCTTGGAAGCTTATGGCTATAATTATTGGAAGACTCGCATGCGAGCCTATCTCATGAGCCAAAGCTCAGACATCTGGGACATTTGTATTCACGCTACTTTCACAGTGTTACCTGTTGCTGAGCGCAATTCTCTTGATATTATCCCTAGCATCAGAACAACAACAAAGCAGTGAATATTTTGTTTTCTGGTTTAGGTCCCACTGAATTTGAGAGTGTGAGCCATCTCACCACTGCGAGAGAGATCTAGGCTACCCTCCAGGCACACCATGAGGGGACAGCCCAGGTCAAGTCTCGGCTCCATCAGACCTACCGGCGTGAATACGAGAATTTCACACAGAAGCCGGGTGAATCTGTTGAAGCGTTGTTTGGTCATTTTCAATCGATCATAAACAAGCTGCAGGCCAACAAGGCTGAGGGTGTTCAGTTAGTCTCAGATCATGAGCAGGCGCTCAAGGTTCTCCATACCTTGGACCCTAAGATCTGGGAAATCAAGGTATCCTCTATCATTGAGAGCACATCTTATGATACCTTGACCATTTCTGCAGTTGTTTAGCAAGCTGAAGGACACTAAGGTTGATACCCAGTTGAGATCAAATCTCACTGGCTCTGGATCAAAGACCCTAGCCCTTTCTACACCTTCTGCTGACCCCTCCTCTATGAGCTGTGATGGGTTCTCCTTGATGTCTATCACTGAGGACTAGCTCGAGTCATCAGGAGATGATGACCTGTGTCTTTTTAACAACCGGGTGCGTCGTGTTTATGACAAGAGAATGTTCAAAAGACATGGCACGAAATCCGAGTGCTTTGAGTGTGGTGACCTCGGACACTTCATCGCCGACTGCCCCAAGCGCAATGGTCACAAGAAGGGCACCGGTGGTGGCTTCCACGACTCCGGCAAGCACGACAACCTCCTTCACCAAGGGCAAGCCAAAGACCAGATTCTTCAGAAAGGCCCTGAAGGACTACCGGCGAGAGAACAAGAAGCGCGACAAGGCCTTCTTCGCCGAGATGGAGAAGAGCTACTCTAAGCGGTCCACGTCCTCTTCCTCTTCATCGAGCTCAAGCGATGAGGAAATTGTCATCGGGAAGGGTAAGGACAAGGATGATCCGACGGGCCTTTGCTTCATGGCTTTCGGGGACAGACCGAAGAGCCGCTCACATCAATGCCGAAGATCCCGCAAAAGCTTCTGCTCAATGGCACTTGGGGATAAGGAAGAGAAGGGCTCCTCCGATGACTCCGACGATGATGACAATGAAAAGGTATCATCTTACGAACGAGAAATCATTGATTTACTTGAAAGTAATCGTCAGGAGTTAAAATATCGGAAAAAACTGCTTAGAGGGGCTAAGACGAGGATAGATGAACTGGAGAGTGAGCTTGTCATGGCCAACGGTAGAATTGAGAGTCTATCTTCTTCCCCTTGCTTGGGTGATAGCAGTGAGTGCCCAAAGTTTGAGGTGCTTCTGTGTGACCTGTTGACTCTGAAGTCCAGGTACACAGAAAGGGTTGATGAGAGGGACGCTTTGGCCACTGAGCTTGAAAGCACTCAGCTGGAGCTGGAAGATGCTCATGCCACTGTCATCGTGCCCTGTGCTGATTGCCCATCCCATCTAGCCAGTCTAGCTGAGCTGAAAGCCAAGGGTGATGAGCATTTGAGCGAGTTGGAGAGAGTTAGAACTGAGTTGGGGCAGGCTAGGCTAGAGCTTGAGACACTGTCAGTTCCACCCACTATCTGTGAGAACTTCTTGTCTCTTAGACTGGAGTTGATTAAGATGAAAGTCGAGAAGTTTGTCCAAGTAGATAGAGAGTGTGAGACCTGCTTGTCTCAGGTGGCGGTACTAGCTTTCTTGAGAGAGGAGCTAGATGATGCCCAAAATGAGAACTTTTACCTCCGTTCAATCCTAAGTTGGATCAGTGCCAGAGAACCTCAGCTCGGCATGATGATCCAGTAGTTTAAGAGGCAAGATGGGTTTGGGGTAGGCTACACCTACACCAAGGCTGACTTTGAGAGTGCCATTAGCTGGGCAGTGGAGTGGAGTAAAATGACTCCTGAGCAGAGATACCCCAAGACTCACTCCACTGAGTCTTTCTAGGCTAGTCAGCCCAAGGATGGAGTGTTCCAAGAACAGCCCAAAGCTCCACCAAAGAAGCCCATCTGGGTTGCCAAAGCCCAAACACCTCCACACTTCTCTTGACTCTCTTCCTGGACCCTCCCACACCAAGAAGTCTACACCAAACACCACTAAGCCCAAGAACCACAAGCCTCAACCACATCCCAAGAAGCCCACCTATCATTGTGAGTACTGTCAGAGAGACGGGCATCTTGCGGAGTTTTGCTTCAGGAGGAAGCGGGTTGAGAGAGCAGAGAGAGCTCGTGGTGGTCAGGACCAGTTCTACCAACAGGGTGGTAGACTGAGAGTTCCTCGACGCAGGGAGAGGATGGAGGCCTAGGCCGCGTCATGTAGGTGGTGGTAGAGAAACGGCTTTCATGCCCATGCTCCAGATGGTGGTGTTCGTTCCGACAGAGCTCCAGGCCATTTTGGTTACGGTCCTGGACCTCGTGGCCGAGGTTTTAGGCAGAACCGAGGACCGCACTTTGAGCCGTGCTTTGGTCCAAACTCTTCTAATGGTTTTTGTTTTCCGTATTTTGAGTAGATGGCTCGACACTGGTTTAGTTCTTTTGCTAAACCAGGTGTCGGACCATTTGCTCCCCCTTACAACCACTGATTGTGTAGGATCGGGGACTGGAGGACGTTTGGATCATGGACTCAGGATGTTCTCGCCACATGACGGGACATCGCAGATGGTTCTCTAGTCTCTCTCCCCCGAGCTCCAAAGAGTACATCACATTCGGGAACAGTGGTCAAGGAAGGTACATGGCATTGGCTCAATTCGCATCTCTGACCATTTCTCTTTGAAGAACGTTGCTTTGGTTGGAAATTTGAACTTCAATTTGATTTATGTTTCGCAACTTCTTGAGGATGGGTTGGAGGTTCATTTTAAGAAGGGCAGTTCTTCTATAATTGATTCTAGTGGGTCTTTGATTTGCCAGATCTTACCTTTTGGTAAGGTTTTTCGGATTGACTTCTCTAGTTCTTTTGGCCCTTCTCGCTGTTTGATTGCTGGATCCTCCTCTGAGCTCTAGAAGTGGCATAGGAGGTTAGGCCATTTGAGTTTTGATCTGCTAGTCAGGTTGAGCTCTATGGACCTCATCCGAGGATTGCCCAAGCTTAAGATGGAGAAGGATCTAGTTTTTCATCCCTGTCGTCACGGGAAAATGGTTGCCGCTTCTCACTCACCTGTGACTCAGGTGATGACTTCGTATCCGGGTCGAGCTGTTACACATGGAAACTGTCGGTCCAGCTCGGGTACGCTCAGTCGGTGGGAAGTGGTATGCACTTGTGATCATTGACGATTTTTCTCGATTTTCGTGGGTTTTCTTTTTGGAGTCTAAGGATGAAACATTTCATTTTGTTCATGACCTGATTTTGAAGCTGAAGAATGAGAACAATGGTCGGATGCGCGCAATTCATTCCGACAATGGCTCTGAGTTCAAGAACTCTCAGTTCGTCAGCTTCTGTAGTGATCAGGGTCTTGACCATCAGTTTTCTGCTACTTACACTCCCCCATAGAATGGCGTTGTGGAATGAAAGAACCGCACGCTAGTCGAGATGGCCAGGACGATGCTCAATGAGCACAGGACTCCTAGGCGCTTTTGGGCTGAAGCCATGAACATGGCTTGCTATCTGGCCAACCACATTTTTCTTAGAGCTTACCTAGATAAGACTTTATATGAGTCGCGGTTTGGCAGATAGCCCAAGGCTGAGCCACTTGCGAGCGTTTGGCTACAAGTGCTTTGTGCTCAAGAAGGGAGAGCATTTGGACATGTTTGAGTCTCGTTGCTGGGATGGAGTCTTTCTGGGTTATGCTTTGCATTCTTGAGGCTTCCGTGTTTGGAACCTCGACTCCCAACAGCTTGTCGAGACTTGCGAGGTGTCATTTGATGAGTCTTTGCCTTCATTGAACCCTTCGTTTGAGCCTTTTGGAGATGGTGAGCTCGGAGAGTCCATCTTCGAGGAAGATGATGACACTCCAGCTGCTGATGAGGGTGGGCCTTCTGCACAGCCTGTAGAACCCACACCTTCTGAGACTTCGACTGAGGACGAGGGTGGACCTCTGATCACTTCTTCCACTTCGATCGAGCCCCCTCAGTCGAGTCCAGAGGTGCCAGCTGCTGACTCCGGTGAGGTGACATTAGATCACCAGGGATCTCGAGCAGTTCAGCATGATCACCCCTCAGAGCTCATCATCGGTGATTTGTCTGAGAGGACTTTGCGTTCGTCTAGTAACTCTCTTGCTGTGTTTGCTGAATCTGCTTTTGTTGCATCTTTTGAGCCCAGAGACGTTCCTCATGCCCTTTCTGATTCGAATTGGATTAATGCTATGCAAGAAGAGCTTGAGAATTTTGTCCGTAATCAGGTTTGGACACTGGTTGAGCTGCCACCCGGATGCAACCCCATAGGCACCAAGTGGGTGTTCAAGAACAAGCAAGGTGAAGCTGGGGTTGTGGTGCGCAACAAAGCTCGACTAGTTGCCCAGGGTTTTTGCCAGAAGGAAGGTATTGATTTTGAAGAAACTTTCGCCCCTGTTTCCCGTCTTGAGTCCATTCGCATTCTCTTAGCTTTTGCCGCTTCTAAGGGTTTTAAGCTTTTTTCAAATGGATGTCAATAGTGCTTTTCTGAACAGGTACATAGAGGAGGAGGTTTATGTTAGGCAGCCCCCCGGTTTTGAGAACCCTAAGTTTCCTCGACATGTTTTTAAGCTGCATAAAGCTTTATACGGTCTGAAGCAAGCCCCTAGAGGCTTGGTATGACCAGTTAAAGCAGTTTTTGTTGGGGAAGGGCTTTGTGATGGGTTCTGTGGATAAAACTCTTTTCTTGCTCAGAGATGCTTCAGATTTCTTAGTCTCTCAGATTTACGTGGATGATATTATCTTTGGCGGTACTATTGATATTCTTGTGTCCATGTTTTCTGAGCAGATGCACAACGAGTTTGAGATGAGCCTCATGGGTGAGCTCAAGTACTTCCTAGGGCTCCAGATCAAGCAGACCAAGGACGACACCTTCATTCACCAAGGTAAGTACACTCGGGACATGTTGAAAAAATTTGACTTTGGTGGAGAGCTGAAGCCGCAGATGACCCCAATGGGCACATCTAGAGGCCTGGACAAGGACGAGAATGACGTCAAGGTAAATGAGAGAGAGTTTCGAGGGATGATCGGTTCGCTGCTGTACTTGACGGCGACGAGGCCAGACATACAGTTCGTCGTGGGACTATGTGCGCGCTTCTAGTCTTCACCATGCGCGTCTCATCGGCAGGCTGTCAAGCGCATTTTCAGGTATCTCACCCATGCGCCCGATCTTGGTCTTTATTTCTCAGCATCATCATCTCTTGATTTATCTGGCTTTTTGGACGCTAACTTTGGTGGGTGATGGTTGGATCGCAAGTCGACTTCCGGTACTTGCCAGTTTCTTGGTTCTTCCCTTGTCTCTTGGTCTTCTCGAAAGCAGTCTAGAGTTTCTCTTTCGACCACTGAGGCTGAGTATGTAGCTGCTGCTAGCTGCTACTCACAGTTGGTTTGGATGATTTCCACGTTGCGAGACTTTGGGTTGTTCTTTCCTACCAGAGTTCCTCTGTTTTGCGATAGTACCAGTGCTATTAGTGTAGGGAAAAACCCTTGTCTCCATTCAAAAACCAAACACATTGATGTGCGCTTTCACTTTCTACGGGATCAATATGAGAAAGGTGTCATTGACCTTGTTCATGTTGATACCCATCATCAGTTAGCTGACATTTTCACCAAACCCCTAGATCAGTCTACCTTTGAGCGTTTACGAGGGGATTTGGGTGTTTTGTATCCTTTTTAGGATATTTTGAGTCAGTTTTCATTCTTCTTTACTCCTTTCTTGAGTCTTTTTGTGTGTGTTCATATCATGCATATTC
Organism: Zizania palustris; assembly: GCA_019279435.1. Lineage (NCBI taxonomy): Eukaryota > Viridiplantae > Streptophyta > Magnoliopsida > Poales > Poaceae > Zizania > Zizania palustris. The sequence goes on from JAAALK010000284.1 coordinate 43,311,233, forward strand.
ACATATCACACTTTGAGCCTGCTTCTGTTATATGATTGATCTGCTTTACTTATTCTAGCTGGTACATGCTTTTGATTACTTGTCGATGATCATGCTTTGCTTAAGTTCACTTGATATGTCTGATATCTGTCATATGCATGGCTTTTATGCTTTAAAATTGAAAAATGATCACCATTGCTTCTAGTAACTAGCATGTGTAGGCTGAATGCTTTTGCTATCTGTTACATGCCTTGTAGCTAGTTCCTTAATAGATGGCAGATATGCAACTTGGACATCTTTATACTTTTAACATGGAAATGTGCTATAAAAATAATGAAAAATCAGAAAAATGAAAATTCCATGTCTTTTTATGCTTAAGTTGAAAAGATCCAGGTGGGTTTGCTTTGTCGCATTGCATTGTTCTGGACTGCGTACCATAGCACTTTGGTATGAACTAGGATAGTGTAGTGTATGCCAAGACCAATGTCTTAAGCTTCTGATAGTCCAGTTCTGGCCTAGGCTTGACTTGGTCGGTCAGCATAAGGTTTGACATGCAAATAACCCCTCGCAAAAATGAAAAAAAAAGGAAAATGAAAAAGCCTGAGAATTAAAAAAGATAACAAGTTTGCTGAAGCACTTTGTTTTGGACAATGCTTATCTTGGTATATATTAGTTAGCTTGTGCATCTCATGCTTTACCTTGCTTGTCAACTGGAAAATGTGGTGATGCTTTTGTTTGCAAAAATTGAAAAATACATGCTAATGACTTTCTTTAGATATCATCTGTTGCACTGATCATGCCATGTGTCTTAGATAGTATGTCTTTTGCTATACTTGTTAGATGTTGTAATTGCAGTCATTCATATCTGAGAAGTATGTTTTCTACACTCCACCTGCATCCCAGTTGCATTCATTGCATATTTTGAGGGGGATTTGCATTTTAGGGGGAGTCTGTCTATCTTTCGAGTGCATTTAGTCTCGCTTGATGAGTTCACTTGTCAACAAGGGGGAGAAATTTTGGGAGAAGAGTTTAAGGGGGAGTTTTGGCTTTCTCTGGGATTTGTTTCAAGGGGAGTTTTTGTCTCATTTGTCCTTACTCTTTTGATATCCTTGTTGATGATTCTGAGATTGCACTTATTTTGAGCTTTTACTTTTGGTTAACCATAATGACCGCTTCTTGCTTTTGTTCGGCTTTTGGTCATTAGGATTAAAACTTTTACTTTATTTTTCTTCTTCTTTGTTTTTCTTGTGCTTTGTTTTCGTGTTTCCACATGTGTTCGCACGTACTGAAGAGCTGATGAAGAGAAATATTGACAATGCACTCATCAAGGGGGAGATTGAGGAGCCATGCTGAAGAGCGTGGCCCTCATGGCTCCAGATGTGATGAGTCATTGTCAACAGTAGTCAAAGAGGACTGAAAAGAGGAGAAGACCTGCTGTGTCTAGGCCGCATGTGACTCAGGTACACGGGTAGCAAGCGACTGTCGGGCAGAGGGGCCGCGAAGTCGGGCTGGCCCAATTCGGGTACATGGGCTAGGAGCAGCAGAGGATCCACTAGGCTGTTGACTAGGATTGACTCAGGTACACGGGCGGTGAGTGATTGCCGGGCTGAGAGAGATGCGGAATCGGGCCGGCCCAATCCGGGTACCTGGTGCAAAGTCGGTGGATGCTTTGTCAGTTTCGACGCAAAACTAACGACTGCTGATCTCGCATCGGACTGTTCAGTGGCGAAGCCGTAGTCACTACGAAAGCTCCGCTTCCAGATAAGTCATCTGTAAATAGGAGTTTACTATTTTGTCCTTAGGCCCACAGTCAGTCAATTGAGTCTGTAAAAATATCCTAAGGGCAGTTTGGTCTTTTCCATTTATTTCAGCGTCTATAAAAACCCTACGGGTCTTGTGGAATATTCCTAGGCTACTTGGGCTGCCTATAAATAGGGACCCAATCCCTAGGGTTAACTCACTTTAATCTAAAAATATCAGAGTTCACTTTCCCCACGTTACTTTCCTGTTCATCTCCTGTTTTGAGCGCCGCCACTGCTTCTTCTTGTTCCTTGAAGAAGACAATCTCTCTGTGTGCATGTGTGCAGAGCTGAATCACTGCGAACTGCATATTGCGTACTGCGCGTGTACTCGCAACGAACCCGAGGTGCAGTTTTCTAGTTTTTCTCTGGCTGATTCATCTATGGACTGAGTTATTGATTCATTGCGCATGGTCTGAGTTTTTGGTCGATTTTTCTATTGAATCCTGCTGTTGTAGTCTGACAATCATGTGCTTACGACTTTGGAATCTGTGATTTCATTGTTTAATACCTTGTCCTGGTTTCCTTCTTGAAATATCTTTCGCATAGTGCTACAACATTCATTTTCGTAGCTTCTAGGCTTTTCGTGTCCTTGCGCTTGTGTGTTTCTTCAGGCTGTAGCCATAGGAAGAGTACTAGTTGGCATGAGAGAAAGATGTTTGCAGAACTAGCAGGATAGGCCTAACAAAATAGCCTTGTAGCCTACTCGAGTGAGGCGCATCAGCCTATAACCTAGTCTTGCCAGCCTATGCTCTCGGTTTCTTGCTCAGTCTGTTTCAGCTGCATGACTGCATAGCAGGAGCATGATTTTTCTGCGTGCTGCTTTTCTTGTGCTTTGATTTCTATGTTTTTTATTCGAAGATTGCTTGCGAAGCCAGGCAACAGACTTCGTGCGAGGGGTGATCGAAGCCCGCAGCGCAACCTTCACTGTGTCTTTCTGTGCACTATTTCGAAGTTAGCTTCAGCCTTTTTGAGCTTCGATCGCATCAGCTTGTTTCATGTAGGCTTCACGTTTCGGTTCTAGGCTGCAGTCTACGAAGGGATTCACAGTTTAATTTTTCCGAGATCATGCTTTGCATTTGACTCCGCTAGTCACGTCTTTCAAAGGGGAGGCTTCGCAGTTGCTCTGTTCTGTCTTCGAAGGAGGACAGTTTCGGAGTTAGTACGAAGTTTGCTGCGAAGTGCTATTTTTGGGTCAGCGTCTACCATGTTGTGTGGGTTCCTTTTTGAAGTATACAGTCTGTATTTTCTCTGGCTTCGATGTTCTAGTTTGTACCTCCGCACAGCACCTTCGAAGCAGGCTTCGTCTCTACAGCCTTCCATACTGCAGACTCCAAAGCAGGCTTCAACACAACTACTTCGAAGCAGGCTTCGACACAACTGCTTCGAAGCAGGGTTCGGCATTGCAGGCTTCGTCAAGTACCGAACAGGAGACATATGTTTGAACAGTAAGACTCATCTCTTTTCACGTGCACTCTGATTAATTGTTGTGATGAGTTATTTTTTTGTGAACCTTGATCTGCCCATGTTTTAAATGCTTTGTTATTCTGCCTATTAGACTGTATTGGTGTTTCTTTGTCTAGGACACCGGTCATTTATAGGCTAGATACTTTTAGGCTTTGACGACCGGTTTGCATTTTCCTGCTAAGTCTTTTGAGGTGCGTTGGATGTTGGGAGCAGGCCATTGATTCGAAAGAATTTTTTAGGCGCCCATTCACCCCCCCTCTGGTCGCTACTTTCGTTCCTACATCTGCAGCCGAGGGGGGCCGTGACGGAGGCGACCATTCATGATTTTCACGAAGGCTGCGTTGCTGCGGGGTCAAGGGGCTTGGTGGCTCAACTCAGTCGCTTGAGCCCCTTCAACCTCTTTGCAAACGCAAACGAAGCCCTCATCCAGGTGAGCGAAGTCCCAAACGGTCTTCGAGTCATACTTGTTTTTCAATCAACGCTTATGATTTTCTTGAATCCTTTCAGGCCTTCACGCTGAATGCTGCAGTAGTAATCTCTGCGGACCAACGAATGGCTAACTTAGCGGAGGAGAGGGATGCCCTCCGACGTGAGATCTCGGTGGAAGCCGAGAAGCGAAGACGAGCCGAAGCCTCAGCAGAGACGGCGAGGGCCGAAGCTGAAAAGGTGAGGGAAGTCTTGGTCTCGGAGACCGACAAGCTTCGGGCGGAGCTTCGGGCTTCGGAGGAGGCCAGAGCGGAGTTGGCGGCGGAGAACACAAAGCTTCTCCAAGATGGCCACTGCTTGGAGGACTTCGTTGTTCACAATGTCGACGAAGATACTTTGAGCTTGACCTCAGTCCTTGAGCAAATAGGGACTGAGTGCCGGGTTCCAGACTTCAGCCTTCAGGACCCAATCGGGGATCGCGTCGAGTTCTTTAAGACTGTGGCTGTGACAGCAGAGGTGTCCCTGAAGGGCTTTGCTCTAATGGCCGGCCGAGTGGCGGGTCAAGGGGTCCTGTAGATGCTTCATGACTCGGGGTGCAACCACCTCGAGGCAGCGACCTCAGCGACTCCGGTGGCCTTCGGAGGCTAGCACTTGGTGGCACCTCCTTTGGGCATCGTGGAGCGTGGCGTCGCCTTCAAGAACCTTGGAAGGCCCAAGGCTGCGAAGCAGTCCTCGGCCTCCAAAAGGCCCTCCGCCTTCGCCGAGCTAGGGCACAAGCCTCGCCAGCTCAGCCTTCAACGTCGATGCCTCCGCCTCCGAAGGTGTAGATCTCCTAGGCTCCTTGTAACTCTTAGCTCTAGGATTTGTAAAAACTCATCAGTTTATTAATATAAATGTGGTGGTACTTTATACCTGCCTAGGCTCAGCCTTCAAATGTTGATCTCGAAGTACTTGAAGACTTGAAGAGCTTCGCCAGCGTTGGGTGGTGCTCGAGGTAGCTAGGTCTGAAGGCCCTCCTCGATTCAAGCTTCGAAGAGGTCCTAAGGGTGAAGCCATTTCCGATGTAGCCTAGGAGTTGCTGGCTACCATGAAGATGGAGCCTCTTTGGAGTTCTTCCTCTTCGCCAGACTTAAGCTATTTTGAAGTAGACTTAAGTGGCAAGGGGGTACAGCCTTAACAGGCGGTGAAGCCTTAGACTTCTCTGCCTTCAACACGGCGCCGGCTGTGGCCCAGACTTGGACAAACCTGCAAGGTGAAAGATGAGGTCTGTGGGCTTCACGGCGTGGATGGATCGGTCGTGGCAGAGCAGGCTCCGACGAGGCTTCGTCCAGCCGAGGGGGCCCTAGCCGGAAGAAGAGCAAGCGAGGGTCGGGGCCTCGAACTCGCTTTTTCTTAGGCTTAGATACAGACTACTCATAATTTTGTTTTTCGAAGTGTATTTGTAACATACTTCTGAATTATCATTCAATGAATGAGATTTGCTATATTTGCATACTTCGTCGGCATGCTTCGCATAATTTGATTGTTTGGAACGTTTTAGCTTGTCACGCTCGTACTGCACATTACATTTGCACACTTCGCATACATACTTCGGTCCCCCCTTGCGCGTGGCAGCTAGGGACTTAGTCGTTGCTGGTGCGAGCAATTTAAAAATACGAAGGGGTGCACCGTTTTGGCAACTTCGGACGCTTATATCGCATCAAGCGAAGGCCTCTTTTGGGCTTTGAACGCATTAATCTGGAGCGAAGCAAGGCTTCAACATACCCAAATTAAGCGAAGCATGCTTCGGCATGCTTGGAATTGGATAACGTGCGTGAGCAAGGCTCCGAAACACACTTAGATTTTAGGCAAAGCATGACTTTGAGATGATTAAATTTTAAATTAGATCACGTCACACGAACCGAGGCCTCGATGCATGTTCAGATAGCGAAGAAAGGCTTCTTGAGCTTGATCCTGTAGTGAATGAAAAGGATATTTGGTGTGGATTCACTGAACCTGTGATGGGTTGAGCCACCTACGACTCTGGGCCACCTTCGACCCTGGGCCACCTTCGTCCCTGGGATGCATCAGACCGAAGCCTGGAATCCCGGACATGTCGAGCTGTTCGCTCGGAAGCCACGAAGCCCACTGCTACAGGCCCGAAGGCTCTATGTAGCCTTCAGAGGGGTGCTCCGGTTTCAAATAGTCTTTGAAGTCATGTTTTGGTCCTTAACAATACAAAGTTGTAACCTTGGTTCTTAAAAGAACGAGGTTGTTGGCTTCGGATCTTGATAAGGATACAAAAGAGCTTCGGTTTTAAATGAAAAGGAAGCAAGGCTTCGATTTTAAACCGCGAAGCAAGGCTTCAGCTTCAAAACGTGAAGCAAGGCTTCGACTCTTGATAAGATAGAGCAAAGTTTTTATTTAAAGGCGAAGCAAGGCTTCGATTTTTTATTAAAGTAATTGCAAATTTGTACAATGAAGTGGTGCTTCGTACTATGTACATACCTCATAAAGCGGGTGAAAACTTGCCTCGTAGCCCCTAGGGCTTTGAAGGCCTTCGGCACGCGAAGCGGAGCCCCTTGCCAGAGGGTGAACTCCGAAGCATGAAGGATGGTGGAAGGCGAAGAAGGCCTTCGAACTGCACCCGAAGCCCCTTGCCGGAGGGTGCGTGAAGCAAGAAAACTTCGAAGCTCCCCCTCAAGCGCACTTCAAAATGCAGGCAGTGGCAGAGAACTTAGCTTTTAGGACTAAGGTCCCCACGGACGGCGCCAACTGGTGTAGCAATTGCGTTAGCTATAGCACAGGTTTTGTGTGTATATGGTGTATAAAATGAACCTTGAAGGGTTCTCTCAGATGGAGAAAAGATTTATATTGGTTCGGGCTCCCCAAAGGGATAATAGCCCTATGTCCAGTTTGTGGTCGATTTGACAGAGTTTGCCTTGGTTGAATCTAATGGATCTAGAGGATCTTATGCACCTAGAGGAACCTGTAGCGCCACGATTTACCAAAATCGAGACATTATTGAATTTCATAAGAAAAACAATAATACAAGAGGTTCATCATGCGACAACGTACATACGATAGTATTCATGGTACGGAGACCATATTTATTACATCAAAGTTTTAGTAAAAACAGTAATAAAATAATTAAAAAGCAGGCATGACGAACATCTCCTTCAGGATCTTTCTTCTCGACTGGGTCGCTACTCCAGACCGTCTTCGTAGTAAGCATCCTCTGTGGGGTCCAACGGGTATGAGTACAAAAAGTACTCAACAAGCCACCGCAAATGCAAGTAATAATGCAAGATAATAAACAAAGAAGGGTAATGGCTAACATTGTGGAAAAGTACAGTTTTCAGTTATTGCATTTAGTGTAGTCACATTTTAATCATGCGGAAAAGTAAACATGAACATCAACAACATCAACTAACTCGAGGAGTACGTTTTACCTCCTCGCACAATAGTCCTTACATGTCAATCCATCATGCACATACATATTCAAAGTAATCTATCTGGGGGATGTCACGCAACCCGCCCTTGACCGTGGGATCGGCTTTTCGAAAAGATTTAAGACTCTGATCAGAGATGTACTACTGTACCCACAAGGCACGCACTCATCCCAAACAAGATGACCCATACCACGGGAACTCGTGCCAAAACCTCGGCATGAAATGTTCCAAGCGATAACCACCCGCTCTAGGTTTCGCCGGCGCGCCGGGCCGCATCCCGGCTAACGTCGCACCCCCTTTTGCGCCACATTGGTACAAGTCACCCGCAGGTGCTACTTGACCCATCTCCAAATGGTGGCCTCGGTTTGGAACAATCCATACCTTAGTTAGGACTTACCCACTAGACTTGTGGTTAGTACGGAAGTGTATTGCAACGGATCCCTCTGACCGGTCCTTATAGTGCCCCGGGTGCTACCGACCAATGCCCTAGCTTGCACCCGGAACCCACCATGCATCCACTCACAACCACAACTCCAACACCGACAGAATTCCATAGATGAGAAACAATGGGGATCATATAGTAGAACCATGTACTACGACTCATTTTTATCCTATAGCGAACGTGTCGATACATTGGACACTAGCTAATAACATTTATCATATGGTGACAAGGAGTTTAGGCTAGAGAGCATGGCTTGGGTTGCACATCAAGGTCGGGGGATCCAAAATAAATATATTGTAAGGGTTCATTTGACTAATGCATATATAACCTATGTGTTTTAGCGATAGTTTAATCAAACATGGGTTCAATATGCTCAAAAGATTGGTTTGGTGACTTGCCTTGATCAGCGAAAGGCGAGGGCGGGACTTCCGGGAAGTATTCCGGCTCTTCGGCGACGTCGTAGTCTTTTTGATATATTAAAGTAAAATAAAATGAACACAATATTCAATCAAACAATATAACATTAAATTATAAGCACATAGGTCAAAGTTGGTTTGATAAAAAATAAAATAAATTCAATCGTTAAGGTTCTGTGATTTATTTCATAAATAAATTTTAAAGGAATTAAATAGTTGTCCTTTTTAGAAAGGGGTGTTTAAATGTGATTATTGTCATATTAAGTTCTCAAATAAATTTGAAATGAAAAGTTCATGTTAATTTAATGGTTTTCAGTACATGGACAGAAAGGAAATAAATATAAATTTTGTTGAAGTTTAAATATTTGAATTTATATTTTAACCCTAAAGGCATTTTGTTGGACCGGAAAAGGCGACCAGAGGGGGGTGAATGGGAGCTTTTAAAAACTTGGGCAAAAAAACAGCCTTCGGTTTGAATTCTGTCTACTGCGGAACAGGCTTCGAACACCAACCTTCGAAGGTCTGGTTCGGAGGTATTTGACAGCTCCGAACACAGGCTTCGCAGGGAGTAAAAGTCTGAAGCCAAGTAGACTTCGCTCCACCCACAGCCCCGAAAACAACTCTGCTAAGTCAGTGCAGGCTCCGCACACAGGGTGCTTCGAGCAGGATTCGCACTTCACCCTTCGCAAGAGTGGACTACCCTCTGAGGACTTCGACCTACTACTTAGCGACAGCAACTGGTGGTGGGCTTCGTACTGCAAAGGTCTAAATGCACACTATGTGGACTTCTCTAAGGGATTTGACACGATAAAAGCATGGGCTTCGATCAGGGCTTCGCTAGTAAGCAGCGAGGTCTCGCCTCCTGTTACACAGAGCAAATGCACACTGAAAAGCACACTTCGCACAAAACACCCTTCGCCTAAACAGGCTTCGGTGCACTACAACTAGCGAGGTATGCAAACAAGCTCAAGCAGAATAAATGAACAGAAGCAGGGCTTCGCTGCTTGAACAAGGAACACTGTAAAAGAACTCACTGGATGAATTGAAAGAGTGGTGGCTGGTACAGGAGCTCAACAGTAAATGCTCAAAGTGTTAAATGTTACCTACCCAGCTCCCATATTTATAGCCCATAGTTCACCCAAGTGAAATGACTACTTTACCCCTAGGGTTTACACCAGTTTTGTCTCTACAGAATGGAGGGGTACAAAAGGTAGTCTAACTTTATTCTGGAGGCTTCTCTGTCAGCTTTGCAGAGGGGACAACGTCAGCTTTTTACAGAGCAGACAGTGTCAGCCTTTGCAGTCTTTGACCTTCCTGAAGCCCCCCTTCGCACCCGAGGTGTGCGGTAGCTTCGGTGAGAAGCCTTGAGCCTGATGGCCTTCGCTTCACCGAAGATAGCCTCCGATACAGTGACGGTTTTGAGCTGAAGCCGTCAAAGCCCTTGGGCCTTCGCACCACCACCTCCGGAGTGGACCACCACGGCTTCGCAGCTACTCCCAGCTCGAACTCTGTCAGTCCGTGTACCGAAGCCATGCATGGCCGAAGCACCATAACTCATCCTCGCTCCGGAGCTAGCCTCGCTCCGAAGCCTTCCTCACTCCGAAGCCCCACCTTCGGAGTACCACCCTTCGAAGTCCCTCCTTCGTCCAAGGCCTCCGCATGAAGCATTCCATGAGCACTTCGTCGCAGTGTCTCTCCCAAAGCACACTCCTCGACGAGCCTCACTCGGACCATGCCTTCGATGCGCCTCGACTTCTGAGACCTTCGTCGGGTACCTTCGAATGTCTCCCTCCGGAGCACACTTCGAACGCCTTGCCTCCGCAGAGGACTTGATCCACCAAACTCCGAAGTCACTCCATCCGGAGTACCTTCGAAGTGTCTCACCTCCGAGGACTTTGTCTCGGAGCACCTTCAGCCGGAGCCACGCTCCGCACTCTCTGCCTTCACCTGGTGCACCTCAACCCGAGGTCCGACCTGGACCCCTTCGCAGCCTTCGTGACGGAGCTCCCCGCTCCACTGGCATCAAGCCTCCCGCTTGACCCAGGTTCACCTGCTACGAACCTGTCCGACGCCTCCGAAGTCCCTGCGCACCACAGACAAACAGACAAGTGTATCCAGTACTCCGGAGACCTCTCTAGGTTAGCAGCCTTCGGTACACACTCCGGTGTACCGCCCAAAGTACCGAGACCTTCGGTACGAACCCAGTCATCGTGTACCGTCGGACCCCTCCGACATGCACACTCCGCTGCAACAGCTGCAGCAACCAAACCACCGAACCCTTCGGTGAAACCACCTCCGAACACCTTCGGAGGTCCAACATCCGAACCCCCTTCGGAGGTACCCCTTCGAACGAGAGGGTAAAAGCCTGTCAATCACTCATCACAAGCACCGAAACCAACCCTTGGTTTCTCAATCTCCCCCTTGATGAGTGCATTGACAACCAATTTCAATTTCAAGAAAATTTAAAGAATTTCAGCACACAAGTGACCATAAAACTGAGAAACGAGCCAAAACATGTCACTTGATAAAAGAATTTTCCTCCCCCTTTTTCAAAAGAGTAAAAGCCCCTTCGGCAAAATCTCCCCTTTTTCAAGATAAAAACTCCCCCTGTGAAAATTATACCCCTTGCAGCAGAGAAATGGCAATCTCTCCCCCTTTGGCAATGCAAGCATCAAGGAGCATGAAAAAGATGCATTGCTTGGAAATGAGCAGAATTGCAAAGACATATAAGGCAAAAATATGCCAATCAGTAATATCAATGATCATGGGCTCAGCTCAATTTAACATTCTCTAAAAAACATGATGACAGCATGTGATTTTATTATTTTGAAATAAAAGCATAACCACTTAGTCAAGGAAACTTGACAAGTAAAGGCAAGGACTACGCAAAGCTAGTCAATTTCTACTCTAGATAGACTAGTCCAGTTCAAATGGAGCATTAAAAGCAACCTTGATGATCAATGAATTTTGTTGTTTTTTTTCATAATGCCAGGGGTTATTTGTTTGTCCACCTTATACTATCCAATCAGGCCAAGCCTAGGCATGAAAGCCATCAGAAGCTTAAGGCAGTGATTTTGGCAGACACTACACTATTCCAGTTCAGACCGATGTGCAATGGTAAGCAGTCCAGAATAGGGTAGTGCGACAAACAAACCCACCTGGATCTTTTAATTATGAAGCATGCAAATCATGGATTTTGATTTGATTTAAGTGAATAAACATTTTGTTAATATCCATGAATATGTAGAACAATTTTGCAATGTTGAGCATCCAAAGAAAAGTATCTTGCTATCAAGCAGATAAAAGATAGCTAAAACAGTCCTGCCTACACAAGCTAAATTCAAGACATAAGCAGTGAGCACGATTTGATTTTGGAAAGAAAAACAGCATGCACATTAATGTTTCAAATGAATTAAAAAGATTTGAGCTGTCATGATTTCATGAATTATAATCAGGCATATAAATGCAAAAGATGTAAATGCAATTTCACACATGATAAGCAAATGCAATACAATGAAAGACAACTTCCCCTCACAAAATGCCGCAAGGGTGACAAATACCAAGTTCCCCACGCAAGTAGGCAAATCGAGAAGCATCGAGGGGTTTTGTGAAAATATCGGCTAGCTGGTGTTGAGTATAAACATATTGAAGTTCAATATCACCCTTCTCATTGTGATCTCTGAGAAAATGATATCTTACATCAATGTGTTTAGTTCTGGAGTGCTGAACCGGGTTGTTTGCAATACAAATGGCACTAGTGTTATCACAGAAAAGTGGAACACTCTTATACTCTAACCCGAAATCCCGCAAAGTGGATGCCATCCACAAGATCTGAGAGCAACAGCTAGCTGCAGCAACATATTCGGCCTCAGCCGTCGATTGTGCAACACTAGACTGTTTGCGGGAAGACCAGCAAACCAGTGAAGTACCCAGAAAATGACAAGTACCAGAGGTACTCTTCCTATCAATTCTACACCCAGCAAAATCCGCATCGGAATAACCTCGAAGACATAAAGATGAAGATGATGAATACCATATGCCAAATTCGAGGGTATGTTTGAGATACCTGAGTATGCGTTTTACCGCTTGGCGGTGCGAAGCTCGTGGTGAAGCCTGAAAACGAGCGCACAGACACACTGCGAAGTGCATGTCCGGCCTCGTAGCAGTCAAGTAGAGGAGGGAGCCGATCATGCTTCAGAACTCCTTCTGATCTACGGCTTCTCCATCTTCGTCAGGATCCAATGCTACAGATGTAGCCATTGGAGTGGCGAGGGGCTTCGCATCGGACATATCAAACTTCTTGAGCAGGTCCTTGGTGTACTTCGTCTGGTGGACGAAAGTACCTTGTTTGCTTTGTTTGATTTGCAAACCAGGGAAGAAGGTGAGTTCACCCATCATGGACATTTCAAATTCCCTGCTCATGGTATCTGCAAACTCGGCAACCAAAGCATGAGAAGAGCCACCAAAGATGATATCATCCACATAAATCTGAACCAGGAGGAAATCTTTGCCATGCTTGAGAGTAAACAGTGTTTTATCAACAGAGCCCATCAAATACCCTCGCTCAAGCAGAAAAGACTTAAGTCTATCATACCACGCCCGAGGTGCCTGCTTGAGTCCATAAAGAGCCTTATGAAGTTTTAGGACTTTATGTGGGTACTTGGGGTTTTCAAAACCAGGGGGTTGTTTTACATAAACATCTTCACCTATGAAACCATTAAGAAAAGCACTTTTGACATCCATTTGATAGAGTTTGAATCCCTGGGATGTCGCAAAGGCAAGCAAAATCCTAATGGCCTCAAGGCGAGCAACAGGTGCAAAAGTTTCAGTAAAATCAATCCCTTCTAGTTGAGAATAACCCTGAGCTACAAGTCTAGCCTTATTTCTAACTATAGTCCCATCCTCCCCTTGTTTATTTTTGAAAATCCATTTTGTTCCAATGAAATGAACATTTGGTGGAGGATCAACTAATGACCAGACTTGGTTTCTCTCAAAATTTTCAAGTTCCTCATGCATGGCATTGATCCAACTAGAATCAGAAAGTGCATGACTAACATCTAAGGGCTCGAAAGAAGCAACAAAAGCAGAATTAGTGAAATGAGCATGAGAACGTGTTACCCTTTGATCAAGCTCACCAATTATCTGCTCGGGAGGGTGCATCCTTTGAACATGATGTGGAGCCTCGCGGCGGGATGCAGTCTCCCCCTCAACTTGTGCGTTGAAGTGGTCCAAGATGACCGATGTCGAGGTAGTTGCTTCGGGACCTCGTGCCGAAGTAGTTGAAGCGGGGTCAGCTTCGGGGGTTGATGTCGAGGGTAGTAGGGGTTCATCCTCGAAATCTCCGAGATCGTCTTCTTTGAAGATGGTCTGTTCCATGTCAGTGTTCATTTGCCTGTTCAAAAGCAGAACTAGCAGAGGGGGTTGATTCATCAAAAGTCACATCACATGACTCGATGACAGTCTTAGTTTCCAAGTTATAAACACGATAAGAATGACCATGTGTAGTGTAACCCAAAAAGATCCCGTCAGAAGATCGCGACTCAAATTTGTCCAAATTACCACGTTTTAGGATGAAGCAGCGACAGCCAAATACTCGAAGATGAGTAACCTTGGGCTGTCTCCCAAAACGTAGCTCATAAGATGTCAAGTTTAAAATTGAGCGCAATAATATTCAGTTTGAGATGTAACATGCAGTGTTCATGGCCTCAGCCCAGAATTTTCTAGGAGTCCTATGCTCATCAAGCATCGTCCTAGCCATCTCAACCAAAGTGCGGTTTTTCCTCTCAACAACACCGTTCTGTTGAGGAACCCGCGGAGCAGAGAATTGATGTTCTATGCCATGCTCCATGCAAAAGTCAACAAAGAGACTATTCTTGAACTCAGTGCCATTATCACTTCGAATGAATTTTAATGCACCAGGGAGTTCAGTAAAAAGTCTCAAAGCCAAGCTCCGAAAGTGTGAAAACACTTCATCCTTGCTGGCAAGAAAGAAGACCCAAGAGTAACGAGAGAAATCGTCAACAATAACTAATACATACCACTTGCCGCCTAAAGAACTAACCCGAGAAGGACCTACAGTGTCCATATGAAGAAGTTCTCCGGGTTGTTCAGTCATCACTGTGGTGACTGGCGAATGCGAAGCAGTAATCATTTTTCCATGTCGACAAGGAGCGCAAACAAATTCTTCTCAAACTTGAGCTTGGGCAATCCTCAGATCAAACCTAGGGCGCTCAGACGAGCGAGCAACTCAAAGCTCATATGCCCTAGTCTCCTATTCCATTTCCAAAGCTCAGAAGTCGAATGTGCAACAAGACAATGAGAAGAACCAGATGACTCTGAAAAATCAGCTCCAAAAACTCTCCCATCTCTAAAGATCTTACACACCACAATGCCATCAGAATTGAGCACTTGCGAAGTATCGCGATGAAATCGCACTTCGAAGCCCTCATCAAGCAACTGAGATACAGACAGCAAATTGTATCCCAGGTTTTCAACCAAAGCAACATCTTTGAGAGTGAAATTCGAATTAATTCTTACCACACCTTTACCTTTCACTCTAATCCTTCGATTGTTTCCGAAGGTGATATGTTCCCTTTGCTTGGTTGTGGTGAGGCTGGAGAACCATGCTGCATCTCCAGTCATGTGGCGCGAACAACCGGAGTCCATGATCCACGTGCCCTCCAAGCCTCGATCTGTCGCCTACACATGATACAAATATCTCGATCGCTCAGTGCTAGGGTGAGTGAAAAAATGATGAGGCATCCAGCACTGAGTGACACGAGTAGTAGGCGCAGTAAAAGTAGACGGTCTACGCACATGATAATCAGAATGATGCAAAATGCGAGGTCTACCTACATGCTGTGATCGGATAATGTTGGCGTAAAAGATTACGCTAACAGGTTTCTGTAGATTAAAAACTAACAAACAAAGTGTTTGCGAAGTGAACTGTTCTAAGCCTCCGAAAGGATAATAACTTAGAATAGTTCGAATGTGTGTATTGAATAATCTGTATTTGGTCCCTATTACAGGGTGAAATGGGGGGTATTTATAGGCCCAAATATTAAGGAAAAGACCTATTTACCCCTCTATTACAACCGACATAGTGGAAACTATTCGGTACCCTTGATAGGGCTAAAATGGTAAAAGAGTAATC
This sequence comes from Zizania palustris, assembly GCA_019279435.1. Taxonomy (NCBI): domain Eukaryota; kingdom Viridiplantae; phylum Streptophyta; class Magnoliopsida; order Poales; family Poaceae; genus Zizania; species Zizania palustris. Next base: position 43,326,346 of record JAAALK010000284.1, read on the forward strand.
TAATAATATAAAAGATAAATCTTCCATCTTAGCTGGCAATAAAGATCTTGAATAGCCTTAGTTCGAAGATGTACTCCGAACCAATGCCTATCTTCGTACTTCGAGCTTGACTCAGGGTATCTTCGAAGATGGACGTCTGGAAACCTTCGAACCCACTATCTGCTTTCATACTGTTGCGGCAATAACCCCGAAGATGAGATATTTTCCCCCAACAGTAGCCCCTCGAATACGCTTCTCCGTTTAACCTGTAATGTTAGGAGAGCAGTATACAGAAGGAAAAAATAACCAGACATAGGGGTTATTAGATTTCAATTCATCTCCGAAATGTACGAAGATATAAACTCCGAATCAGTCTTAAGATAATTATTTTTCGAACTATCTTAGAACCGACTCAGGAAGTGTGAAAGTCTTTTAGACTTAGAGGAAATAGCCGTTAGCCTTCTGTTCCTAACGGAAACTGTAGAAAGCGTTAATTTTGGAGAAAAGTAACAGGCAGGAATGCGAAACGGCATGGACTAACGGTAAAAAATGTAAAGTCTAGGCTATAAATAGATGGCCTAGAACTTACCCGGTTACCTTTTCAGTGCTCTCTCGCAATCAAACACCTTCTGAGCCCTTTGAGTTCTTCGAGCCCTAGCTTCCATTTTCCCCAAAGTAGCTCAGCGACTGCAATGGTGAAGACCAAAGGTTCTGGAGCTCCATCGACCTTGTCTCGGCAGCAGGCGGCTGCAGCAGCAGCGGCGGCGACGTTGGCGACGGCGCCTCTGGCATCGGCAACGACATCCATGGCGGCAGGAGGGAGAAATCCCCAAAATGTCGATGATCAAAGTCT